>OV049856.1:6984564-7494564 GCA_920104075.1 Melanargia galathea
TCGGCCAAGTAAGTCTTATTTAAGCCAAGTAAGTCTTATTTCAGCCAAGTAAGTCTTATTTCAGCCAAGTAAGTCTTATTTCAACCAAGTAATTCTGATTCCAGCCAAGTAAGACTGATTTTAGCCAAGTAAGCCTTTTATTTCAGCCAAGTAAATGTCAGCCAAGAAGTCAAATTATTTTATCAATGCGACTATTTATAAATACAATACAACCTCAACTAAAGGTTTTTAAAGCAAGTTTAAAAAGGTAATGTAGTCTAAGATGGAATCACAATGACGTAAAATGGATTGTTATCTAAAACTCGTACCATAAAATGCCATATTCAGGCTGCCTTCAAAAAGGGCAATATCTCAGGATACCACTCACCACTGGCGCAACCAACAAAATAAAAAATGTATACATAAGGAGGGTACTTCACGTTTATGCTTGGTTACGCAACCAATTTTGTGGCGCAATCGTGGTGTTCTTCTGAGATATTAGCCTAAAGATTAAGAATAAACACAAAATGTGTCTAGGGTTTTAATCAATATAAGTTGCACTTATGAAAAAACAGTAGGTAAGTAATTAAATATCGAATGAAGATATCCTGAAACATATGTAGGTTGACTCCTGGATTTGTAAGGCTTAAACCTGTGACCACTTCCACAGATCATTCCCAGTGAACTACTGGGATAAGTTCATCAAGAAGAAAGTTCGCGCAAAATACTCCGAGACGTACGACTTCGACTCAATCTCGAACATGCTCGGAATGGAGAAGACTTCCTTCTCAGCCCAAGAGGAAGAAGGCAGCAAGGGATTCTGGCATTAGTGAGTACATTTATATTCGACTAGCTGCGTCCCGCGGTGTTACCCGCGGTTAACAAAGTTTGTACACATAAAAATATTTGAATCTTCTAAGAGTAAGTTAGCAAAGAGAACGACAGCAAATTTATGCAAACACATACAAATGCATGCAACGACAGCAAACTATAATTGCAATAATGTTATGTGAGCGTGATGTACCTAAGAACAATTAGCGCCATCGATCGCGTTTTTGGAAGTCTATATCTATTTAAGTCCCATAGGAACACTTTTTTTATCTATCTCCATTCCAAACTTCAGCCAACACGGTTCAGTAGTTGCAGCCTTGAAGAGTTACAAACATACACACATACATACATACTTACACACACACAAACTTTCGCCTTCATAGTATTTGAAGCCACCTACAGCTACCTTCAACGTCAACATCCCCCATAGCTGGGCACAGCCTTCTCTGACCATCGTCATTATTAACCCCTTATACCGGCCCACTACACGGCAGTTTGATGCAATGTACCAATATGTACGTTAAAAAAAGAATTCAGCTCTTTTTCAAATCAATCTTCAGCTACCTTCATCACATCATGAAAAAAAATGCATTAATTGTTGCAGACTATCAATTTACCAGCGAAAAATTTAGCACTTAGATTCAGTGATTGCATTTTGAGGTTTTCTTTAAAAAAAAGACTAAATAAAAACAAATACAAATATTTCAATTATTCTCCGAATCTTTTAGATTCAGTAATTGCTTTTTGGTTTACTTATTCAATTATTCTCCAGCATCATAAACATCGACTGGCGTTACCAAGTGTGGAAAGCGGGCGTGACGATCACGGACAACTCGTTCCTCTACTCGCTGTGGTACTTCTCCTTCTCCGTGATGGGCAACTTCAACAACTTCTTCTTCGCCGCCCATTTGCTGGACGTCGCTGTCGGCTTTAAGACTTTGAGAACCATCTTGCAGTCTGTCACGCATAATGGAAAACAGGTGAAAATTTTCAGTCTACCTATCTCTTTATTTATCTTCCTATTATATTACCTATCTCTTTACAAGATAAAAATTAAATGACGCTGTTAAGTTCTCCTTTAGATTTGCACTTTATAAAAAAACATTAAAAAGACAATAGGTCCATGGGTGCAACCCTGCCACAACCTTTTTTTGGGCACGTCGACAGTCAGTTGTGAGTATTGTAATGATAGAGTGTCCTAATTCTGCAATAATGTACCTATTGCAGAATTGCATCTTTCATTGATTTTGTAATGTATATTTTCGCTTTTGTTTGGAAGAAGAGTCTCTAATAAAGTATTGTTGACATTTGAATTTGCATAACCAGTTTTTTAACGTGAAAAATTATACATTTTCTCAGTGCAGTTTCATCATAGTCATGGAGTGCGGAACATAGGGACACTTTTAGTTTAAAGATTTTGAAAAACCGTATCCAACTGTCTTAGCACAACAATTTGACAGCTAGAATATAAGCATCGCAATAATTGCCTCATAATGGCTGATACTTTCTCGTTATTGACTGTGCATACTTTACTCTAGGGTTCTAAAAGATTTTCAAAGCAATCTTTTCATGATCCCCATACTTTAAATACTTTTTTAAAGATAATTATTAATCAGTTGATGGACGAATTTCAATGTGTTTTCTCCAGCTCGTGCTAACGGTGATGCTGCTAACAATCATCGTGTACATCTACACAGTTATCGCGTTCAACTTCTTCCGCAAGTTCTACGTTCAAGAGGAGGATGACGAAGTCAATAAAAACTGCCACGACATGCTCTCGGTGGGTTATGGCTATTTTGCAACTTAATTATTTTATCTTTTCTTTTTTTTTAAATAGTAATACGCAACGCTTTTTTTAGAGTTAGTAGTGTTTTTGTACCTTTATAAAATGCGAGCCATTGTTTTGTGCGATCCGTCACTGTAAATAATTTGTTGTGTAAATCGCTGTAAATCATTTTCAATAAGTATATCTTGTTGACAAAATTTTCTGAGATTTCACGAAAGCATTTGATTAGTTCAAGCATAAATTTATACACTTAGTGAACGTGGATGAAATGTTAAATCAATTTGATTAAATTCTTCGATTGCCTTGATCATAATTATGATTAAAAACAAAGTCTAACACCAGAATGTTGTCGAACAAGGGTTGATCGTGGGTCCTTTACTATTTAATGTTTACATATTTTATAACCCACTTTGGCAGTGTTTCGTGTTCAACCTGTACAAAGGCGTGCGAGCCGGTGGTGGTATTGGTGACGAGCTGGAACCGCCGGATGGTGATGATTCGGAGGTGTATCGCATCATCTTCGACATCTCGTTCTTCTTCTTCGTCATCGTCATCCTGCTGGCTATCCTACAGGGTAAGCCACGTTGAAACGAAATAATTGTAACTAGATTTTTTTTTAATTCTCTTACACTCAACACTCTCTCTTCTTTTTTACCCAACTACGAAAAAGTCAAAAGGAAGTGTTATGATTTTAGCAGTCTGTGTATGTATGTATGTATATATGTATGTATGTTTGTTTGTATCCTATTTTGTATCAGATTGTGTGTTCCACCGTAGCGCCTAAACTACTACGGCCGATTTTGATGAATGAGGTGTCAATTGATTCGTTGTTATATTCCGGGTGACATAGACTACATTTTATATACGAAAAAAAATCGATAATTGGCCTTCGCGCGGCTTTTTAGATTATTAAATTAATTTCGGATACACATAACAGATGACGCCACTGGCTGCTTGCCCCGCGCTTCTTCCGTTCGAATTCTCATTTAGTACGCAGTTGAATACACGTTTTTCTGCACACTAAATTAGTAGTCGGGTTTTAGTTTACGAACTTTATCGATGTTTGGTTGCAGGTTTGATCATCGACGCGTTCGGTGAGCTCCGTGACCAGCTGGAGTCTGTGAAAGAGGACATGGAGTCCAACTGCTTCATATGCGGGATCAATAAGGATTACTTTGATAAAGTGAGCCTAAAAATCAACTAAACCAATAAAAAAATTGACCTGATAACGTCTTATAAATCGACGAACGCCGGCTGCACGCACGAAAAAGCATGACTCATTGTCACGTTCCGCCTGAGCCGAGCGTGCAGCGAGAGCACGGAACAAGCGATAGAGGCACGATCGGCCTAAGCGTTCGGCTTGTGACGCGTCTATCTCTCTTTGTTTTCTTATGACGTTATCACGTAAAATTATCGTCCGTATACCGACTTAACAGACAACCAATTTTTTTACGATAACATAAATAACATAAAATACATATTTTGGTACTTAAGAACAAAAAAAACGGCCATTATATTTAAAAAAAAGTGAAAATCTTTTGACTTAAACTGAGGGCCGTATCCATAACAATAAGATTGGAGATTCCACTTAGCTAAGTAGTTTAGTTTAGTTTTAGTTTAGCAATTCCCTTAAGGTATTTTTCTGGCTTTCCTTAATTGACTCGTTCTGCTTCCAGGTTCCGCACGGGTTCGACACCCACGTGCAGCGCGAACACAACCTCGCGAACTACATGTTCTTCCTTATGCATCTCATCAACAAACCCGACACCGAGTACACAGGTGAGTTGAACTTATTAGTCTTAGTTAATAGTTAGTTATCTTTATTTTTTATCCAACTACGGCAAAGCCAAAAGGATGGATTATGATTTTAGCAGTCTGTGTATGTATGTATGTTTGTGGCCGATTTTTGTATGAGATTCTGTGTGTACCACCGTAGCGCCTGAACTACTGGATCGATTTTGATGAATGAGGTGTCTATTGATTCGTTGTTATGGTCCAGGTGACATAGGCTACATTTTATTTACGAAAAATCGAGAAGTTACCGTTGCGCGGCTTTCTAGATTTTAAATTCGTAGTTCTAGTTTTAAGTTTCCGTAGTAATTATCACATCACTTTCATGTACATACTTTATATATATATTGACGTTCAAAAAGTGTAAAGTGTACCTACTTTGAATAAATGAGTTTTGAATTTGAATTTACAATTAGTTTCGGATAGGCATAACAGATGGCGCCACTAGCTGCTTGCCCTGCGCTTTTGCGCACTAAATTATTTTTAAATTGTTTAACGTAGTCGGGTTTTAATTTACGAACTTTACTTGTTTTTTGGGCCAACGAGCAAGCGGGTCACCTGATATTAAGTGATTACCGCCGCCCATGAACATTTGCAGCACCAGAGGAACCACTAATGCGTTGCCGGCTTTTAAGGAGTCTGTTCATCAGTTGAGTTGTATCAGGAATAAAATTCATAAATTAATGGTCTTAAATTACTAAATAAGAATTATTATTATTTTCAGGTCAAGAAACGTTCGTGTGGAAAATGTATACGCAAAGGTGCTGGGACTTCTTCCCCGTTGGAGATTGCTTCAGAAAACAATATGAAGACGCGATGGGCGAATAGAATAGTAAATAAATTCATAACTTTCAGCCAAAAATGTATCCAATACGTCTACGCTATCTCTATCTTTTTCATAAAGAGTGAAAAAGATGACGATAGTTGATATAAGGTTGATTTGGTTGGTGATGCATAGCTGGCTGACGTGTAAAATTAAATAAATTGAAATGTATTAATTAATTTAATTGCTCAAACTTTTCAAAAATAAAAAATATTGTCAAAAATAAAAACGATTACTGAAGTCAACTCTCGTTGCATTGTTAAAAAATATGTGTAACTTTTTTAATATTTAAATAAAAAGTTAAAAAGGAATTGCAATTCATCGTTCAAAAATTAATAAGCTTAGTCCAAAATAAGCTGATAATTATTTTTCTATTTAATGAGATAAATAAATAATATTTGCCACTCCAATGATCAAATACTTAATAGCAATTATATTTCGCTTCCCAAGATTAACTTTATTGTCAATAAAAATATAATTGTTAAGTAAATAATTAATTAAGGGGCCTTTCCAAGTAAAGTTTTCTATTTAAACTTTTTCGATATAGTTTATGTAAGATATTATAAAATGTGTTATAAATTAAAATCTTTAATTTATTGAATTTTTGTGGTTTTATTGATATATTTACCTCTTTTAAATCATCTACCTATCATCTTACTTCTCTAACAATATTAATATCATAGAGGGGAAAATTTATGACGATGTTTGGATGTAATTTACTTAATCACGTTTCAATGGCTGTATGAGATTCTAAACAGAGATAAATCAGGAATTAACATAACATAGGATACTATTTTCCTGGGAAAAAGTTTTCCTGCGGGACTACAATGTAAAACAACGTCATCTATACCCGAGTCCCGAATTTCTAATTCCGTGGAATTCTGACAGCTGTCATTGTCATTTACAGATGAGTTATTTGTATGGAGAACAGGGTTAACATCTACGAAGTACAATTTTACCCCAAACTACTTACTTTAATTCCCTGTCATCATAAAAAGCCATATGCCGCGTAATAATATTATTACTCGTTTCGCCTTAGAATAGAAAACACCAAGAGTGGAAACTAGAAGCAATGTCGCCCAGCGGAAGTAATGGTCGTGGTTATTTAAAAATGACAAAAAATGTGAGGGATGTAAAGCAGAAAGAAAATTATAGCAATATAAACAAATTTTTATTACTTAATCGATATATTTTACAACAATGGTCTTATATCACTTTCTCGATTATGATCTAGGTTTTATAAATCACCGATTCCATCAGTCTTATGGACTAAGATTGCAAAGAAATATCCTTCTTCACATACCTTCAAGTATTAACTTATACGAAGTTCTAACAGAATTTGAGCCTTGGGCTACTGTCCTGGAGTGCCATACAAATGGCAACATTTTTGAGAACTTACATACCTTAAATAGTAAATACATAGCCAAAATTAATACAAATAACAATCAGTTTTCTGAATATTACATTAAATGCATTGGAATTGAAACGCTTACAAAGTACATTTGAAATTATAAGTCTAATGGTCGCGAAAGTAAAAACTATATTATCAATGTTATGTTAAAGCTAAAAGCTGTATTTGTTTTTAATGTTAACATAAGAATGTCTTAGTACATTTATATTGTTTTGGCGTTCGACCATGATGACGTCACAACACAGCTGCAGCATGGTAGGCACAAATATATAGCTACCAAGCACTGCCTCGTTGGTCTAGTGGTTAGCATATTCGACTGCAGATCACGAGGTCCCGGGTTCGATTCCCGGGTCGGACAAATAATTGTTAGGTACCTGGGTTTTTCTGTCAAGAAATTCTCAGTGCCACACCGGTGTTGGTATAATAGTTGGCGGTGTTTCACCCCCGTGCCTCGGAGAGCACGTTAAGCAATCGGTCCCGGTTATTATCACATCATGTGACGAAAGTCGTTAAAACCCGCCAACCCGCATTGGAACAGCGTGGCGGGTCTAAGCTCTAAATCCCTCACTCCTATGAGAGAGGAGGCCTGTGCCCAGCAGTGGGATGTTAAAAGGCTGTAGTGGTGGTAGAAGAACCGTAACCGAAAAAATCATCTCTCACCACTATAAACAGTATTATAGTGAAAACTTATGGTTAGTACGAGTTTGCACGTTGCGATGACGTTGATCGATTTCGAATATCGAAACACAGTAACTTCAAAGTAAAATAGACCTAAACATACTTGTTTTTATGTTTGCATTCCTCCATACATCTACACAGTCAGCGCAGCAAGCGGAAATTTTGCGATATAAAAATCGGAAGGACTGAATAAACTAGACTTTAAAATAAGAGAGTCTAGGTCCATATTTTATTCTTACGTTTTTTTTTATATTCAAAATCACTTTTACATCACACGCAGAGAGCGAAATTCCATATCTTGAAAATTACTTGATATAATATAGAAATAATTTTTCACACAATATTTTTAATTATCAATAATATAATAAATATTATTAATGCGAAGCAACCAATCGACTTGATTTTTGGGATAGAGATAGTTGAAAGAACAGAGAGTAACAGATACTATTTATCTTGGAAAAAGTGTTCCTGTGGGAACAACAGACAAACAACGCTATCTATCGGCAAATAAGTTAAACTTTGGCTGTAAGTGCCTGTTTCACCACTTTCTGATAAGTATTGGATAGCTATCTACAACTTTTGTCTTTGTCACTTGACATAAAGTAAGAAAGTGACAAAACTTACGTTTAGGCTATCCGCCACTTATCAGAAGGTGGTGAAACAGGCCGTTAGTGTTCTAAATTATCGTTATCCACAGTTCCACACAGTGTACATGTTACAAAAGCAAAATGTGTTTGTAACATGTTTACTGTATAATAATCAATGATCGTAATAGACGGTGCAATTTCGCATGATATCACAATGTGGTTATGCCAATTCATAATATTTTAAATATTATCCCTGGTTTCCTTATTCAGTTTTCATTAGTACAACATGAAAAAGAGAAATCTCTTCGATACTGAACATTATATGAGGTATCAAAATCACGCAAGACAGAAATCCCACAGTCATACCCATACTATTGATAATGTTCCAGATCGTTCACCCCAAATTGCACTACCTATTCCGATCTTTGGTAATAATACAACATTGACAACGGTTTACTTTCGCGACCTTCAAATCTATAGCAAGACTGCGATCACAATTACACAGCATTCAATTCAATTGACAGATGGTTGCTTGTGTGCTAGATACAGAGTGAAAATGCTAGTCAACGCGCTGACCAGGAAAATTACATCGAACCAACGATGGTAGAAGTTGAACTGCAGCTCGCCCAGTACCTATCAAATAGAATACAATAGAATAGAATAGGAATACGAATAAAAATAGGAATAGCAGTAGGAATAGAATATTAATATTATAAATGTGAAAGTGTGGATGTTTGTTACTCAATCACGCAAAAACTTCTGGATGGATTTGGAATAGAGATAGATTATACCCTGGATTAACACATAGGCTACTTTTTATCCCGGAAAATCAAAGAGTTCCCACGGGATTTTGAAAAAACCGAAATCTATAGCTACAGCTATAGGTGGATTACTATAGCAAACTTTCTTGAAAGTAGGTATAAAGGTTGGAAAAGGGAGTGGGTACGGGAACCGGGAATCCACGATTTTCTCGGGATTTGTGAAAAACCGAAACTCACGCGGTCGAAGCCGCGGGCAGAAGCTAGTAGAATATAATAAAAAAGTTTTTTATTCAAATAAACTTTTACAAGTATTTTTGAATCGTCAGTTGAATATCTACCATTGGTTCGATTCAATTGACGATTCAAAAGTACTTGTGAAAGTTTATTTGAATAAAAAACTTTTCTATTCTACCTATTCTATGTAAATAAGAGTGCACAACACAGTAACTAAATTTTTCTTAGTTTAAGGGCCTCTTTCACCACCTTCTGATAAGTGTCGGATAGTTTATTAACATATTTTGTCACTTGACATAAAGTAAAAAAGTCGCAAAAGGGCGATTCCGCTATAGACGATTTCCGACATTAATTTTTTAATCACGTTATTACTTGTTTTTATTGTGAATAGTGCAAAGAAGAAAGTCTAAATTTAATATTAAATTATTATTTTTTCGATTTTACTGCATATTAAATTATTTGGAGCGTTTAAAATATTACCATACAAATTGAAAATCAGACCTAGCAACACTGACGTGAAATAGCTATTGCTAACAGTTTGATATTATGTTTTACCCGTTAAACTTGAAGTTACAATGTGGCTAATTCTGTTGTACACAATCTCTAAACTTAAACTAAATTGACAAGTTTAAAAATAGTGCTATCTTTTTCTGCAGGGAGCATTGTGAAAGAGATAGCAATAGATTTAGACCTGTCATTTTAGTTTAGATTTAGAGATTGTGTACAACAGAATTAGCCACATTGTTCATTTATCTTTCTGTTTTAAAAAATTTAAGTATATGTTGTTATTTATTAAGCATTATCGAGTGCTAGAGTACATTGTTAACTTGTTGCACCCGCGATACAAAAGGCAAGAAAGTTTACTTTTTTCACAGAAATTATAAGAGCTAACATTCTGAAACTTCGTAAAAGTAAGAAGAAATCAAAACTCAACTTAAAATAATAACTTTTAAGAGTGTAATGATTGTAAGATTAAAATAAACGTTAACTGAAATTGGTTGCACCCGCGATCTTAATGTCAGATCGCGGGTGCAACTTTTCGTCAATTAACCTTTTTGTGTGTTTAATAACATATTTTGTTGTTTTTATACGCCTTGACTAATAATATATGCTCAATACTATTGAAGGTATACATTTAATATGTGTCTTTATATTGTACTAGTGTTGCGCTCGGTGCGCGAGCTGCAAGCAGCTCGCGGGCCTTGTAGTCTCTTCAATATTCGTAAAATAAAGAAATGGAAGGCCATACCAAATACCAGAATATTCTGGAAAATCTCTTGACAGATAGAAAGCAATATTGGTATCACGTTTCTGAAAGGACACTAATCAGTTCTATGCATGCATTTAGTGGAAAAAAAAGGATCTATACAAAAATGTTCTGGAGAGCCACTTGAAAATTAAAAAGAAATTTTGTATGGACACGAATTTTTTTGTTCCGTAGCTGTCTTTTTTTACTGGCTCACCAAAGGGCCTAAGGTCTTGAACATTTTTAGTTTCAGGACCATGTCTCTACGATTGATAGTTTTTGAGGGCCGTTAGGGTACTCTGGTAATTTTTCCACATTCACTACGTTTTGTATTTTTTGTGAAAAAATCTTTACGTTCTATTTATACGTGTAGTGGGGGAAAAAAGTTCCATACAAAATTGTTCTGGAGAACCTCTTGAAAAGAACCCAAAAAATTTGTATGGAGAGAATTTTTTTTTGTTCGGCGGCCATCTTTTTTTTGCCGGTTTACCCAATGGCCCAAGGTCTTTAACAACATTTGTTTGGAACCATGCCTGTATGACTGGTAGTTTTGGAGGACCCATGAAGTACTCTGGTAAATTTTCCACATTCATGACGTTTCATAATTTTCTGAAGGAAGACCCATAAGTTCTACGCACATAAATAGTGAAAGGAAAAAAGTTCCATACAAAATTGTTCAGGAGAGCCTCTTGAAAAGAACCCAAAAAATTTGTATGGAGAGAATTTTTTTTTGTTCGGCGGCCATCTTTTTTTTACCGGTTCACCTAATGGCCCAAGGTCTTTAATAACATTTGTTTGGGACCATGTCTGTATGACTGGTAGTTTCGGAGGACCCATGAGGTACTCTGGTAAATTTTCTACATTCATGATTTTTAATAATTTTCTGAAAGAAGATCCATAACTTCTACGCACATAAGTAGTGAAGGGAAAAAGTTCCATACAAAATTGTTCTGGAGAGCCTCTTGAAAATTAGGAAATTTTTTGTATGGAGACGAAATTTTTTTTGTATGGTGGCCATATTTTTTTTACAGGTTCACCCAATTGCCCAAGGTTTTGAACATTTTTTGTTTCGAGACGATACCTCTCCGACTGATAGTTTTCGAGATCCCTTAGGGCACTCTAGTCAGTTTTCCACGTCCAGCTCTCTCTATAATTTTGGTGACCTAGAATTTTTGAATTTTACACACATGGAAAGTATGGTGAAAAAGTTCCATACAAAATTGTTCAGGAGAGGTGATCAGTCCGTAACTTCAAGTAGCTTTATATATATTGTATTCCGTATATTTTACAAAAATATCGGGTAAAATGATAGCAGAGCAACATAAGGAGACTGCTTCGCACAAATATAGGCGGAAATTATAATTTACAAGCATAAATTAAAAAATTAAAAACCCCCGACATTCGCCATTTTGTGGTGGTGGCCATTTTGTATTTGCATAGTGCTATTCTACTAATCAAGTCTTTTCATTTGATATCCATATTGAGGGAGTTGTGAAAAATAAGTAATCCGCCATTTTGTGGCGGCATCTTGGACTGATTTTCATCAAACATAGCTAAAAACACTCCCGACTAATTCACCTTTAAAAAAAACTGCATTGAAATCGGTTCATCCGTTTGAGCGCTACGGTGGGACAGACACACACACACGCATACGCTTTCACGCATGCACGCACGCACGCACGCACGCACACACACACACACATATGTATATACACACATATGTATATACACACACACACACAGACAGACACTTCAGACTTATAAAACCCCATCGTTTTCACGTCGGGGGTTAACAATGGCATAGAAGACGTGCAATTTGAAGACATTATCGCGAATTTGGAGGCGCCAGAGAAAAAAACTGATGGAAATAATACATTTACATTTCATATAATTTTCGACGAATATTGACGTATTTGAAAATAAATAATTAATATAAGCGACAAAAAAAGTGTACTAATTAGTAATAAATATTGTTTGATCTCTCATTTTGTGCCTATATAAGTTAAATTGACGTTTATGTTCACTTCAATTAGACTCGTTGCACCCGCGATAAATTGATGTTGCACCCGCAATTCAGTCAAAAATGAATAATTAATTGTTTATTTTTGTTTTTTTTAGACTTTTTATTTTATGTTCATGGTTATTTAAACATCTTACGAAATATAAAGGAATAATTTATTAAATGTATCACAATTAACAGATTTATAAGTTTTTTGTCTATGATCTGGAATGGCTGGGCCAAACCTGTTGCACCCGCAATGGCAGTTTGAAACATTATTTAAAAATCCTTGTAAACGAATATTAAAAGAACATATTAAAATGTAGTCTTTCAAAGTTTAATTCAATTAAAAATGTTTATTATTTAATTACAATTAACTAAAACATGCGTCTAAATGTTGCAAGTGAAGTCACCGGCGGTGCCTTTGGCAAACCGCCGCGCGTGCCGAGGCGGCGCGATCAAAAGTGACCGTATGAAAACGAACAGACTTTATTGTAATTATATTTAAGCCATTACAAAAGTGCGAACTGAGTAACAGTAGAAAGGGATTTGTCGATAGTCAATACTCAATAGTCGATCACAGATTATAAAGAGCTTTTTTTTAATCTGATAATTTTTACGGGACTTTTATATGTTTCTTCTTCTTACCTGAGTGATTATTATTCTGTACTCCGGCGGCATGTTCATACGCATCAGCAGCACCGAAGAACAGAAGTACATGCCCATTATCTGGGCTAGTATCAGGACGATGATGTTCGACGATTTGGACGATGAGATTTTGTAGAAGAACTGTGGAAAAATGAACATGGCGGATTAGTTTCATGAAGTATTTATATATACAAGTCACGGCAAATAAGTCTAGCGTTGACCTACAATGCGCAGAAATCGAAAATGAGATATCTCGGGGTGTGAGGGGGTCGCGGGGAGGGCGTGGGGATCGTTCGTAAGCACTGATTAGCTCTCGCTGATCCCTTGTAAGGGCTGATTGGCTCTCCAATCGTATTGTGTCCCGCTCACTCGTATGACGCTGCGCGCACATGAAGGTCAGCGCTCGAGTTTCGTGCCGCTGTTTATACATATATGTATACATACCTTGGTGAGGGTCAAAAGGAGACCCCTTATGCTGGTGAGTACGATACATCCGACCAGTATGAAAGACACGTGCTGGGACCAAAACGACACGTCGATATTCAAGCCCAGCCAGTGGACAACTAGTTCCAGACCCCGAGTCACGGGGTCTTTCTTGCCCACTCGATCGAACACTATGTTTATTGTTGACTGGAACAAAAATAAAAATATATAATACCTACTAGCTTCTGCCCGCGGCTTCGCACGCGTGAATTTCGGTTTTTCACAAATCCCGTGGGAATCGTGGATTTCCGGTTCCCGTTCCCGCTCCCTTTTCCAACCTTTATACCTACTTTCATGGAAGTTTGCTATAGTAATCTACCTATAGCTGTAGCTATACATTTCGGTTTTTTTCAAAATCCCGTGGGAACTCTGATTTTCCGAGATAAAAAGTAGCCTATGTGTTAATCCAGGGTATAATCTATCTCCATACCAAATTTCAGCCACATCTACCCAGCAGTTTTTGCGTGATTGAGTAACAAACATCCAAACATCCACACTTTCACATTTATAATATTATATAGTAGGATTAGTAGGATAGTCCAAGAGCCCACGACGGCCAGACCTTCGTTATTTTATAAAAGCTGAAAGTTCTACGTGTATGTCTCCAACACGACTATGAAGTTGGGATCATAGTTACTTTGGGAGATAATAGGTAATAAAGGTGTAAAAAATCTTACGTCAAAGTATAAAGGCTAATTCTTTTATACTTTCTTCGGAATAGTATTAGAAATCACGACATGCAAGAGAGGGTTTTGGTGTCGCTTTTTCGTTTCATCGAATTTCAAATGCACAACAATACTAAAGAAGTTTCATTTCAACAAGTGATAATCTAAGTACGTACGTAAGTACTAGTAAGCCGATTTTGATGAAACTTTCACTGTTCTCAATGTTGGAGTAAGCTAATAAAACTTACAATCGCACTAGTCGCCCCTACGATTTTCGGAAGGTCCCCTCGACTTCTCTGGTCTGCCATCGTCAAACCCTGATTTCCTTATCGTGGGACCACCTTTGAAATATCTTCTTTCCAACAAAAAAAGAATCATCAGAATCGGTTCATAAACGACGAAGTTATCCGCGAACACTCATAAAAAAGCATATAAATATGCCCTGATATCTAATTCCGTGAAATTCTGACAGCTGTCATTGTCATTTACAGATGAGTTATTTGTATGGAGAACAGGGTTAACATCTACGAAGTACGATTTTACCCCAAAGTACTTTAATTCCCTGTCATCATAAAAAGCCATATGCCGAATAATAATATTAGCCTTTTCGTCCTAAAATAGAAAACACCAAGAGTGGAAACTAGAAAGTGCACACTAACAGCAATAGAAAACAAAGACGCACATTCAAAAATGGAAGTCAAATGACATTCTCACCATGAAGTGTCTAACAGACATGCATACAACAGTCTGGCATTTGTCATATCTACATGCGGCAGTTGATTTTTATTTACATAACTTTTGAGATTTTTATCTTTTTTGTGGGAATTGTTTTATCTCTGGTCATCATCATCATCATCATCATCATGATCAACCCATTACCGGCTCACTACAGAGCACGGGTCTCCTCTCAGAGTGAGAAGGGTTTTGGCCATAGTCTACCACGCTGGCCAAGCGGATTGGCAGACTTCACACACCTTTGAGAACGTTATGGAGAACTCTCAGGCATGCAGGTTTCCTCACGATATTTTCCTTCACCGTTAAAGCGAGTGATATTTAAATACTTTTAAAACGCACATAACTCCGAAAAGTTAGAGGTGCGTGCCCCGGGATCGAACCCACGACCTCCGATTAGAAGTCGGTTGTCCTAACCACTAGGCTATCACAGCTTTTTTTTCTCTGGTAACATTACGAAACGTCAGAATTCCACGGAATTAGAAATCAGGGTATAGTATATACGGCTGAATTGAGAAACCTCCTCCTTTTTTGAAGTCGGTTAAAAACACTCACAATGAAGATCTTCCAAACGCAGTACAAAGAGAAAAAGTATCCCAGAAAGTTGAAATACTTCCCCTGGAATGTTCTGGACCATTCTATCTTCTCGCGCATCGTTCTAGCATCGTGCGCCTCTAGGAACAATTGCCTGCTTAGTTCTTCTAGACCTGATATTTCTTGACGTAATTGTGTTATATCTGAAAACGAGAAAGAACTCAGGATTAAAAGAAAAATAAGTTTTTAATCAAAAGATTTTTCTACACTAAACTGAACGCTCAAACAAAATCTCGTATGAAAACAGACAGACATCTTGTGAAACTTTTGCTCTGTCAGCGTAAATTTTTTCTATATTTTACTTGTGATAAATAGACGATAAACATTCTTGGGATAAAGCCGTTTTTGATATAGAACCTGGGACAAAATTGGTCTAAAATTTAGTTTACTTGGAAAAGGTCGACGTCGTGGTAACAAACTCGACGTGGAGGTAACGAAAGTCGATGGTGAAGACCGATGTTGAGGCAATCAAGGTCGATATAGAAGTAGCGAAGGTCGATGTCGTGGTAACAAAAGTCGATGTCGTGGTAACAGAGGTCGATGTCGTGGTAACAGAGGTCGATGTCGTGGTAACAAAAGACGACATCGTGGTAACAAAGGTCGATGTCGTGGTAACAGAGGTCGATGTCGTGATAAAAAAGGTCGATGTCTTGGTAACAAAGTTCGATGTCGTGGTAACAAAGGTCGATGTCGTGGTAACAGAGGTCGATGTCGTGATAAAAAAGGTCGATGTCTTGGTAACAAAGGTCGATGTCGTGGTAACAAAGGTCGATGTCGTGGTAACAGAGGTCGATGTCGTGATAACAAAAGTCGATGTCGTGGTAACAAACTCGACGTGGAGGTAACGAAAGTCGATGGTGAAGACCGATGTTGAGGCAATCAAGATCGATATAGAAGTAGCGAAGGTCGATGTCGTGGTAACAAAAGTCGATATCGTGGTAACAAAGGTCGATGTCGTGGTAACAGAGGTCGATGTCGTGATAAAAAAGGTCGATGTCTTGGTAACAAAGGTCGATGTCGTGGTAACAAAGGTCGATGTCGTGGTAACAGAGGTCGATGTCGTGATAACAAAAGTCGATGTCGTGGTAACAAAGGCCGATGTCGTGGTAACAAAGGTCGATGTCGTGGTAACAGAGGTCGATGTCGTGATAACAAAGGTCGATGTCTTGGTAACAAAGGTCGATGTCGTGGTAACAGAGGTCGATGTCGTGATAACAAAGGTTGATGTCTTGGTAACAAAGGTCGATGTCGTGGTAACAGAGGTCGATGTCGTGATAACAAAGGTCGATGTCTTGGTAACAAAGGTCAATGTCGTGGTAACAGAGGTCGATGTCGGGATAACAAAGGTCGATGTCGTGGTAACAGAGGTCGATGTCGTGATAACAAAGGTTGATGTCTTGGTAACAAAGGTCGATGTCGTGGTAACAGAGGTCGATGTCGTGATAACAAAGGTTGATGTCTTGGTAACAAAGGTCGATGTCGTGGTAACAGAGGTCGATGACGTGATAACAAAGGTCGATGTCTTGGTAACAAAGGTCAATGTCGTGGTAACAGAGGTCGATGTCGGGATAACAAAGGTCGATGTCGTGGTAACAGAGGTCGATGTCGTGATAACAAAGGTTGATGTCTTGGTAACAAAGGTCGATGTCGTGGTAACAGAGGTCGATGTCGTGATAACAAAGGTCGATGTCGTGGTAACAGAGGTCGATGTCGTGATAACAAAGGTTGATGTCTTGGTAACAAAGGTCGATGTCGTGGTAACAGAGGTCGATGTCGTGATAACAAAGGTTGATGTCTTGGTAACAAAGGTCGATGTCGTGGTAACAGAGGTCGATGTCGTGATAACAAAGGTCGATGTCTTGGTAACAAAGGTCAATGTCGTGGTAACAGAGGTCGATGTCGGGATAACAAAGGTCGATGTCGTGGTAACAGAGGTCGATGTCGTGATAACAAAGGTTGATGTCTTGGTAACAAAGGTCGATGTCGTGGTAACAGAGGTCGATGTCGTGATAACAAAGGTCGATGTCTTGGTAACAAAGGTCAATGTCGTGGTAACAGAGGTCGATGTCGGGATAACAAAGGTCGATGTCTTGGTAACAAAGGTCGATGTCGTGGTAACAAAGGTCGATGTCGTGGTAACAAAGGTCGATATCGAGGTAACGCACATCGATGTCGAGGTAACAGAGAGATAACGTAAATCGATGTGGAGCTAAAGATACGCTTTACCTTCACATCGACTTACGTTATTGGTCCAGCACCCTCCATTCTTGGCCCTGGATGTAAGATATTTGTACTGGCAATAGCTAAATATTCTTGATATTTCCACAACAATATAGAACTAAACTCACTCTCAGTGCCCTGGCTCAAAGGGTTCGCAATGCTGCCAACGCTTGACAGTATATTGGTCCAGAATCCCCTATTCTTGGCTCCAGACTGTTCCATCACATTGTACTGGTTCCGTGCGGAATTGGATTCCGCTAAAGCTATACGTTTCTTCTTCACAAGTATCATATCCATGGTCTGAAGAAGCTTTTTCTCTATTGATAGAACATCGGCTTGTGTTACTGGTCTGAAAAACGAATGGGTACAAGTCACGGCAAATAAGTCGAGCGGTGAACTTCAATGCGCAGAAGTCGAAAATGAGGTATCTCGGGGTGTGAGGGGGTCGCGGGGAGGGCGTGGGGATTGTTCGTAAGCACTGATTAGCTCTCGCGGATCCCTCGTAAGCGCTGATTGGCTCTCCAATCGTATTGTGTCCCGCTCACTCGTACTACGCTGCGCGCACTTGAAGGTCACCGCTCGACTTACGTGACGGGGGTTATAACATTTAAGTTATATTGTGTTACATTTGACCTCCCTGGTGCAGTGGTCAGCGCTGTAGTCTTATAAGTGGGTGAGTCCCGAGTTTGATTCCCATCAGAAGCAATTTGGGATTTATAATTTCTAAATTGCCTCCATTCTGATCTAATGGGAAACTTCAGCCGTTGCTAGTTACCACCCTAGCAACAAAGCAGTGCCGCTAAGGGATTTAGCGTTCCGGTACGGTGTCGCGTAGAAACCGTTCAGGAGTATGAGCTCTGCCATACCTCTTCCAGGTAAGTCTGCTTTCCACCTTCTGCATCGTCACTTACCATCAAGTGAGAACGCAATCAAGCGCTAACTTGCTATAGTTTAAATTTAAATAATGAGATTTGAACAATTGCAGCCTGTTTCACCACCTTCTAATAAATGTCAAATAGTCTAAACGTAAGTTTTGTCACTTTCTTACTTTATGTCAAGTGACAAAGACAAAAGTTGTAGATAGCTATCCGATACTTATCAGAAGGTGGTGAAACAGGCCCTTAGTATTATGAATTTAGTCCAATTAATATATAAATAGATGATATTAAGGCTTACCTTATAAATATAGCCATAGATGTATAGGGATAATTGACAGCACCAAAACCGGACAGCAATGCCATCACAGTCACTCCAATAACACCTATCCGAGATACACCTTGTTCTATCGAGAATATACCCTGAAAAACAAACATGAGAATCTCGTCAAAATCAGTTCAGCACCTAGGCAACAAATTTTATTATTTTATGCAGGAACCTTAAATTTTTCCAGGATAAAAAGCAGCCTAGATCACTCCCTGTCTAACCTGGCATTAAAAGTACTGTCAAATTCGGTTTAGCCATTACAATGATCAGATCAGTAAAACAGATAAAAATATTGTTAATAAGAAGCACAAGTAAGATAAGCACAAGATGCAAGAAACATCAAAATCAGACACTTTGATTTTATTAAATTACGTCATATAAACACCCTTCAGGTGCGTGTGCCATAATGGATTTATTTTGAGATGAGAAAAAATAAAGATGTAAAAATAAACATGTAAGCCAACTTGTGGTACTTATTGAAAGCAGATTATATGTTCACTGAAGAAAAAAAAATTATAGCATATTAAACTTACTTGTTTTGGACTGAGTATAGGGAATGGGTCTCCGATCTTCCAAAAGAAATACAAATAAATGAACCACACAAACAACGTCAGCGGCCTTATCATGTTTTGCGACACTGAAAAACAAAGTTGGAAAGGTTATTAATTTATAGAAAATTGATTGAAGAGGCAAGATATAGGAAAGAAGTGTGTACTCCACTATTTGTTATTTCATCCACAAAATTAATGCATTAGATTGATTTGTCTCCTCATTTTCCATTTTCTAAGCTTGTTTTAAATTAGAACCGTACAAACCTCCAATGTACCAATAGGCATAGTTTATTGCAATAGCAAAGACTTGACATGTTATTCCGAAGTATCCGAGTATGTATGTGGGATTCTCTACTATCCTCAAAGCATCCCAACCACTGGACAGATTTTAATTAACAAGGAGTCTATCGATTTTCTTTTCAGTTTGCTTTTTATGCAGTCAGGGTTTTTTTTTACAATATTATTCTTGTTGTAAGAGACTGCTCTTTTCCACACACTTCATGATTTTACCGAACCATGATGCTGGTGGTATTTCACAAAGCATAGTTGAGATTGTGTTTTAGAAATGCCCATGAAATAAAACAAAACTCACCAAATCTGATATTGCAGATACAGAAATACGCTATGTAGAATGGTATGAGAGCTATCACCATGAACAGCAGAGAGTAAAGACCCAGGTTCCAGTGGAAATACCTGGAACTGAAAACATCCATTAATTAATAATGCTTATTTTAAAAAAAACCACCAAGGTATTTTTTTTAAATACAAGTTAACCTAAGACTATATGGTCATGGTTAGTGATGTAGCAGTCTCTGATGGAAGTAGGTATGCTAGCCTATGGAAATTTTATTAAACCATGCATGAATGAAAACATCGTGAGGAAACCATGCATGCCTGAGAGTTCTCCATAATGTTCTCGAAGGTCTGCGAAGACTACGAATATGCACTTGGCCAGTGTGGAGTACTACAGCCTAAACCCTTCTCATTCTAAGAGTCCCGTGCTGTGTAGTGGGCCGGTAATAGGTTGATGATGAGTATTATTAACTAGCTTTTGCCAGCGGCTTCGCCTGCGTGAATTTCGTTTTTCACTAATCCCGAGGGAATAGTGAATTTCAGGTTCCCCTTCCTGCTCCCTTTTCCAACCTTTATACACACTTTTAAGGAAGTTTGCTATACTAATCTACCTATAGCTGTAGCTGTAGATTGCTTTAGAAAATTTCATTTTTTTTTTCAAAATCCCGTGGGAACTGTGGATTTTTCCAGGATAAAAAATAGCCTGTGTTAAGTCAGGGCATAACCTAGCACTATTCTAAATTTTAGCCAAATGAGTTCAGTAGTTACAGTGTTAAAGAGTAACAAAAATACACATACACACACACACACTAACTTTCGCCTTCATAATATTAGTGTGATAGTGTGATGTTAGTCAGTATAAAGTTGTTACCTTGAATCCAAATATCCAATGATTTCAAATATAATAAGTTCAAACATGGTGCAGCTCAAGGCAAATGTGACGGAGAAAATCAACTGCACCAACAAGTGATGGACTTCGTAATCTCTGAACAGCTGCTTCACAAAGAATATCCATCCTCCCACAAAGAACACGGTCTGTAAAAAATTTTCAATAAGTACAGTTAAAATAACATAACTGTATACATAAACAATATTATGAAATTCATGGTTCACAGATATTGTAATGGCTAATTCGGCGACCAGAATTAGCAGCTACGGCTCATCCGGATGCCTGCACTTGGCTACGTAAGGGCGAAGAGGCTGCGCTTTCCGCAGCGCCGAAGAAGCAAAGGAAATGTGTGAAAGAAGTGAGGTTATGATTTTAAGAAAAAAATTAATACTTAAAAATTTTAGTTTTCCTTGAAGAGTAAAAAGTAAACCTTCGCCCCAATTTTTCCCACGACCCCATAGCAAGTACCAGGTGTCTATAGTTTTCTACCATTGAGTCTATGGAATTTTCTTCTCAATTTTTCTCAAGAACGGTGTACCTTTCATGGGACACCCCCCCTCCTGCCAAACGATTTTAAATTTTTACCTGGGTTTCATCCCGTTACCGAGCGGGGATAATACGTTAGCCTTGGCCCGCACCCGGGGTACCGAGCAACGTAAGGAGCGGTGTTTTGATATGATTAAAGTACCGAGCGGTGTTTGGATGATGTGATCAAAGTATTAGGTTTGACATTTTTACCTGTGAAATTAGTATTATAAGTGTGTCCTCTAGGAACGTCATTTTGTGCGTGTGAATACTCCGGAGTCCGGTGTTTTTAAATATCACATAATTATTTCACTGCACAGAAGAATTACTTTAGCAAACCTAATAAAATTTTAAATTTTGTAACTTGCTGTGCTGACAAAAACAATCATACCTTTCAATCAAAATGTCATGGTCAAAGTGACAAATAAAGACATTGACATTGGAATTTGAAGTTAAAACGTTCAAAAACAATTTGTTCAGTGAAAGGGAGTAACTTTAGCACCAAGTCAAACATTGTGAACTTATGATTAATGGAGAACAAGGTAAATCAAGTAAATATCTACTCAAGTAAATAATTCTTTGAAAAGCGCGAAAAATTAGAAAATATTGCTGTAGTAATTTAAGATTTTTCTGAAAAATGGGGAAATTAAATTTTGTAGTAAGCAACACTAGGTTAACTCGGCTGCCCTAGTGATGAACAAAGTAATTACATTCAGAACACCTTACCTGGGATCGTTTCAAGAAACAAAATATCAAGCAACTGCATTTTAAATAAAAAACAAAGTAATCAACATCCAATTACTTTGTTTTTGTGTTGTGCTTGTTGTTTACTTGGTTTTGCATTTATATTCCGGGTGTGTGCAGTTACTTTGTTTGGGAAATTCAAATTTCAGTAAACGGTTAAAGTTATTTGAAATATTAAACTGTGGTAAAAAACTACTCGACATAAAACTTTTGTTAATGCAAAAAAAGTCAATTTCACAAAAAATTTCAGTTACTTTGTTTATCGCTAGGGCAGCCGTAGTGTTGCTAACTTTGGAATTTCATTTCCGTATTTTTCATGAGATTCTGGTCGACCTATACACCTTTACCTTCACCTTCATCTTCAATTTAGTTTAGAGATTATGTACAATAAATAGAATTAGCCACATTATTATTTATTAAACGAATTTATTGAATGAATGAATGAAACCAAGCTGCTGTTACTACAATAATGTTACTTTATACATTACAGTAGAAATGTTTCACCTCACAATACTTTAGAAATCTAAAACAATAATTAAAATTAAATTCAAAATTAATCTGTATACACCTTTTAAATGTTTTTGATTTAAATTGTAAATTCTCCATTCACTTTTGATATTTTATAATATTGTAAAAAGTAACTATTCTGTTTTCAATTCTTGCCACTGCAAATTAAATACTGACTTCTTTGCACCAGCGTGACGATGTTTTACATGTTCTGTACGTCTAGAGGCTGAAAGGAATCTACTATCACAAAATTCACATTTATATGGCCTTTCGCCTGTATGAATTCTTGTATGATACAACAAAGACTCTTTAGTTATGAATCGTCCACCGCAAATGTTACACGGGAAATTTTTCTCTTGTGTATGCTTAACTATGTGAGCTTTTAATCTACTCTGCGCATAGAAAGATTTGTTACACCATTTGCAAATGTGACCTTTATAATTGCCATGCTCATATTGAATGTGTACACGTAATGAAACTTTCTGTGTGTACTTCTTATTGCAATAATCGCATGTGAATTGAGCGTTCGCTGGTGAAGCCCTAGTACTTTGACCACATATGTTTAAATCTTTATGTTTCTTAAATGTTGACTGGCATTTATAAACTCTTCCACAGTCATGGCAAACAATCTTAAAAAGATGCCCAATTTTATGCATCTTAAAAGTGTGGCGATTGTGAAATATTTTGCCACACTCACTGCATATTACCGTACAATGGCTTAGTTTCTTATGTCCTTCTAGTAAATTTACCGATGCATACTTTTTGTGACAAATTTTGCATTCATATTTTTTTGGTGCGTGAACTCCAATATAATGGTTTCTCAAACTGGATAGAGATGGGTAAATCTTCAAGCAGTCTTTACATTTTAACGTTGTTCTATCAGTTTCATCGTACATCATTTCCTTGGTTCTCATCGGAACAGAGAAGTACGGTCTTCGTTTCCTTTTTTTACTAATTTCTGAATCAACATCTAGATCCATTGAATTGATGTCTATTTCTTCCTGTATATGTTTCTGTAATTTTATTGGTTGTTCTACTTTTGGTCCTATTCTTATTTGCCCCTTCTTGTCCTCTTTAACTTTAGGTTTTGGATGTAGTATACTGTGTAATCGTTTTAATGCAATATTCGATGTACTTGCAACTTTATGATGATAATAATTTTTGGTTTCCATGTTATTAGGATCTATTGTGATGAATAAAGTTTTGTCGTTGCTTAATGGTCCTGTTGTTTCTTGTAAATATTTAGTAAGTTTATAAATTGCAGTATTCAGTAGCTCAGATGTTTCTTTGGTTGTTGTTACAAAGTTATAGCAGTTGACTACTGTGTTGGTGCACTGCTTGCACAGAACTTCAAATGTTGATATAATATTGAAGGTCTGAAACAAAAAGTAATAACTACGTAAGTTCTGAATTTTTAAAAGTAAAAAGTGTTTGGCTCTTTGAATCACAATCAAAAAGAAAATAAGTCAAAGGTGTTCCTTTGACTTATTTTTCTCAATCAATTAAATTAATTATTTATAATGTTAAGCTGATTTCTATGTCTAGAATATAATAGAATAAGAGTAATTTTATAAAGTACTTAACACTCTACATCTACATGAAGAGTAATGACTAATGACTTTAAAATAGTGAAAGAGATATCTCTTGAATTTCCTAGGGAAAAGTTTATTTGATTGTATTTGATGATGAATTCTTCAGCTCAGGTAGGATCTAAGGGGAGTTAAGACATTTTATATATTATAATAGGTAATAGCGTACTTTTTTAGGTCTGTACCAAAACCAGATTTCAGAGCATTCAAAAGGATTGGCGCGAAGTATACCTATATTAGAAATAGGCATATAAACAATTACAATAATTACAATTAGATAAGTACTTACATGATAACCTAAGACCAGTGACAAGACATCCTGCATCTTCATTACTTTATCCTTAAAGACTACTTCGTCTTCTATAGCGACAGGGCCTCCTTCTATTGTTTTTAAGCATATGCAACAAAAATCGTGTTTTCGTGTGATAATTTTAAAAAGAAGAGTATTGGATATCATCGTTCAAAAACAATGCAACAAAATTAATTGTAAGAAAATTCAAATTATTATTCAAAATCTACCGCTACAAATATATTATACAACTATTATATTTGTCCTTTGTTGTCCTTTTTAATTTTAGCACAGTATTTTGGGTTTTGGATAGAATTTTAATAATATTAAAATATGTAATAAATAAACGTAGTCGTAAAAATCATGAAGTAAAAATATATGTCAAAACCACGTCAAAACAAAAACCACAGACGACAGACGACTAAAAAAATAAGAACCACAGGCTAAGAAAAAGTTAAACGAGTTAAGAGAAACATAGATCCAATGGAGTTTGAAACCCAAACAAAACGTTGAAGCAAAGAAAGGCCTTAAACCATAGAGATAATAATAATAAGTAGAGTAGGCATACCTACCTTAAAAACGTGCCAAAAATACACTCACACACGCACAATCCCCCAACCTAAAATGGCGCGTGTTCATTGTGATGTCTCAAGTTGTGCGTGTGTGAGTGTTCATGTATACATTTTAGGGAGGCCATCTTAAGGGAAGTGCAATAAAATTTCTGCCACGATCTGTTTTATTGTTATGTTTAAAAATGTAGTGTTGTCTCTTACACACTTATGAAAATTTTGATAAGCTTAAGCTATTTTCCGATCCACTATTTTCTATAGGACATTATGCCAAGTCCTCTTCTTGTTGGTCTATGCCTTAAACAGGTCTGAATATTTTTGTCTCGCTCTTACCTTCTTAAATAGAGTATGTAAGGCATAGAAAAACTAGAGTAAAAATATCCCAGGTATCATAATCTCTGTCTGACCTTCACTACAATGCAATGTTATAGGCGCAGTCTCCAGTGTCTACAAAAATGTAGCTAAGTAAACCTATGAACCAAGCTGTGGAACCAAGACAAAACTATAGGTACGGGGTGAATAGGGACAAATTCCAACTTCATGAAGAATTTTAAGGCAGTTTCTAACAGAAATATTGGTGAAGCAGGATTGAAATGTTTGAGTCTTATGGGTATCTTTAATATTTTAGATAAAACTTTGCAATTAACAATTAGATTTAGTCAAAAAAGGTAAAATATATGCTATTTGGGGTGACTAGGACTAGGGAAGTTGGGGTGACTAGGGATGAAAATAGGGTGAATAGGGAAATTCGCCAGGGCTGGCATAAGTACACTAATCATTTTAACGGATTAAAAAAAGTTTCAACACGATAGTAATATTATTAGAAACGCAATATATTCACTTAAGGTATAATTTATTAGAGCTTCCAAACAAATATACAAAGTTTTATAGGTGTATATTTGTATGTATATTTGTTTGTCCGTGCATTTCTCCGAAACTGTTGATGCTGAAAACGGAATGTGGCCATTCTTTTTATTGGCTTACATTTACTTCAAATTAGGGAAAATTGCAAGTTTAATAAAAATCGGTTCAGTAATTTTTAAGATATAGAAAAACACGTGTAAGTGTGAAGGCCTAGCTTATTTCGGTAGGTATATAGTTTTTTTTAATTATAGCTTATATACCTGGAACTTTATATAGTCGGGAGTGGATCGAAAAACCGAAAGATCGACGGCTCAAACCTCATCCGTTACACTATTGTCGTCACTCATCCCTACTCCTTACATAAATTTTCGCATGTTTAACGTGGTTAATGTTTTCTTTAAAAAAAATTAAATCGGTTAATTAGTTTCAGCTTACCGATATCAAACATACAAATCTTTCGTCTTTTTAATATTATGGTATAGATTAGTATTTACTATAGTAAAACACGAAATAAACCACATAATTTTCTAATAGATAGTACAGCCTCCTTAAAAAATATTATAACTTAATTAGTGACAACCCTATAAAGCTATTCCTATTCACCCCTAAGTCGTTCCTATTCACCTCATTCTCATCCCTATTAACCCCTCTTTCGTCCCAATTCAGTCACTAAGCCGTCCCCATTCACCCCAAAAACAACAAATTTTCAGTATCTTTCTAATTTATCAAAATACATTAAAATTAACCAACAAATGAGACTGAACTTTTATGCATATGATAGCTTAAACACAAAATAACGTATTCTATTCACAATTGTCTTTTTTTTTCTACAAAATAAATGTTAGAGAGCAAAGTTTTTAAGCTGTAATAAACCGGTATCCCGACATGGTATTTTCAAATGTCGTTTTTCACAATTTGTAGCTAATGTGATGCATAGTTCAGTGTCGCCGTTTTCCCTATTCACCCCTGCATCCCTATTCACCCCGTTTTACGGTAGTAACCACAGAGTCAGGATTACACATAGAGATAATAATAATAAATGGAGCTGGCATGATGTCCTATAGAAATTAGTGGATCGGAAAATAGCTCAAGCTTATCAAAATTTTCATAAGTGTGAAAGAGACAACATTACATTTTTGACATAATAATAAAACAGTTTGCGGCAGACTCGTGAGTTAAGATGGCCTCCCTAAAATGTATACATGAACACTCACACACGCACAACTTGAGACATCACAATGAACACGCGCCATTTTATGTCTTCGGATTGTGCGTGTGTGAGTGTATTTTAGGCACGTTTTTAAGGTAGGTATGCCAACTCTGTTTATTATTATTATCTCTATGGGATTACAACTGTCAAGTGTCAACTGTCAAGTGTCAAGTAACAGATTACAGATTAGAGGTGAGTCGTACTAGGTAAATTTTGTACTAGGTGCACTTAGTCCGATTCCGTACAAATACTCGATCCAAATACCTGTTCCACCTAGTCCATGAAGTACTTAGGAGTGTAAGTATGCTTAGACTTTGCGTTCCATCAATACGTGTAAATACGTACGTACGCACTAGTAATGAATTGGAATCTTCCCTTCATACTTTACACAGGCTTAGAAGTTAGGACTGTCAACGTGTAGATTTATCGACACTAGATATTGTTGGCGTATTTAAAAGATTTCAATTCATTAATCAATCAGTAATTATTAATCAGATTTTTTAACGTTTTTTTGGATTGTTTTCTGATTTTTTTGTTTTTTTAATATATTATGTTAACCCTGTTCTCGATACAAATAACTCATCTGTAAATGACAATGACAGCTGTCAGAATTCCAGGGAATTAGTAATACGGGTATAGAAAATCTTAGGAAAATCTGTTGTTTGGTTCAGCACAGGGTTGAAGTCCCGACTAGTCTCGAATATTGACAGACAAAGATGGAAAGACAGAAATCGTGTAGTTAAAAAAGGACAAAATATATTTTTGCACAACGCGGCACCCGCGGTCTGCTCGAAAAGTGTCATTTGAATTTGAACCATAGACTATGGTCCATACTACATAGTAATTCAATGTGTTGAAAAGATTGCGCGTCGTGACTTTTATCTTGATTCAAATAAAGTTCAAATTTAAACAACAGTTTCGAGCTAGCCGCGCGCTGCGTATCGTGTAAGTACAGAGAGAGAAGAGACTAGGTGGATCGCGTATTTTATAAGTTGGACTAGGTGCGACCTAGTATCGATAAATACCTAGTCCCTGGATCTGTTCTAGTATATACGCTACATCTCTATTACAGATTACAAAAAAATAAGTTCCCATTTGCGAATTTGCGAATGCTTTTTGTCGTAAAAATTGAAAATAAAACGTTTTCCTGTAAAACTATGTGTATTTGACTAGACTGTGTATATTTCCATAAAAATCTTCCACTCTGGACGTGAAGTTTTAGGCCAGGACTTAAATACAAAGGTAAGAAATTAGATCTTTTCTTTTTCTGCATTTGGTTCGGTTACACAATATGTAATTATTTAAAACCATAAAAATGTACACAAACTTTGATTTAAATATCAGACATAAACAGTAAGTATTACTTACTGTTTTTAAAGTTCATCTGTTTACCGAGTATATTTTTATCAAAAGGATGGCAAATTCCAAAGGTTAGCCGGTATTTCGAAAGATTGTAAATGAGGAAACTATTGTTATTGCAGCTGTGTAGAGCATGTGTAGAGGTACTGTCTGCCCTCCTCAAGCTATAACGTCGTTAACCAACATTTGGCCAAATTCGATATTTTAACGCTGTCTTACTTAGATTTTTTTTTTTCTATCGATCAATCTAACCCTTATTTTCCTAGCTGCTATAGTTTTTGATATAGCAATAAGAAGAACGTCGTTACATAACTACCTACTTATATGATAACAATACTTAAACGTATTTAACTAACATTGCCAGTCTAAAATGTCTCAAAGCGGTGTTAATTTTCATTTCTATGAGGTTTTTTCTTCAATTCCTTAACTAAAATGTCGTTTGTGGATTTTTCTTAGCTTTAATGTCTTTAAAGTCACTTTGTTCATTTTTAAATTTAGCTTTTCTCCAAAATTACGGTGCACTATTCCATAACTTAAATGTCTTTTAACGAAAATGCTATACTAAAATGTCGTTAATGACACTTAAACGCGTTACAGTCTAGTAATATTTTGCAAAAAAATATTGTTTCCTAAACTGAAATGACTCTATCCCGCAATACATAACTTAAATGTCTCTAACTATTCCCACATCTTGCGAGGTTGTGAGCGCTGTGGCTAATAAATGCTCAATGATTACTGCGAAAAATATCCCGAAAAGAAAGTGTCGTACAAACTAAGTACAAGGGCAACACTTCAAAACTATAAATTTCATGAGTTTTTTTTATATTATTTTATAATATGTTTTACCCGTCTCGGTAATGGGGAATGCGAGATATGCGAGACATGAAACCTGCATAAAAAACTAAATTCACATGATGCCAAACAGCAGATTGTTGCTGTGTTGCGTACTGATTGTATAGAATGGGTCCAGCATCATGATAAATATAATCCCACCAGAAATATTTTCGTGTAAAATGTTGCCAAGACGAGACCATATGGCTCGCACTGTCCAAAAGTTATCAGATCTCATGTAGAGCCAAGCTTCTAACTCTAAACGCCCTAACTCCTAACTTCACAAACTCTACACCTTAGTCAAAATATGTGGCTTGGCATAGGTACATTAATAGTGTTTTAGGTGTAGAGTTTGTGAAGTTAGGAGTTAGAGCGTGTAGAGCTAGAAGCTTGTCTCTACATGAGGTGACAGTGCGAGGCATATGGTTTCGTCTTGGCTACATTTTACATGAAAATGTTTTGGTGGGATTTCACTTCTTTTTGTAAGTTGTTTAAAATACAACAATATTTTTTTATTTAGTTAATTTTTTCTTTCATTTTGGGGTGTACTTCTTGCATAACGGAGGTTTTTTCATAGCCCATTCTCTATTTTTGGCCGTTTTTCTTTGTTGGTTTACTGTTTTTAATAAGCGATAGATCAGGACGATACTTAGCTTTTAGACGATTATATTCGACTATAGCTGCAGACTTTTGTGCTTTAATACTACTAAAGTCAATATTTATAAGGTTGCAAATTAGTCAATCTAGAGAATGCTACATATAAGCCTGCCCACAAGAGAATGCGCTTAATTCCATCCCCTAATTTAAATATGGGATGGGGAGTGATTTACTAAAAATCCTCAAATATATATTTTATTATTTATAACAGGGGTCCCTATATCAGTTTTTAGACCTCTAGCATTAAAAGTAGAAGTCTCATACAAACTTCCATCCCCTAGTTTAAGGGGTCGGAGGGTAAAAGTTCTAAGTTTTAGAATTTTTTTGTTATTACTATATACTAGCTTACATACGACGACGTATCTTAAGAATTTGATGATCATCAGTGACAAAATCGGAGTTTTTTAGATATCAATAAAATCTTATGAGCTATTTAATTGAAACTTTATAAATCTATACTAATATAATAAAGCGGAAGAGTTTGTTTGTTTGAACGCGCTAATCTCAGGAACTACTGGACCGATTTCAAAAATTCTTTCACCGTTGGATATGCACGTGATCCTTGAGTGCTATAGGCTATATAATATTATGTACCACGGGCGAAGCCGGGGCGGACCGCTAGTGTTTAATAAGTCCACTATTGATATCATATCCCGAGAATTTTGTTTATCTGGTATAATTCAAACCCAAGTTATGAGGATCCAAAAATCGATTACAGCTTTTTATCATTTCCTCCTGCGCCCTAGGGATGTTGTGCTTATTCATCTATGGCTGGATAACTTCAGCTCTCACAATAAAAATTGGCTGATCTATTCGTTATTCATATACGTAACATAATAAACAGCGATTGATTTGTGCAGAAACATTGACGCTCTACTACTTTGAACCTGGTCATACATTAATGAGCTTTGATCAAATTCTTGCTATGACGAAAAAAGGAAAATTGTATGATTTTATAGATTTTGTAGATGCTGTAGAATCCATCAATCAAACCAAAGGCAATGTAAAAAAAGACTACTTTCAGACTGCAGTTGCTCTTACAATTGTTTTAGTTAACGACACTTTCATTGGAAAACCTCAAATGTATAATAAACTATGCTAACCTAAAACGTCGGTATGGTTGAATCATCTGCAATAAGCCACATTATAGTTTAGCAATACTCCCCCAAAAACGCTACTGTAAACAAATCATTTCTATATTTCTAGACTAAAATGTGTTTAAATGACAAGAGCCGCATTTAAGTGTAACGTTATTGAGAATTTTAAATATCATAACCTAACCTATAATGTCGTTAAAGTCTTTAGAGTCGTTTTAGTTTAGAAATTATATAATTTTTTAAAGTTTCGTAAAAAGTTAAAAAAATTAAACGCAATCCAAGCCATAAACGTCTCAAAGGGTAACCTAACGACATTTAAGTTATGTAAATACAAGCCGTTATTAGAAAAAATGCTAGACTATAAAGCCAAAACTCTTCTGCTTTAATTATTATTTACTCTAGGAACTTAAAAATACAATTATTCGAAAGTGCTTTATTAGATCTACATTTTCATAGTTTCAAGTTTTGTGTACGTTTATTAATTATCAAATGGCATCATTTCTTAATAAATTCCCGCTTTTTCGATCATATCTCGAAACTTGGTTTTGGTAGTTAACGACACTTTAGCTTTAGGACGGCAGCTGTGTAGATTGGTTAGTAATATATCTAAGAAAGTCGTGTTAGTTACACTATTTATAACTCAAGAACGGCTTTACCGATTTGGACGAAATTTGGTGTAGAGGTAGACAAGGCCTTGGAAAAGGACATAGGGTACTTTTTATCCCGGAAAATCAAAGAGTTCCCAAGGGATTTTTAAAAAACATTTTCCCATACAAAATGTTCACGGGTTTCGTAACTGTCAAACATCCCGTCGCGTGGATACGGTATACTCTCTTTACCCATACCTAAAGAAGAGGAGGTACTTATACTTTCTCTTAGCATACCTACATATATTATTATTCTGTTTGTCACCTAACTCCTAAACGGCTGGATCAATTTGGATGAAATTTTGTGTGTATATTTCAATGGGTTCCTGGATGGTTCGAAAACACAATTACCGGGTAGATACAGGTAACCTACCGGGTCTCTGTAGGTGACGCTGATGTCGGTATGTCACCACCGGGCAGGACGAAGTCTGCCGGATCCACTAGTTAATAATATTATTTGTGTAGCTCCTTCCAAACATTCTATCAAAACCAAATTTGTTGCCACATCTACTAATTTAGCAGTAAATCTGCCTCATAATGATCAATTATTTTACTAAATTCTACTGATTTATTATTTTAATGAAAAGCTAGAAATCTCTATAACCAGTAAAATTTTTCGTCGTCGTCTCAACCAATAGATGTCCAGTCACCAGTGTTGGACGGTCTCTTGCAAGGATCGCCACAAAACACGATCTTGTGCCACTTGTTTCCGGCGGCTGCCAGCGATTTTAGAAAATTAATGTCTTCAATCATTTTTTTCCATTTAGCTTTCATGCCAATCAGAGAATTTTCCACAGACTTCCACAAATCTTATCCACGTTTGCCATTTGATTTTGTGGACATTTGTTTAGACATGAGTTTCCGTTTTGACCCTTTGGCTGTGTGTCCACCGCATGCCCGTCACGTCCACTTGTTCTCGACCAGAAATAATCTCATTCTCGGTGACGCGGACGTCCCGGTGACGGTGGACAAACGCTCTAAAGCTTGTCAAAAATTGACTGTGCCAAAATTATTTTTACTTAAAAAGACCAAATGGTCCCTGTTTCCCTGTAGCTTCTATGGTTTTGGATTTATTAAAGGCAATGATTTAAACCTGTTTATTTAGGTTAGAGATTTTATACAACAGAATAGCCCGCCAACCCGCATTGGAGCAGTGTGGCGGGTGTAAGCTCTAAATCCCTCCTATGAGAGAAGAAGCCTGTGCCCAGCTGTGGGACGTTAGAAGTTTGTATGGGATACAACAGATTTAGCCAAATTTTCCTAGTTAAAAAAACATTGTAAGTATGTCTATAACATTAAAAGGGCAAAGTATCATATTTGTACTCACTTTTTATCATTTTGTACTTTGGAGTAACCTTTTGTTATCATCGTAGTAGTTACATATTATGATATCACACAAACAACATTAAATTATTTGACAAATATTTTTGTTATTGACCTACTAGCAATGTTATACTCATATACAACCCTATTTTATTTTTTTTTTTTTTTTTCGTGGTGGAAACCTTTTATAGGTACCCCCGTTCTTTGCGCAAAACGGGGGTTATGTGGGACTCCCCCTATGGGTATACCCGAACTAAAACCACCACGGCTGTTCCCTCTCGCTGACTGTGCTGGACGCCTGGGGAACCCGTTGTATACGTCCCAGGCGTCTGTCAGCCGCCCCAGCCGCCTGCCGGGGCTCCCGCGCTAAAGAGGAGGGGATCGGGACAGCGTGATCCCCCCCTCAGACAGTGAGGAGACTGTTAGTGGCGGATAGCTAGCCCAATAGCTACCCGCTGTCTCCCGAGGGAAGCTGGCGAGCGGCGAATAACCGCCGCCTTCTGCCCCCCCGTCTGCGCCGGAGCGGATGCGCGTCGAGAGCCTCTTCGCGCGCCCGCTCCGCGGCCTCCTTCTGCGAGATAACGTCCTCGCAGAAGATACAACCCTAAACCCATTACCAAATTACGCCAATCAATGTACAATGGCTGTTTATCTATCCATAGACCATATTATAGATTTTTCCATCAGACCATTAATAGTACAGGAGGTAGCGATATAGTTGAGCAAGTCATTTTATACTGACTGAAAATCATAACAATAATAGTTTTCCCCTAACAGATAACATAATAGGTATAACTCATTATTTCTGCTGTGAGTTGTGAATGGCGTTGGGTTGCAAAAATAGATTACGACGCGGCGCGGGCGTGACACCTGCGGGTTCCGCCCTAAAAGTGATCAGCTGATGTTCGTCACATCCATAGGCCGTGTCCCCATTTGGCGAACAGTGAGCGGCTAACTGTTTGCTGCCAGTTAGCCTCCCTATGCTTTTTAACCCTCGACGCAAAAACGACGGGGTCTTATAAGTTTGACGTGTCTGTGTGTGTCTGTCTGTTCCCCCCTAGCGCTCAAACGGGTGAACCGATTTGAATGCGGTTTTTTTTTGAAAGGGGATTTAGTCGGGAGTGTTCTTAGCTATGTTTGATGAAAATCGGTCCCAGGTGGCCGCCACCACAAAATCGCGAATGTCGGGGGTTTTTTAATTTTTTAATTTATACTTGTTTTATATGGAGTGTCCAAACTCCAAACACCACGTAACGTACGCAGTTTGCGGCGTTTCGCTTGCCAACTTATTCAGTGAGTTCAGTGAGCGGCTGATACGCCTCCAAAACTATGAGAGATCCAGAACAAAAGAAATTGGTAAACTTCACACATAAGTACTTCACAGTTCACACCCCTCAGAACATTATGGAGAACTCTCAGGCGTACAGGTTTCCTCACGATGTTTTCCTTCAGCGTTAAAGCGAGTGATATTTAAGCTATTCCGAGCGCAGCGCAGAGCAGAGATAATAGTTATTGTATTCCAACAATAAATAGGCGCGCGTACGCTCGTATTTATAACTATTGACCGTATGTTGATAGACGTGGAAAGAATTCGCTAACTGCAACCGACTCTTGACGCGATATCCACGTGGAACTAACGTAACTTAGCTTATGGCCTCCAGAACCACCCCTTATAGCCGTCCAATCGCACACCAACCTAGCCGGATGACATCGACCTTCTAACCAAGTAATCAGGCCCCACAATAGAGCAAACCAACATAATAACTAATCACACCAAAACTAGAATAGACACCAAACCACTCACCCTACCGCCAACAGCACCACACCCTCTCTTCACAATTCACTGAATATTTAACACAGACACGACCGCACCTGAAGCGTGCTCAAGAGAGACTGCCCGATTCGTCGAGCTGCGATCCCTTATATTGAGTTGGCAAACGTATTCGCCTTTATATAAAAGTACCCTCTTTTCCTAAATTTAATTATTTAGAAAAATCACAACAGACGTAAAGTTAATTATTCAGTGTTCTTAAAAAATGCTCTGCTCCACGCTGCGCTCGGTGTGCACCGGGCCTAAAACGTGCGGTGTGCGGTCACACCACTTGCTGCAAAAATAGAATTTCACGCGAAGTGGAGTGATAGTGTTTTGGTGCTTATTCTGTTGTACATTGTAGATATACACTCCGAACTGATCAAGATTGACAGGTATTTTTCTTGACTAAAAATGACTAAAAATTCATCTACCACTACTAGGTACAGACTTTTACGTCCCACTGCTGGGCACAGGCCTCCTCTCTCATAGGAGAGAAGGATTTAGAGCTTAGACCCGCCACGCTGCTCCAATGCGGGTTGGCGGCCTTTAAGGACTATTGTCACATGATAGTGATAATAACCGGCATCGACTGCTTAACGTGCTCTCCGAGGTACGAGGGTGAATGAAACACTAGATTTTAAACTCCCACACCCCAGCATCATAGGGCTCCCCAATTTGCTGGAGAATTATCATCTATCTCACTAATAATAAATCTTCACCTGTCTGATATAATCTGTCTTTAGGTATTCCCCTTCTACGATTCCTTCTTTATTTTCCTTAAAAACACATTATTTTGTTGTTTACGAGATGTGCGATGTGATTGTATAAAGAGTTATGCGCATCATGACATTGCAGATTCTCTCTAATGTTTCCTTGGATTGCGATGTATGACCAAAGTCCTCTTCCGTATTGTTTTTAACCGACTGCGTAACGCAAAAGAGTGGTTATGTATTCATCGCTCTGTAGTGTAATAATGTATTATATTTATATATTTTTGTGTTCATCTAGTGACTAAACGCTTGGACCGATTTTGGATATTTTTATTTCTTGGACCAATAGTTTTGTCTTTATCTTGCGAGTATCAGTATAACATATAAAAATAGTGGAAACAATATGGCGTCCATTAAATGAGACAAATAAAAAACATAAATCTAACATCGTCATTGAATAGGTATATTAAATGTCTTTGAAATCATATTTTTTTGTTTTTTTTTTTAACCATTTTCCTCTAGTTTCGTTTTTGATATAATTCCTAAAATTAATAATTTTTTTGACATTCTAATTAATAATTTTTTTCTAACATATTAAAACCACAATTTATGTTATCAACCCGAAATCAATAAAATTATTTCAAAAAATACTCGCCAAAATGAGAACCTTCTTTTTCCAACTCGGTTAAAAATGTTTTTCTAAAAAAAGATTCTGATTCGTTTTTCAAAATTTAATAAAAATAAAAATTGTGTCCATTGTACATTTATTTTGAATGAAAAATATCGATTTATTTTTCGCACCGCACGGGACTCTGAAATAGCATATTAAGTGCATGTGCATAATAAATGCAACTGTTTGACGAGCTTTCGTGACATTTATTTCATTATCATCGCCAAGTCCGATCGGGTCGGCGAGACCTAGATCTATTAGTGTAATTTAGTGCTTAGATTGTTTTTGTGATGCACGTGTGATACGGACGAAATTATGAATGGATACAGGCGGTATTTGAGGCGACAGCAAAGGATTTATGGTATATATTTTTTAATTTTGCCATTCATTCATTGTAATTACAAGGCAAAGGCCAAGAGTCATACAGCCTTATACATTTATTTAGTTGGCTATGTGTTGTTACTTGTTACTTTTGCTTATCGCCGTCTTTAGTTCAAAATGTAAGACCTATTATATCATAATCTTGTAAAGTTTTTTTGTGATGCAAAATGAATGGACTGGGATAATGAATGAAGATAGGAGAGTTTTGTAATAAAGGCTTAAAGAATTGTTGTAAAAAATCGCCATCAGCAAAGGCTAATTGCTAATGCTCGCTCATACATCGTGTACTTTCATTAATAATTTTTATTTAGTATTATGTTTTGTTTGTCATATTTGTTACGGCACTATGTATAGTTTTTTTTTTTATGTTAACGTGTTACTGGCAAGGCAAAGGTCAACGATCGAACAGTTCAATGCTCTGTCGAACAATTCGTTATTTTCTTCTGTTGTTAAATTATAATACAAATTAAGATTTATAAACGTCAATACTCGATGGGTTTTGATAATATTTTCATTTTAAACAAGGGTTATTTTCGTTTCGAACACTCCCTTTAATCCACACCTACTACCTAACCAAACCAGGAAACCCTTAGTTCCATTTTTAAGTGCCTGTGTTCAGATAATATCCAATGAAATGAAATATTTAATTGAGAAATAGCTATATACTAAGAAGTAATATATAGATATATAATGTATTTTTTTAAGTAGGTAATAACCTTTTTCGTCTCCATAGTGCGTAATAATTAAATTCTTGTTAACGTTTTTGTGGGCGTTTATCATACGTTTATCGTTAACCGACAAAGAATTTGTATATAGAGGCAATTCGACAGTAAAGATACGCACAATATTATGTTATGAGTTATAAATTAGAGTGCGCCGTTAGGTACACTGAAAAAACCAAGCACTTAACGACTAGATTTAAACAATTTTGAAGAATTGGAGAAACAATTTAACTCAGAAAAAGTTCTTTTTTTAATTCAATTTTTTGTTTGGCTTGAGCGCGACAGAAAACTTTTTAGAATGCTATGAATCCTTTTTGTAAAATTCCAATAACTGCTCCAAAAACTATTGTAGGTTTTTTTCTCAGTAGCAGGACGGAGTTGGGAAGTTGACACATCGGGGACGCTTCGGAGAGCACGTAAAGACGTTGACCTTGCGCATAATCTCTATTAGATTATGAAAGTGTGGGAATAGACCGCGCACCTGTGTTTGTTCACACACTTGTGCGTAGTTGGCTAGTCTCCGCCCCTGGCCGAAATTCGGTCGCGGTAGTGTTATATATAATAACCGTTACATAAAATCTATACATAAAAATCAATGTTTGGCTGTATGCCCTCTATATGCTCCTAAAGTAATGAACCGATTGTGGTGAAACTTTTGTGAGTTCTTCTGTGTACTGCGCAGGTTTCTGGCCCCAAAAAAATCTACATAAAAATGAATGTTTGTCCTCTGTGCGTTTCTAAACCATACTTTATGTGCCATTGCAACGCATGCTGGGAACAGCATAATATAAAGACCATCGGCCACAAGCGGTCCGCGAGTCCCGCTTTAAAATATACCTAAAAGGACCTCACAATACATTGGCCTGAAGCGACCGGCGCGGTCCGAGAGACCCGTTCGTGGCGGGCCTCTGGGCTCTGTCGAAAGTACGAATATGCGAAGGCCGTGACGTAATAGCTACGTCATACCACGGTTGAATGGAAACGGAGCCGGGCGTGGCGCCGCGCCCCCTTCGAGCCTCCAGTCCGGTTCGCACTTTGCGCGGAAAAGCCCGCATCGTGCGCGAGTTCGAAATTCGAACGTCGCTCGCTCGGTCGGTTTTTTTTTCATTCACATTTTGTGAAAGCAATTTTTTTTCGTGATAAAATTTGTTACTGTCTGAAGATAGCAGATATAATCATTCTACATATATCTGTATGGTGATAATGGATGAAGGTATAGAAAATATTTTTTTTAATGATAGTGGTAATTAGCGAATTCGAAATTCGAACGTCACTCGCTCGGTTTTTTTTTAAATTGATATTTTGTAAAAGCAATTTTTTTCCGTGATAAAATTAGTTACTGTCTGAAGATAGCAGATATACCTAATTATTCTACATATATCTGTATCGATGGTGATAATGGATGAAGGTATGGAAAATATTTCTTTAATGCGATAAAAAAATTGTAGTAATTAGCGAATCCGAAATTCGAACGTGCGTCGGTCGGTTTTTTTTAACTTGATTTGTAAAAGTAAGTATTTTTTTTTTTGCGTGATAAACATTTTTTTGGATTTATATTCATTTTCTGCATATAAAATATTACTTGTTTGCTATATTATAAATTAATCTCTAATTAATAGATTTATTTGTTCAAGCTTTTACTAGTAAGAAGTCTGTTTTAATTTTTTTTAATCCATTTTACACACATCAAAATGAAATAAACAAGAAATAAATACATTTTACAGGTTGGCCTTGGATCATCAGTCATTCAGTCCTTTGGACTCTTGTGTTATATCTACTAAATAGTTATTATATACATATTTGTTATCGTATGATGGAAAATTACTTGCAACAATAAAAATAACTGAGTAGCTGTAGACTCCGACATAAAGATTAGAAAATTAGCTTAAATCATTTTATAATCTCTGTTATCGTGCTTAGGCGCTTATTATTTCAATAATATAAGCCAATGTCAAGTAGGTAAATAGATAAACTCTATTGCAACATTATGTAGTGTAGCTATATATATCTATCTATCTATCTGTCTATCACTACATAGTATAAAACAAAGTCGTTTTCTCTGTCCCTATATCCCTTTGTACGCTTAAATCTTTAAAACTACGCAACGGATTTTGATGCGGTTTTTTTTAATAGATAGAGTGATTCAAGAGGAAGGTTTATATGTATGATAACATCCATTAAATAGTGGAGAAATACTGTTATTTTTGAGGTTTCTAATGTGATGTCGTAAATAATTACATTTTTTCCGCTTACATTGCAAACGCAGGCTGAACCCTACGAGATTTATCAATATAATGTACTAAGTATTGTACACATTGAAAAGGTCTATAGAAAATCCGCGATGGTATATGTCTATCTCTTATGGATATCCCACAATAACATTTTTTGTCATTTACTTTTTTACGACAAATAATGGCTAATTTTAGAAGCGATTTTAACCAATACAGCATAAATCCTTATCTAATTAAATACCTTAAGTACATTGTTGATTTATTATAGATCTATATGGCCTTTTACAGCATATGATTTAAATGAATATTTTCGAAGATATTACAGATTTAAAAATTGCGGGAAATAGACTTTGCGCGCGGCGCGCGGTTCCAGCCGGCCGGGGCGGCGATGCGTAAAGTTCTCCTATAGCATTTTGAATTTAGCAGCGATCGGACGCGTATGCTATCGAGTATCGGAGCTTTCTAGCGAGGAAAATAACAATCACACTAATATTATAAAGGCGTTATTAAGTTATTAAGTTTGTGTGTATGTTTGTTCCTCTTCTCCGCCGCAACTACTGAACCGATTTGGCTGAAATTTTAAATGGAGATAGCTTATGCCCTGACTTAACACATAAAGTACTTTTTATCCCAGAAAAGTATTCCTGTAGGACTAAAATAGATATATACCTCCAAAACGCCACAGAGGGCGCTGACTGTTCTTAGGTAAATCACGCTCACATAACCCATTATTGCAATACTTTGCTGTGTAGCATGCATTGGCAACACATAGGCTACTTTTTATCCTGGAAAAATGCACAGTTCCCACGGGATTTTGAAAAACCCGAAATCTATATCTACAGCTATAGGTAGATTACTATAGCGACCTTGCTTGATATTTTAAGTATAAAGGTAGGAAAAGGGAGCGGGAACGGGAACCGGAACTCCACGATTCCCTCGGGATTTGTTCAAAACCGAAATTCACGCGGGCGAAGCCGCGGGCAGAAGCTAGTAATAATATAAAGAAGCTTGTCCTGACTGACTGACTAATCATCAACGCACAGCCTAAACCACTGAAGCTAGAAACTTGAAATTTTCACAGTAGCTTCCTTTTATGACGCGGTAGGCGCACACTAAGAAAGAATTATTGCGAATTCCACCCTTAAGACTTAAGAGGGTTAAATAGGGGATGAAAGTTTGTATGAAAGTCCGTCATTTATCAAGTTATATCATATGAAAATTGGTATTTAGGTTTTTGGTTAAAAATAAAGAGTTACTTACGTGTTTAAGGAATTTTGGAAAAACTACCCCCGAGTGGGTTAGATTTGTAAGAATCCACGCGGGCGAAGTCGCGAGCATCAGCTAGAGCAGAAACTACCGGTACTATAGTATCTTTATAAAACATAGATGCCAGCCAGCTGTGTCTTTGGCCAAAATTCGTTCACCGGTAGATTTAAAAAATCAGCCAAGTGCGAGTCGGGCCTCGCTCTTTCAGGGTTCCGTACATAATTATGAACAATATAATATTTTGGGTCTAAGAAATATTTAATTTCCGAGCTAGACATCGCAACAAACCGTGAAAGAAAAACCCAAAAAAATGTTCGTTTATTTTGGTCACAGCTTATAAACTATTTAATAAATCGTTGTTTTCAGTATTTGTTGTTTAAATAGAGCATATACCTAGTACATAATATACTGAAATATCATATTCCCAACTAGTTTAGTTTTTGAGATAGCCCCCGTCACAAAAATGGTCTAAAAGTGACAACTTTGATGGCCTCCCATTCCCTTATTTTTTGAGATAAAAATGAAAAAAATATATATTTGTACTCTACTTAATGAGCTCTAAACAATGATACCCCACAAGCTAGGGTAAAGAAAAATTTTTTTTTTCCGGCTCCTTTTTCATGTATGGGAGCCCCCCTGAAAAATAATTTAATTCAATTTCTAATTCAATATTTGATTTTGGGTTAACGTTTTACACTAAATACCAAAATTTCAGGTTTGTAACTCATTTCGTCTGCGAGCTAGAGACCTGTGACCGGCGGACAGACGGACAGACAGACAGACAGACAGACAGCCGAGTGACATTAATAGGGCTCCGTTTTTTACCCTTCGGGTACGGAACCCTAATAATGTTAGCGTAGCATAGTGTAATTGTGCTCAAAGCAGAAATCGTTATTATATGAATCCACGCAGACGAAGTCGCAGGCAATAGCTCGTTACGATAGTAAAAGACATTGCCATAAATGACTACAGGAAAAATACATTAAATATCAGTAGGTAATCACATAATAGTAACCACTTTCATAGTATTTCCACGACGCAAAAATACCGGCCATAAGTCATAATTCACTTGCAATGTAACGTTTTACCGTTTATTTACCACATCCTACAAGCTACACACCTTTGTAGGTAAATATTAGTCAGTTTGTTATGCCTGCTCTACACAATAGGCCAGTATGATAGCCCACTATGTTGGGCCATTGTGTAGAGCGCGTAGTGGAGTATGATGGCTTATAGCGATGGTCTTGGAATGGCGTCCGCGTCGGTGTCGGTTTTCGACCGCACATCAAAGGATGGCCAGTGATGGCGGTACGCATCTACACGTGGCCCACTACTCAGTATTTGTTCGAACGTGATTGAGTACTGACGTGGTTAAATGACGAAACTATAAGGTTTATTGAATTGTTTCGTATTGAAAGAATAATATGGAATCTCAAAAATTTTCTCGTTCACTTTATGCAGAAAATAGTACGCGCTAAATAGATAGGTATATATCGACGCAGCGGCGGTAGCTTCCACGTCCATCTTGTCACAGCTACCAATGAACACTGAACGTAGCCATTGTGCATGCGTTGCAACTATAGCATACCCATCTCACTGACCATTTGGTAGGCCTACGATGGCCCATTGTGTAGAGCAGGCATTAGACTTTGTTCAGAACAAAGTTCCCTACGATCGATAGGTTCTGTACCAAAGCAACAAGTGTCTTGTCAAAAATCGAATTATGTAAGAATCCAAATTATTTATTTAATTATTGTCAAGGCCACCACAAATATATACCTATTACATAATTGATTGTTTTTCTATTTATCGCAATCTTTCTAGCCCCGTGAAAAAGGTGTGGCCATTCCAATCAGGTTTATTGCAAGCGGACGCAAACACAATCGAAACTGGTTTAGATAACGGGTTAAAAACAAAAATATGCTTGCTGAATTTTATACCATACGTAGATATGTATCATGTATGTTGTATACGTACATGAACAGGGTTTTTATTTGGTTTGTCGGAAGAGAATGTGACCGAGAGAACGGTTATATATAGAGAACTCAAGATCATATTATTATGCTTGAAATTAAATTATTTCTGCTCGCTGAATTTTGTACCGTACGCAAAGAATACTTGCTAAGTAACGAAGAGGCATTCATTCCCGCCAATCATCGCCCGCCCCATTAAGCGCAGGCCCCACCGCACCGGGAGCGAAACGAACTTAGTTTCGCTTAGCTCACGTCGCCTCTAACGCATCTTTTCTTACATACTGTTCTATGGCTTCTCTTAGCTCTGTCGTTCGCGGTGTGAACCGTAAGGTCTGCTTTTCCTTAGTCTGAAAAGGTAAACAAATCCGCAAAAATCTTCTCAGAGAAACGCCGTAAGTGACGCTCTTTCCCCGGCGCTTTAGACGTTCTTGTATTCGAATTTTCACTTAAATTAGGACTTACTTGTTAGTTTGCGGTAAGAACGTCCTATGCGCCGTGCAAAACGAGTGGTTTACGCGTTTCTACGAGAATGGACTTGTTTACCTTTTAAGACAACTAAGGAAAAACAGACCTTACGGTTCACACCGCGAGCGACAGAGCTAAGCCACACGGAAGAAAATCTACAGAGAGGAAGCTTCCACAAGCGGCCCGCTGTAGGTACACTCACACAAACACACCAACGGTTCACGGACGCCCGCTCGGTCCCCCAACCGGTACAGTTGGGTTTAAACGTGTGCATATGTGTGAGTGTACCTACAGCGGGCCGCTTGTCCTCTTCCCCTCTGTACTCTGTGGCTAAGCGAAGCCAGCGATACGAACTTGCGAGCTCTCATAGTCTAGCGACATGAGCGACGCGAAACGAGGTTCATTTAACTTCGGTTCGCTCCCAATGTGGCCTGCGCTTTAGTATAGCGTTGTCTTTGTCCCGCTCGATTTACCTATTTTAGACCTTTTGACCCTCAACCTTACTATGAAGGTACTTTGTTTTTTGTTGGGCTAGTTTAATCTTAACGCTAACTTAACCGCCTGATGTGCAACTAACTGGCTCACAGTAGCCATGATCGTTAACTATTATAAGTATATACCAATTTATTGTTATATATATATATTTAGTATCTATATCTATTTTATACATATAATAAAATTGTAGACTTGCCGTATCTGTACATTAAATATTTTTGCAAAATAATAACTGGGGGATGTTAGGGATAAGTATAAGAACGTAAAAAAGCTATTTTTGAAATTTTTGTCTGTTTGTCTGTGTGTCTGTTTTTCTGTTTGTCTGTTTGTCTTGTTATCTGTTTGTCTGTATGTTTGTGCGCGCATCACGCAAAAACTACTGAATGGATTGAAATTAAACTTGGTACGATTTAAGTTCATACTACGGAGTAACATATAGGATACTTTTATCCCGAAATTCAGTACCGTTCCCTTGGGAGAGGGGATGAAAGTCAAAATGTGTACTTAGCTGTAATTCATTAACGCGTGGTCCGATTTCATTCATTATTTTTTTGTTAGAAAGTAGATACTTCAAAGATTACCGGCTAATCTCTGAAAGGCTAGATCGATTTTGATGGGACTTTCACTGGCCGATGTTTACATTTTGATCTACCTAAACATCCGCCAGTGAACTTTTAACAGTTTTTAGCAAGGTATGAGCTCAAAGGAGCTTCGGAAAAACAAAATGATTCCCACGGGATTTTTAAAATCAATATCCACGCGAACAAAGTCGCGGGTGTCCGCTTGTTATTATATATTTTTGTAAATCTCTTAACAATTTAAGAGCTTAATACGGAGATATTCGATTAAATAACACGCGCCATACCTTATCTCGAGTGCCAGCTATACTTACGATAATATATCATGTTGTCAAAAAAAATTAGGGAAATTTCCAGTCATGCAAGTTATGAGTTATTTATTACTCACTAAATGTAAAGTTATGAGTTATTTATTACGCCCGCGACTTCGTCCGCGTGGATTTAGGTTTTTAAAAATCCCGCGGGAACTCATATCTTGCTAACAACTGTTAAAAGTTCACTGGCGGATGTATAGGTACATCAAAATGTAAACATCCGCCAGTGAAAGTCCCATCAAAATCGATCCAGCCTTTCAGAGGTTAGCCGGTAGGTAATCTTTAAAGTATCTCCTTTCTAACAAAAAAAAAAGAATGAATAAAATCAGACCACGCGTTAATGAATTACAGCTAAGTACACATTTTGACTTTCATCCCCTCTCCCTTGGGAATCGTGCAGAATTTCGAGATAAAAGTATCCTATATGTTACTCCGGTCCGTAGTATGAATTTAAATCGTGCCAAGTTTCATTTCAATCCATTCAGTAGTTTTTGGGTAATGCGCGCACAAACAGACAGACAAACAGGCAAACAGACAAAAATTTCAAAAATAGCTTTTTTCGTTCTATTACTTATCCCTAACATCCCCCAGTTATTTTTTGCAAAAATCTTAAATGTACAGATATGGCAAGTCTACGATTCAAATCAAATCAAATCAAATCAAATAAACTTTATTCAAAATTGGTACACTGTACACTTTTTGAACGTCAATTACAATTACAACGTCAATATTAATATATATATAGCTGTTCGTTCTGATTCACTGACTCATTCATCGCCTCTCCTGTAAAATTTTGTATGAAAAATTTTTTTTTCACAAATGGTTTCGTATAGAGGACAAAAATTCATTAAGAGGAAAAATATGGAGAGAGCTGATGATTGAGGATTTCGGAGACGGTTGAAGAGCACGCTTAAGGTATTGAAGATAGGTGGGGGGTGCTCGAACAAATGTCACTCGAAACGTCATCCAATTGGCAGTGAGCCGAAAAAAAATTCAAAATGGCGAAAAAAAGATGGCCGCCATACAAATTTCGTCGGTGTCCATCTCGAAGGGTATAAAAGATGAAAGAGTTGTTTCTTAGCAAAACATGATCAGGATCCAAAGGTCTACTCGATGAATACAAAAAAAATTCAAAATGGCGGACTTTATTTTTCCATAGAAAATGTATGGCGAATATTGAGAGAGAGTATAAAGTTGTGAACTAGGTATGCAAGGCGATTGATGCGGTTCTTTGGAGAAATCTCAAAGAAAAATATGGGAAGACATGATGATTGAGGGTTTGGAAGATGATTGATGAGCCCGGGCAGAGTTTTGTAGATAGATGGGGGCTGCTCAAACAAAAAATACTCAGAACCTCATCCAATTGGCACTGAGGTGAAAAAAAAAACCAAAATGGCGGATTCAAGATGGCGGCCATACAAACATCGGTGTCTATCTCACCAAGTATAAAAGATGGAAGAGTAGTTTTGGCCAAAAGATGATTAAGACCTTAAGTTCTACTTGATGAGCAGAATGATTCGAAGAAAAAATATGGAGAGTGATAATGATCGAGGATTAGGAATAGGGGAGAGATAAAGGATATGGAGGCTGCTCAAACCAAAATACCCGAAAGCGAAACCTCGCGGTCCGCTTGCGGGCCGCGCACCCACGCGCCCTACTAGTTTTATTATATGCTTAGAATAGATAAGTCATAAACTCATACACAACTTATATGACTGGAAATTTTCCAATTTTTTTATGTCATGTAGGTAAATGAAAAGAAAAATAAAAAGTCTATTAAATACAGTAAGTAAATAAAAAGATCTTACCATAAAATGATCATTATCTCTACGACGAACAGTTTATTAATATATGTAAATTACATAAACAGAGTGCTTAGTCTCAGTTTGGAGCGCTCAAAAACTTTATAGTATATTATTGATCGAATCACAATGACTTCAGAGTAAAATGGACCTAAAATAAGAGTCTTTGCGTTCATTTTGCTCTGAAGTCATTTGTGATTCGATCAACAGTATAGGTACTTAACAAATTTCTCCAATGGAGGTGGTCAGAAGAAGCTTCCTTCCAGCTCCAAACTGAACTGTTTTATTTTGAAGCGCTCCAAAACTAAAAGTATACTATTACTTTTAGTTTTGGAGCGCTTCAATCTGAGACTAAGCACACAGTACGTACGTATGTTTATCATGCTGTGAATGTATCACGCAAAATCCATTAAGTAAACAAACAGAGTGGAGACGAAACATTTCTGGGTCAATAGTTCTCATGATAAGATTGTAAAGGTCACCAAGAACAGATTTTCCCTATTTATCTATATTTCCGCGTAGTATATGTAGATTTTCTCATGATATAGTCCCTAAACAAAATAATAAAACATTTTATAAATTAAAAATTTAAAAAACCCCCGACATTCGCCATTTTGTGGCAGCGGCCATCTTGGATTTGCAGTATTGCTATTCTACTAGTCAAGCCCTTTCATTTGATACCCATACTAAGGGAGTTATGAAAAAATATGTGTAGCGGCGGCCATATTGGACCGATTTTCTTCAAACATTCACACATACATACACACACACACACACAGACACGTCAAACTTATAACACCCTGTCGTTTTTGCGTCGGAGGTTAAAAATCAAAATGGCTGAATGCTGAAGTTAAAAGTATGAAGAGTCTCCTAGTTTTCGAACGTAAGCTGTTCTGAATAATAGTTTTTGGCGTGATTATTACAATTATACAAACCAGGCGGATTCAGCGTAGAATCCTACCACAAAGCAATTTGTGGTAGGATTCTACCCTGAATCCGCCTGGCTAGCGCCCACACTTCAGCCGTAATCTGCCGCAAAGCATCCGTGTGTTCCGGCAGCGAGCTGAATAGCCCCTTCCTCAAAATCTGGCAACACATTAGTGGTTCCTCAGGTGCTGCTAATGTTCATGGGCGGCGGTAATCACTTAACACCAGGTGACCCGCCTGCTCGTTTGCCCGCTATTATTATTTAAAAAAACACGAGCTACTTATACGATTTTTTTTAAATCGAATGTTGTCAAACCATTAAACTATCAAGAATGCGATGGACGGTATAAGAGCTCCTAAAAAGTGTCTGGATAGTAAACGACCCTTGTAAATGGTCTTAGAGGCCGAGGAAGGCCTAGAAGAGGTCGGTTTTATGGAGTGGAAAGGGATATTATATAAGGTTTTGGGGTTTGGAGCTGGAAGGAAGCTTCTTCTGATCACCTCCATTGGAGAAATTTGCTGGACCAAGCTAAGACCCAACCAAGGCTGGTAGAGCTTTGTTGATGATGGTGGAATTCAATGTTTTTCAATTTTTTATATTACGAATAGGTACTTAAGCTCAAGGCATTTTTTTTGCGTGGTGGAAAAGCTTTATGGCTACCCCCGTTCTTTGGGCAGAACGGGAGTTATGTGGGACTCCCCCCGAAGGTTACCCCCCGGGGGTATACCGCACTAAAAACCACCACGGCATGTCCCTCTTGCTGACTGTGCTGGACGCCTGGGGAACCCGTTGTATACGTCCCAGGCGTCTGTCAGCCGCCCCAGCCTACTCTACTACTTAGGAGGGGATCGGGACGGCGTGATCCCCCCCTCAGACACTGAGGAGACTATAAGTGGCGGGTAGCTAGCTACCCGCCGTCTCCCAAGCTCAAGATATTCACGCTGAGTCGAAGTGCATCGAAGTTTCTTAAACGTTTCGAAGCTACTGCTGTATCTACGCTGCGCAAAGTGCCTTTGAGTGCCTTAGTTGGTCAGTTTTACTTTTTGACGACCTCCCTGGCGCAGTGGTGAACGCTGTGGTCTTATAAGTGGGAGGTCCCGGGTTCGATTGCCGGCAGGGGCAATTTGAGATTTTATAATTTCTAAATTGTCCCTGGTCCGGTCTGGTGGGAGGCTTAAGCCGTGGCTGGTTACCACCCTACCGGCAAAGCCGTGCCGCCAGGCGATTTAGCGTTCCGGTACGATGCCGTGTAGAAACCGATCAGGGGTATGCAATATGCATATTGCATACCTCTTCCAAGTTAGCCCGCTTCCATCTTAGACTGCATCATCAGTTACCATCAGGTGAGATTGCAGTCAAGGGCGAACTTGTAGTTGAATAAAAAAAAAGTTAAACCCACAAAAGTTCGGAAAACGTTGGATCAATGTGGCAGCAGCAGTGGCAGTAGTTTTATCAACCACTGACCTTTGAATGTGATGAATTATATTACATGTATGGCTTCTGACCAAATTGATTAGTACGTTAATCTAGGTCGCAGAATATTGGATTGCAAACTATGGAATTGCACTTTTTATGCATAGATATTATATCGTTTTAAGGTGTTACGTTTTCCATACTAACTTCATGTCAACATTCAAGAGCGAATGTATTATATATTTACACTGAAATTACATCGCACAGCCTTAATATAATTTTTAATTTGCGCGAAATTATATTTACATAAAGAAAACATTACATAGACAGCTTAAATTATTATAATAGCCATCTATTAAACGCTGTTTTGCCTAGCTGACCGAGATGGCTTTACTTCACCTTTAGCTGTTTATGTAATGTTTTCTTTATGTAAGTAAAATTTTCCGCAAATTAAACATTAAATTAAGGCTGTGCGATGTAATTTCAGTGTAAATACATATATAATCCATTCGTTCTTAAATGGTAATAATAAATTAGTATGGAAAACGTACCACCTTAAAGGCGAAAGTTTGTGTGTGTGTTTGTTGCTCTTTAACGCCGCAACTGCTGAACCGATTTGGCTGAAATTTTGAATGGAGATAGATCATGCCCTGACTTAACACATAGGCATAACATACTTTTCATCCTGAAAATTCAGTTCCCACGCGATTTTGAAAAACCGAAATCTATAGCTGCAGATATAGTGCAGTCAAATTTGACTCCAAAAGTGGCTAAAATCGCAAACGAACGGCTAGTTCTGATTTTTTAATATGTTGTTAGGACCACTACCAGTAGTGTAAATCCAATTTTGCAGCTTCGAAAGACCTGTGCTAACTTTGCAGCACTCGAAAAACCGCGAAATTTTCGCACTACTTTTGGTTTTTTCAATATAAGTCCTAAACTATGGGCTTAAAAAAAAAATATTTTCTATACGTTTTTAAAGAAGATTAAAATTGCTACAATTTAAGACCAAAACTAGCTCTTTAAATTCAATATTTGCTGAGATACAGCTCTCCAAAAATTGACAATTAATTCCGAAAAAGTGAAATTTTAAGATTTGGTCAATTTTAAACCCCGATATCGGGGAAAATACTCATTTTACGGATAAAGTTAATTGAAAAGATGTTGTAGTAAATATAATTAGCTTTAATTTAAACACTAAACGACGTCAGTAGCCCATATAGTTTACTTATAAATCCTAAAAGTTTAAAAAATGGGAAAATTGCAGTTTTCTCTTCAGTTTGTTTTGAATGTAGTTTGAAAGAAAAAACCATGTACACCCACAAGAAATATGTATTAAAACTATTACTAAGTATTTATATTTAGTATTTATAATGTTATTTATTCAAGAAAAAAATTATTTATATTATTATTGATATTTATTGATTTTTATGAAACATATTAACCTGTATTAAAAGGACATTATGAGTTCCGAGCAATATAAGTCGTAAACTACGCATTTTTTTTTAATATTTTCTATACATTTTTAAAGTAAACTAAAATTGCTACAATTTAACACCAGAACCAGTGTGCTTAGTCTAAAGCGGAGCACTCGAAAACGAACTCGAAAACTATTGATCGATTTCAGAGTAAAATAGACCTAAAATGGCTTGTATTAAGGTTTGAGTTCGCCAATACATTCAGCATTCGTCGAATGCTGAATGTATTGGCGAACTGTAGGCGAACTATCTGCAGCTATAGATTTCGGTTTTTCAAAATCGCGTGGGAACTGAATTTTCAGGATGAAAAGTATGTTATGCCTATGTGTTAAGTCAGGGCATGATCTATCTCCATTCAAAATTTCAGCCAAATCGGTTCAGCAGTTGCGGCGTTAAAGAGCAACAAACACACACACAAACTTTCGCCTTTAAGGTGGTACGTTTTCCATACTAATTTATTATTACCATTTAAGAACGAATGGATTATATATGTATTTACACTGAAATTACATCGCACAGCCTTAATTTAATGTTTAATTTGCGGAAAATTTTACTTACATAAAGAAAACATTACATAAACAGCTAAAGGTGAAGTAAAGCCATCTCGGTCAGCTAGGCAAAACAGCGTTTAATAGATGGCTATTATAATAATTTAAGCTGTCTATGTAATGTTTTCTTTATGTAAATATAATTTCGCGCAAATTAAAAATTATATTAAGGCTGTGCGATGTAATTTCAGTGTAAATATATAATACATTCGCTCTTGAATGTTGACATGAAGTTAGTATGGAAAACGTAACACCTTAAAACGATATAATATCTATGCATAAAAAGTGCAATTCCATAGTTTGCAATCCAATATTCTGCGACCTAGATTAACGTACTAATCAATTTGGTCAGAAGCCATACATGTAATATAATTCATCACATTCAAAGGTCAGTGGTTGATAAAACTACTGCCACTGCTGCTGCCACATTGATCCAACGTTTTCCGAACTTTTGTGGGTTTAACTTTTTTTTTATTCAACTACAAGTTCGCCCTTGACTGCAATCTCACCTGATGGTAACTGATGATGCAGTCTAAGATGGAAGCGGGCTAACTTGGAAGAGGTATGCAATATGCATATTGCATACCCCTGATCGGTTTCTACACGGCATCGTACCGGAACGCTAAATCGCCTGGCGGCACGGCTTTGCCGGTAGGGTGGTAACCAGCCACGGCTTAAGCCTCCCACCAGACCGGACCAGGGACAATTTAGAAATTATAAAATCTCAAATTGCCCCTGCCGGCAATCGAACCCGGGACCTCCCACTTATAAGACCACAGCGTTCACCACTGCGCCAGGGAGGTCGTCAAAAAGTAAAACTGACCAACTAAGGCACTCAAAGGCACTTTGCGCAGCGTAGATACAGCAGTAGCTTCGAAACGTTTAAGAAACTTCGATGCACTTCGACTCAGCGTGAATATCTTGAGCTTGGGAGACGGCGGGTAGCTAGCTACCCGCCACTTATAGTCTCCTCAGTGTCTGAGGGGGGGATCACGCCGTCCCGATCCCCTCCTAAGTAGTAGAGTAGGCTGGGGCGGCTGACAGACGCCTGGGACGTATACAACGGGTTCCCCAGGCGTCCAGCACAGTCAGCAAGAGGGACATGCCGTGGTGGTTTTTAGTGCGGTATACCCCCGGGGGGTAACCTTCGGGGGGAGTCCCACATAACTCCCGTTCTGCCCAAAGAACGGGGGTAGCCATAAAGCTTTTCCACCACGCAAAAAAAATGCCTTGAGCTTAAGTACCTATTCGTAATATAAAAAATTGAAAAACATTGAATTCCACCATCATCAACAAAGCTCTACCAGCCTTGGTTGGGTCTTAGCTTGGTCCAGCAAATTTCTCCAATGGAGGTGATCAGAAGAAGCTTCCTTCCAGCTCCAAACCCCAAAACCTTATATAATATCCCTTTCCACTCCATAAAACCGACCTCTTCTAGGCCTTCCTCGGCCTCTAAGACCATTTACAAGGGTCGTTTACTATCCAGACACTTTTTAGGAGCTCTTATACCGTCCATCGCATTCTTGATAGTTTAATGGTTTGACAACATTCGATTTAAAAAAAATCGTATAAGTAGCTCGTGTTTTTTTAAATAATAATAGCGGGCAAACGAGCAGGCGGGTCACCTGGTGTTAAGTGATTACCGCCGCCCATGAACATTAGCAGCACCTGAGGAACCACTAATGTGTTGCCAGATTTTGAGGAAGGGGCTATTCAGCTCGCTGCCGGAACACACGGATGCTTTGCGGCAGATTACGGCTGAAGTGTGGGCGCTAGCCAGGCGGATTCAGGGTAGAATCCTACCACAAATTGCTTTGTGGTAGGATTCTACGCTGAATCCGCCTGGTTTGTATAATTGTAATAATCACGCCAAAAACTATTATTCAGAACAGCTTACGTTCGAAAACTAGGAGACTCTTCATACTTTTAACTTCAGCATTCAGCCATTTTGATTTTTAACCTCCGACGCAAAAACGACAGGGTGTTATAAGTTTGACGTGTCTGTGTGTGTGTGTGTGTATGTATGTGTGAATGTTTGAAGAAAATCGGTCCAATATGGCCGCCGCTACACATATTTTTTCATAACTCCCTTAGTATGGGTATCAAATGAAAGGGCTTGACTAGTAGAATAGCAATACTGCAAATCCAAGATGGCCGCTGCCACAAAATGGCGAATGTCGGGGGTTTTTTAAATTTTTAATTTATAAAATGTTTTATTATTTTGTTTAGGGACTATATCATGAGAAAATCTACATATACTACGCGGAAATATAGATAAATAGGGAAAATCTGTTCTTGGTGACCTTTACAATCTTATCATGAGAACTATTGACCCAGAAATGTTTCGTCTCCACTCTGTTTGTTTACTTAATGGATTTTGCGTGATACATTCACAGCATGATAAACATACGTACGTACTGTGTGCTTAGTCTCAGATTGAAGCGCTCCAAAACTAAAAGTAATAGTATACTTTTAGTTTTGGAGCGCTTCAAAATAAAACAGTTCAGTTTGGAGCTGGAAGGAAGCTTCTTCTGACCACCTCCATTGGAGAAATTTGTTAAGTACCTATACTGTTGATCGAATCACAAATGACTTCAGAGCAAAATGAACGCAAAGACTCTTATTTTAGGTCCATTTTACTCTGAAGTCATTGTGATTCGATCAATAATATACTATAAAGTTTTTGAGCGCTCCAAACTGAGACTAAGCACTCTGTTTATGTAATTTACATATATTAATAAACTGTTCGTCGTAGAGATAATGATCATTTTATGGTAAGATCTTTTTATTTACTTACTGTATTTAATAGACTTTTTATTTTTCTTTTCATTTACCTACATGACATAAAAAAATTGGAAAATTTCCAGTCATATAAGTTGTGTATGAGTTTATGACTTATCTATTCTAAGCATATAATAAAACTAGTAGGGCGCGTGGGTGCGCGGCCCGCAAGCGGACCGCGAGGTTTCGCTTTCGGGTATTTTGGTTTGAGCAGCCTCCATATCCTTTATCTCTCCCCTATTCCTAATCCTCGATCATTATCACTCTCCATATTTTTTCTTCGAATCATTCTGCTCATCAAGTAGAACTTAAGGTCTTAATCATCTTTTGGCCAAAACTACTCTTCCATCTTTTATACTTGGTGAGATAGACACCGATGTTTGTATGGCCGCCATCTTGAATCCGCCATTTTGGTTTTTTTTTTCACCTCAGTGCCAATTGGATGAGGTTCTGAGTATTTTTTGTTTGAGCAGCCCCCATCTATCTACAAAACTCTGCCCGGGCTCATCAATCATCTTCCAAACCCTCAATCATCATGTCTTCCCATATTTTTCTTTGAGATTTCTCCAAAGAACCGCATCAATCGCCTTGCATACCTAGTTCACAACTTTATACTCTCTCTCAATATTCGCCATACATTTTCTATGGAAAAATAAAGTCCGCCATTTTGAATTTTTTTTGTATTCATCGAGTAGACCTTTGGATCCTGATCATGTTTTGCTAAGAAACAACTCTTTCATCTTTTATACCCTTCGAGATGGACACCGACGAAATTTGTATGGCGGCCATCTTTTTTTCGCCATTTTGAATTTTTTTTCGGCTCACTGCCAATTGGATGACGTTTCGAGTGACATTTGTTCGAGCACCCCCCACCTATCTTCAATACCTTAAGCGTGCTCTTCAACCGTCTCCGAAATCCTCAATCATCAGCTCTCTCCATATTTTTCCTCTTAATGAATTTTTGTCCTCTATACGAAACCATTTGTGTAAAATTGCTACAATTTAACACCAGAACCAGTGTGCTTAGTCTAAAGCGGAGCACTCGAAAACGAACTCGAAAACTATTGATCGATTTCAGAGTAAAATAGACCTAAAATGGCTTGTATTAAGGTTTGAGTTCGCCAATACATTCAGCATTCGTCGAATGCTGAATGTATTGGCGAACTCAAACCTTAATACAAGCCATTTTAGGTCTATTTTACTCTGAAATCGATCAATAGTTTTCGAGTTCGTTTTCGAGTGCTCCGCTTTAGACTAAGCACCAGTTCTGTAACTTCAATACTTGCCGAGATACAGCTCTCTAATAGAACTTTTTCCAAAAAAAGTGAAAATTTAAGATTTGGTCAATTTTCGACCGCCATCTTGGGGATAATACTCATTATAAGGGTAAAATTATAGTCAAAATGTTGTAGTAAATCTAATTAGCTTTAATTTAAGGGTGGAACGACGTCTCTAGGCCATATAGTTTACTCACAAACCTTAATGAACAATTATAACCAAAAATAATATCTTTGTAATGCAGGTTAATATGCTTCATAAATATCAATAAAATAAGATAAATAATTTTTTTTTTTTTTTCATAAATAACATTATGAATACTATAATAATAGATTAAATGTACATTTCTTGTGGATGTTCATGATTTTTCCTTTCAAGGTACTCACAAACCAAACTAAGCAGACCAAATTTACGAAAATTGTTTTCCCATTTTTTGGACTTTTAAGATTTGTGAGTAAACTATATGTCCTAGAGATGTCGTATTACCCTTAAATTAAAGTTAATTAGATTTACTATAACATTTTTACCTATAATTCTACACATAAAATGAGTATTATCCCCAAGATCGCGGTCGAAAATTGACCAACTCTTAAATTTTCACTTTTTTTGAAAAAAGTTCAATTTTAGGAGAGCTGTATATCGGCAATTATTGAAGCTACAGAACTGGTTCTGATGTCAAACTGTAGCAATTTTAGTCTACTTTAAAAATGTATAGAAAATATTAAACAAAAATGCGTAGTTTACGACTTATATTGCTCGGAACTCATAATGTCATTTTAATACAGATTAATATGTTTCATAAAAATCAATAAATATCTATAATAATATAAATAATTTTTTTCTTGAATAAATAACAATATAAATACTTAATTTAAATACTTAGTAATAGTTTTAATACATATTTCTTGTGGATGTACATGGTTTTTTCTTTCAAATTACATTCAAAACAAACTAAAGAAAAAACTGCAATTTTCGCATTTTTTAAACTTTTAGGATTTGTAAGTAAACTATATGGGCTACAGACGTTGTTTAGTGTTTAAATTAAAGCTAATTATATTTACTACAACATCTTTTCAATTAACTTTACTCGTAAAATGAGTATTTTCCCCGATATCGGGGTTTAAAATTGACCGAATCTTAAAATTTCACTTTTTTGGAATTAATTGTCAATTTTTGGAGAGCTGTATCTCAATAAATATTGAATTTAAAGAGCTAGTTTTGGTCTTAAATTGTAGCAATTTTAATCTACTTTAAAAAAGTATAGAAAAATATTTTTTTAGAAACGCATAGTTTAGGACTTATATTGAAAAACCCAAAAAAAGTGCAAAAATTTTGCGGTTTTTCGAGTGCTACAAAATTAGCACAGGTCTTTCGAAGCTGCAAAATTGAATTTAGACTACTGGTAGTGGTCCTAACAACATATTAAAAAATCAGAACTAGCCGTTCGTTTGCGATTTTAATGTCAAATTTGACTGGCCTAATATAGGTAGGTACATTACTAGTAAACTTCCTTGAAAATAGATATAAAGGTTGGAAAAGGGAGCGGCACGGGAACCAGAAATCCACCACCCCTCGGGCGGGCGAAGCCACATGCAAAAGCTAGTTAGGGCATAAATCTTCTGTACCTAAATAATCATCATAATATTCATAAAATGTACATTCTGCAAAAAACTTTAAAAATCCGTTCTTGAGAAATATGATAAGTGATAATGATAACAGACACACAAACACACAACCTCTCGACATAAATACAATTTATCTCTGTTCCGTCTGTTGTATAAATGCCATAACCCACTGGCGCGACACGTCGCGCGCGGCAAGCCGCGGGTTGTCGCGCGCGGTTTTATCTATACTAATAAATAAAATTGAAGTGTCTGTCTGTAATTTCGAAATAACTACCTCATATTAAGCTCATACGGTTATTTGAACGGTACCATAACCGAATCACACGTTTTTAAAATTTTTGTCTGTCTGTCTGTCTGTCTGTCTGTCTGTCTGTCTGTTTGAACGGGCTAATCTTCGGAACGGCTGAACCGATTTTGACGGGACTTCCACATACGAGTAGAGAATTAACCAGGGAGTAACATAGGCTACTTTTTTAACCGACTTTCAAAAAAGGAGGAGTTGTGTTTTTCTACCTATGTACACCTATATCTCCGAGATTTCTGAACCGATTTTAGTAATTCTTTTTTTAATCGATAGAGAAACTTTGCGACCCTGTTCTATAAAAAATTTGGATTCCAACTCCTCAATCCTGATGCTGTAGAGGACCTGATCCCCAAAACTAATGGGATTTAGAAACTTTTGGTTATTTAAATTGATATTGCGGTACCAATTTAAAGACTTTATCGTTGAATGAACTCGAGTAGGTACATATCCAACTCCTCAACCCTGATGCTGTAAGGAATTGCATTCCGAAATCGTGGGGATCCCACGGGATTTTTCCGTTTTGGGGACGGGTTACTTAACAAATAAGCTACTTTTTGTTCTGGAAAATCAAAAGTTCCCACGGGATTTTTAAAAACCTAAATCCACACGGGCGAAGCCGTGGGCATCATCTAGTAATATAATAAAGCGCAAGAGTTTGTTTGTTTGAACGCGCTAATCTCTGGAAGTACCTGTCCGATTTGAAAAATTCTTTTTGAATTTGGTAGTACAATTTTTGGGGAAGGTTATTGGCTATTTAATATCCCTGAAATCCTTCCTTAAGGGGGTAAATGGGGATAGAAAGTTTGTATGAAAGTCCTATGTTTTTAAAGTTACAGACCTGAAAATCGGCATTTAGATTATTAGTTTTAAGTAATAAAAGCTTGTATATTTTATTCTGAAAAATCTTCCCTTAAGGGTGATAAAATAGGGGATGAAAGTTTTTATGTCAAGTTTTAATTATTGTTATTATTAACTTGAAATTTGGAAGGTAGATTTTTTCTAGGACGCAGATATCAGCCTAGAAAATATTTCACGAAATTCCTCCCCTATGGGGGTAGGAAGGTTATATGAAAGTTCTATGTTTTTGAAGTTACAGATACGAAAATCGGCATGTAAGTTATTAATTTCAAATAAGCAAAACCTATTTAAAATTATTTTGGTAAATCTCTTCTTAAGGGTGGTAAAATAGGGGATGGAAGTTTGTACAAGGAAGTTTGAATTATTGTTATTATTAACTTAAAATTTGGTTTAGGTTTTTTCTAGGGGGTAGGCATCAGCTAGGAAAATTTTTACGAAAATCCATCCCAAAGGGGGTAAAATAGTTTACTTAAATTACGACATCAGTTTATGAACTTAAATATAATACAACTAGAGAATACCCGCGGCTTCGCCCGCGAGAATTTTGGTTTTTCACAAATCCCGAGGGAGTCGTGGATTTCCGGTTCCCATTCCCGCTCCCTTTTCTAACCTTTACACCTACTTTCAAGGAAGTTTGCTATAGTAATCTACCTATAGTTGTAGCTAGAGATTTCGGTTTTTTTCAAAATCCCGTGGGAACTGTAGATTTTTCCGGGATAAAAAGTAGCCTATGTTTTAAGTCAGGGTATAATCTATCTCCTTTCAAAATTTCAGCCAAATCGGTTTAGTAATTGCGGCGTGATTGAGTAACAAACATCCAAACATCCAAACATCCAAACATCTAAACATCCAAACATCCACACTTTCACATTTATGATATTAAGTAGGATAGTAGGAGGATTAGTAGGATAGTAGGATTAGTAGGATTGGTATTGTGATTATGTGTGATAGCTTCTGCCCGCAGCTTCGCTCGCGTAAATTTCGGTTTTGAACAAATCCCGAGGGAATCGTTGATTCCCGGTTCCCGTTCCCGATCCCTTTTCCAACCTTTATACTTTCTATCAAGGAAGTTCGCTATAATAATCTACCTATAGTTGTAGATATAGACTTCGGGTTTTTCAAAATCCCATGGGAACTGTGCATTTTTTCCAGGATAAAAAGTAGCCTATGTGTTGCCAATGCATGCAACACAGCAAACTATTGCAATAATGTGTTATGTGAACGTGATTTACCTAAGAACAGTCAGCGCCCTCTATGGCGTTTTTGGAAGATTATATCTATTTTAGTCCCACAGGAATACTTTTCCGGGATAAAAAGTAGCCTATGTTTTAAGTCAGGGCATAAGCTATCTCCATTCAAAATTTCAGCCAAATCGGTTCAGTAGTTGCGGCGTGATTGAGTAACAAACATCCAAACATCCAAACATACAAACATACAAACATCTAAACATCCAAACATCCACACTTTCACATTTATAATATTAGTAGGATGAACACAAAATTACTTTGCTATAATCCGCTAACAGTGACAAATTTGTAGGCACAACTGACAACACCACACAAATTCACCAAAAATTTTACTCGACGATCGTTTCGCTCCGACACCGGAGCATCTTCAGGAGATGTGAGGGATGCTGTACTAATTATTATTATCGGACATAACTACAGATTGACGTGATTTTTTGCAGTTGCATTTTTTTTTAGTCGAGGACCTGGAGAGTGACATGCTACTATTTTATCCCGGGAAAACAAAGGGTTCCCGTGGGACTTTTGAAAAATCTAATACCGCGGGCGAAGTCGCGGGCAACAGCTAGTTTTCCATATAAACTCTATGCAAACGCTTGGCACATAACCCACTAGCGCGGCACGGTCGCGCTGTCGCGCGCGGCTTGACTTTGAATGAAAAACCGCGCGCGACATCCGGCAGCGCACTACACGTTTTTACATGTAGGCCGTTCTAAAAATAGAGGATGTACCCAGTATCTATGTTTCGCTTTTTTGCGACGGCGGTTGTAATAAAACAATAGTGCTGCGATCTCTTCGACCTCAATTTTGAGACAGTGTTTCTTGCCGCGCCCTGTCGCGCGTGCTGCCGCGCCTCGAAAAGAAACGCGCGCGTCATGCCGCACGCGACGTGTCGCGCCAGTGGGTTATGGCACTAAAGTGCTCAAGGATACAGTTTATCATTCTGCAAATTTTCTTCTAAATCCGTTTATCCGTTTGTATGCGATTAAATAAAGATACTTTCACATTTAAAACGATAAAATGGCAAATATTGTAGGTACACTTTTCAAGCTGATAAGATGCATTCTAAGTGATAGCATTTTCTTAGGCTTTATGTGATTAAATGTTCAATAGAAGCAGGCGTTACTTCGCGGTAATCCATGATATAGTACAATTAAAAATTTAAAAAACCCCCGACATTCGCCATTTTGTGGTGGCGGCCATCTTGGATTTGAAATTTATCATAATGTAGTATTCTAATAGTCAAGCCCATTCATTTGATACCAATATTGAGCGGGCGGCCCTTTCGGGCGGCGAGTTCAGCATTTAAATATTGATTTTATTTATTCCTTTACGCTTTATCAACTGAAAAACATCGTGAGGAAACCTGTAAGCGTGAGAGTTCTCCATAATGTAATTTTTTTTTTTTTCAGGTGACGATATGCCAGTAAGGGACGGCGGCAAAAGGTCCCTGGTTGGCGTCATCGATGATGGATCAAAGACTGTCAGATTTGTGGTATGATGGCCGAACTATTCTTTTATCAAATTCTAAAATCACACTAATATTATAAAGGCGAAAGTTTGTATATGTGCGTGTGTGTGTGTGTGTATGTATGTTTGTTACTCTTTAACACCGCAACTATATTATAGACTAGCTTTTCCCCGCGGCTTCGCCCGCGTGAATTTCGGTTTTTCACAAATCCTGAGGGAATATTGGATTTCTGGTTCCCGTTCCCGCTCCCTTTTTCAACCTTTATACTTACTTTCAAGGTAGTTTGCTATAGTGATCTACCTATAGCTGTAGATTTAGGTTTTTTCAAAATCCCGTGGGAACTGTGGATTTTTCCAGGATAAAAAGTAGCTTATGTTTTAAGTCAGGGCATTATCTATCTCCATTTAAAATTTCAGCCAAATCTGTTCAGAAGTTGCGACGTTATAGAGTAACAAACATCCAAACATCTAAGCCGCTGCAATCGCTTCAAGTTTCCGACTTAGGCAGCTAGAGGGCGCTGCCATCGTTTTTTTTGAAAATTCCGTATGATGGCTGCGAGGGCGATGCGATCATTACTTAGTTTCCAGTTTTAGCCGCCAAAGGACGCTGTTATCACTTCAAGTTAGGCTGCCAGAGGGCGCTGCGATCGTTTTTAGTTTCCAGTTCTAGATGGCGCTGCAATAGTTTTTTAGTTTCCAGTTTTGGCTGCTAAAGGGCGCTGCTATTGGTTCAAGTTTCCGGCTAAGGCCGCCAGAGGGCGCTGTGATCGCTTCGAGTTAGGCCGCCAGAGGGCGCTGCGATTGTTTTTAGTTTCCAGTTTTGGCCGCAAGAGGGCGCTGCAATTGTTTTTTTAGTTTCCAGTTTTGGCTGCTAGAGGGTGCTGCTATTGCTTCAAGTTTCCGGCTTAGGCCGCCAGAGGGCGCTGTGATTGCTTCAAGTTAGGCCGCCAGAGGGCGCTGTGATCGTTTTAATTTCCAGTTTTAGCCGCTATATGGCGCTGCAATTGGGTTTTTAGTTTCCAGTTTTGGCCGCAAGAGGGCGCTGCAATCGTTTTTTAGTTTCCAGTTTGGCTGCTAGAGGGCGCTGCTATTACTTCAAGTTTCCGGCTTAGGCCGCCAGAGGGCGCTGTGATCGCTTCAAGTTAGGCCGCCAAAGGGCGCTGCGATCGTTTTAATTTCCAGTTTTGGCCGCAAGAGGGCGCTGTGATCGTTTTTAGTTTCCGGTTTTAGCCGCAAGAGGGCACTGCAATTGTTTTTTAGTTTCTAGTTTTGACCGCCAGAGGGCGCTGCAATTGTTTTTTTTAGTTTCCAGTTTTAGCTGCCAGAGCGCGCTGCGATCGTTTTAGTTTCTAGTTTTGGCCGCCAGAGGGCGTTGCGATCGTTTTTAGTTTCCAGTTTTGGCTGCTAGAGGGCACTGCTATTGCTTCAAGTTTCCGGCTTAGGCCGCCAGAGGGCGCTGTGATTGCTTCAAGTTAGGCCGCCAGAGGGCGCTGCGATCGTTTTTAGTTTCCGGTTTTGTCCGCCAGAGGGCGCTGTGATTGCTTCAAGTTAGGCCGCCAGAGGGCGCTGCGATCGTTTTTAGTTCCCATTAAAACTTTCATCCCCTATTTTACCACCCTTAAAAGAAGATTTTTCAAAATAAAATATACAGAGTTTTATTATTTAAAACTCATAATCTAAATGCCGATTTTCAGGTCTGTAACTTTAAAAACATAGGACTTTCATAAAAACTTTCATCCCCTATTTTACCACCCTTAAAGGGAGATTTTCCAGAATAACTTATACAGGTTTTTATCATTTAAAAATTTTAATCTAAATGCCTATTTTCATATCTGTAACTTCAAAAACATAACCTTTACCCCCATTTCATCCCCTTAGGGGAGGATTTTCGTGAAATATTTTCTAGGCTGATATCTAAGCCCTAGAATTAACCTACCTTCCAAATTCCAAGTTGATAATAGCAAAATTATAATTAAAACTTCCCATTAAAACTTTCATCCCCTATTTTACCACCCTTGAGGGAAGATTTTTCAAAATAAAATATACAGAGTTTTGTTATTTAAAACTAATAATCTAAATGCCGATTTTCAGGTCTGTAACTTTAAAAACATAGGACTTTCATACAAACTTTCTACCCCCATTTTACCCCCTTAGGGGAGGATTTTAGGGATATTAAATAGCCTATAACCTGCCCCAAAAGTTGGACTACCAAATGCAAAAAGAATTTTTCAAATCCGATAGGTACTTCCAGAGATTAGCGCGTTCAAACAAACAAACAACAAACTCTTCCGCTTTATTATATTAGTATAGATTATGCCCCGACTTAATACATAGGCTACTTTTTATCCTGGATAAATCCATAGTTCCCACGGATATTGAAAAAAAAACGAAATCTACAGCTACCAGCTATAGGTAGATTACTATAGCAAACTTCCTTGAAAGTAGGTATCAAAGTTGGACAAGGGAACGGGAACGTGAACCGAAAATCCACGATTCCCTCGGGATTTGTGAAAAACCGAAATTCACGCGGGCGAAGCCGCGGGCAGAAATTAGTGATTTCATAATTGTCTTTTAAGTTGATCGCGTATAGTTCGTTCGGTAACTTAGTGTCAGTACAGGCGCAGGTGCTCTTAGTATTCTGCTTTTATTTTTATAACTTTTTAACCGACGACGGGGTGTTATAAGTTTGACGTGTCTGTGTGTGTGTGTGTGTGTGTGTGTGTGTGTGTGTGTGTGTGTGTGTGTGTGTGTGTGTGTGTGTGTGTGTGTGTGTGTGTCTGTCTGTTCCCCTGTGGCGCTCAAACGGGTGGACCGATTTGAATGCGGTTTTTTTTGTTTGAAAGGTGAATTAGTCGAGAGTGTTCTTAGCTATGTTTGATGAAAATCGGTCCAAGATGGCCGCCGCTACAAAATGGCGGATGATATATTTTTTCACAACTCCCTTGATATGGGTATCAAATGAAAGGGCTTGACTAGTAGAATAGCACTATTGCAAATTCAAGATGGCCGCCGCCACTAAATGGCGAATGTCGGGGGTTTTTTAAATTTTCAATTTACACTTGTTTTCTGTTTGTAATTTTTTTTCTATTCTAACAGAATCTCCGAATAGTCTGTCAATCCGCACTTGGCCAGCGTGGTAGACCATGGTTAAAATCCTTCTCATTTTGAGAGAAGACCCGTGTTCATGAGAATATTATATATTATGTTTATGGTTATATTGTAATAAAATACGAATATAAAAATATATAAAAAGGAAAGAGAATTTTAATGAAAAAATATGAGTAGGTATAAAACGCCAAAACCCCTTGTACAGGCACACCCCGCGCGGCATGCTTTGAAGTCACGGCGGTGTCTTTGGCAAAACACCGCGCGGCGGAGGCGGCAAGACACAAAAGGCGACCTTAAGAAAACGAACAGGCTATACTCCAGTAGTTAAAAAAGTTATTTAAATATCTATTATATCAGATACTAGCGACCCGCCCCGGCTTCGCACGGGTAGTAGAGCATATTATGCGTAGGTACTACCCGCTCAGGGATTAGGCAGCGTTTTCCATGAAAGCTCCCAGGCGGCTTGACTTTTTACGATATTTTCCACAATGAACTTACTATATCTCACCATATACCCGAATTACTAATTCCGTGGAATTCTGACGTTTCATAATGTTAGATAACCAGAGATAAAACAATTCCCATAAAAAAGATAAAAAATTCATAACTTATGCAAATACAAATCAACTGCTGCATGTAGATATGACAAATGCCTGACAGACACTTCATGGTTTTAATGTCATTCGACTTCCATTTTTGAATAATTTTTTTCAATGTGCTTCTTTTGTTTTCTATTGCTGTTAGTCTTGTATTTTTATAATATTCTCCTCCTTTTCCAAGGGGTTTCATCCTACGTACTGTGATTTTTTTTTGGTTTTAAAAATTATCGACACTGGGCTATATAGGGAGAACCGCGGCCACCGACGCGCTTATAGGCACGCTCCCGCCGCCGCAATTTTTAAATCTGTAATATCTTCGAAAGTATTCATTTAAATCATTTGCTACCCGCACTTTGAAGAGTGAGTCGTGTTTATGTGTTCTCCTGAGAAAAAAAATTGTTAAAAGTAGTTAAAACGTTGATTATTTGTTGAAAACAGTGCTTATAGTTTAAATATTGAAACATAATGAAAGGGAAATAATGAAATCAGTGTAATCTATTGTTATTGTGTCAATGCCAGTACTTCTGTTTAGTGCAACTAAATAAATTATGTGCATACCCACACGACGGTTAAGTTCTGCAGTAATTCACAATTAATCTCGGCATAAAACATTATTTTTCGATTACTAATAACATCGGTAGAAGGCCCAGTGTTGCGTAGTATACCTACACACCGAGTTTATATGAACTACGCTTGGATCCCGGCGCCGTACACGAGTTTATTTTTATTTCATCTTTTCAACGTTAATTTCACTCAATAATCTTCACATCACACTTTATACTACAACAATGAATGAGTGCAGTGCGTGCAAAGGTCCATTAAAAAAAGGCTTGCATTTACAATGCAACGGCTGCCGTAATTTTTTTGATTTCGACTGCGTCGGAATCGAACCTCAAGAATATTCTTCAGCGAGCAGGTACTATAAAGTCAGTTGGATATGCCCTACGTGTAGTTCTGCGACACGTCGTAAGAAAATTCGAGACGACACACCAGTAAAAGGCAGTACGGCCCCAGAAAAAACCGACTTAATGAAAGTGCCCCTTGATCAGGACAATCTGTGTGCGTCGCCGCTTAATACTGAGACAATACAAGCGCAGGACGGTATAATGCAACAGGTTACAATTGACAGTATTAGCGCGCTGCTCGATCAAAAACTAAGCTCGTCGTTTTCATCTTGTATTGCCAACCTGAAAGAAACCCTAATGAAGGATATTAGAACACAAATTAGCTCTGAGATCAGATCTGCTGTGTTGAGTATTAAAGAGGAATTTGTCACTATTACTAATACTTTAAGTAAAGAACAAAGTAATATTAAGTCGGAAATAAGCCAATTTGACAAGAAACTATCTAATCTCTCCTCAAACACTCAGACGGAACTCAAAAATTTACAGTCAATCTCCTCGGAACTGAAAAGTGATTTGAAAGAGATCGAAAAACTTTGCAATGAAAGCTCCCAAAGCAACTCTAATTTACAAAGTAGACAAACTAAATTAGAACAGGAAATGGAAGATCTTAAGGCCTCGGTCCAGTTCACCACCCAGCAGTACGATGACATAAAAACTTGCTTGAGCTCTTCGTCTAGAGATCCTAAAACAATAGTCTTACTTAACGAAGAACTTTCTTCGACCAAAAATAAATTGCTTGAGCTACAAAGAGAAATTGACGACCAGCAGCAGCGGGATCGCCTCTTTAACATAGAAATCGTTGGTCTTCCAGAACGAAAAAACGAAAATCTTGCTGATCTTTTTATAAAAATGTCAGAACATTTAAACGTACAAAGTTTACTTCAAGATATAGATCATATTCACAGAGTTCAACCACGTCAAAAAAGGGACGGACGACCTAGAGTAATTGTGTGTAAATTAAGATCAATAACTGTTAAAAGCAATATCCTAGCGGGGTTTCGCAAAGCTCGAGGCTTAAATACGGTAGACATCGGCATCGATGGACCTGCAGTCAAAATTTATGTTCGCGAACACCTAACATCAAAAAATAAAGAGTTGTATAAAGAAGCCCGCCTAGCATGTGATAGGAATGGCTTCAAATTTTGCTGGATAAAGAACTGTAGAATCTTAATAAGGAAAAATGACAACTGTCCTTTTTTTCAAATAAATACAGTGGAGGACTTAAAAAAAATCAGATAATAGCATTATGTAATTTTAGGGTTTTCTTTCAGTATGTAGCTAGTTTATATCTATTTTTTTCATATTTCGCTTTGTATCTGTGTATAATAGGAAGTATGCTCATCTCACACTCACATTACATTCTCACGATCACACTGTTCCATTCACCATTCCATAACCAAATTACATTTTTCCAAATTAACCAAAAGAATCACTTAACACTTAACTTATTCGCTCATAAGAAATACTCAGTCATTGTTAAAAATATACGAGTACTTAGTACACATGATATTATTTTTACAATTGCCAGGCCAGGTTATAATATTGCGTCGGTCTTTTCTCTTATGTCCACACATTATCTCTTATGTCACACTTGCGCGGGGGGGTGCGATAGCGAATGACGTGTTTTAGTGTGCTCCATAGTTTTTATTTGTAACTTAGAAATTATGGATAAATTGGTCCCTGCGGAATTGTTAAAAGTCCTGCAAAGTTTAGTGCTACCGTTGGAGTTAAAAATCAACTCGTTGCTGGATGCAGTTCGATCTCTCGAAGCAAAACTAGATGAGAAAAATGCGACGCAATCTGCAGCAAATGAGGGTAAGCCCAAAACATCGATAGGCGACAGAAATACTACGAAGCCGAGACAGCAGTCTACGTCATCGTGCGCGACGGCTGTAACCGGTTCACGAACTCCGACGGCGCAGCGAGCAGACCCGAAGTCCGTCGCGGGAATTCTAACAAGGAGACAGCGAGCTCAAGCAGCGACCTCTACCCAAGCGAAGGTGCAACCGACACCGCCGGTGCAGTCGAAGACGCAGCAGGTACCACGGTCACAGAGCAGTGAGTCACAAGTGGTGACACCTGTTAGTATCGAGCTGAACGACGTCAAGGACGTAATCGATATGCTCCCTATCGCCAGCGATGCGTCGGCTACCGGTTCGATGGAAATTAACGCGCATGAATCACACCAGTGGCGCGTCGTTAGAGGTAGACAGCGCAAACCGCCAATTAGAGGTGCTGGAGAAGTTGATAACGAGTTAGTTCCGGTGGAAAAATCGAGGCAAATTCACTTGTGGTCATTAAGAAATGATGTTACGGCCGATCAGGTGCAATCATATATGGCTAAGAAGTGCTCGACTGGGGCTCCGTATACTGTAGAAAAGCTGCAATTGAAACATACTAATTATGCCTCATTTGTAATAACTGTGCCGGAAAGTTTATTTGACTTTTTCATGTCAGCTAGGAATTGGCCGTCGAATATTGAATTTAACGAGTGGTTTCGTAGACGTGCAACCAAAGTGTACGGTGATTCCAGCCGGCCAATCTCACAGTCAAACTCACAAATCTCGTAAATTAGTGTTTTCTTACCAAAATGTAAGGGGCCTGCGTACGAAGTTGTATACTTTTTGTTCCGCGATCTGTGCCTCTCCTGTTGATGTTCATCTTATCAGTGAAACCTGGCTCACTGAAGGCATATTGGATTCGGAAGTGATCCCTAATGGATTTTGTATGCTTAGGTGTGACAGAAGAGATAATCGTCGTGGGGGAGGAGTAGCTATTATAGCGCATTCAAAGTATACATTACACGCAATAAACTTACCATTTAACAAAGCGCTAAATAGCGAGTTAGTTTGTGGCGGTTTATACCGAGGCAATAATTTAATATGCATTTTAATTTGTGTATACATACCTCCGAAATCTAGTGATGATAACTATTTAATGATTTATGAATGTATTGAGAGAGTTTGTGCTTGTTACAGCGAGCAAAAGATATTAATATGTGGCGATTTTAATTTTAACTCTGCTACTTTGAATGCAAAAACTCAGTTCGATTTCGTTTTAACATTTTGTGAGCTTAAGCAAATTAATGAAATTTATAACGAGAGCGGGGAATTATTAGATCTTATACTTGTTAGTGAATCATTAAGTCAAGTGTTGGTGCACAGAGCTGAGGAGTCAGTTGTGCCCCCGGATAGTTACCATCCTCCGCTTGAGGTTAGTTTTGACTGCGTATTTGATTGGGGACAATATAACCGTTCTCAGTCAAGCGCGGAAACGGAATGGAATTTTAAAAAGGCTAATTTTCAAATACTATACGATCGTTTAGCTAAAACGAATTGGTCACCTTTATACGAAATTATAGATCCTCAGAAAGCTGTTGAGCTATTTTACTCAATTCTTGAGTCGTGCTTCGTTGATTGTGTTCCTCTTAAACAGCGGCAAGTTGGAGAATCGAGGTATATTTATCCCGCGTGGTACTCGAGCAATACCAAGCGAAATATAGAGTTAAAAGCGAAATATCACAAACTATTCAAATCCACGAAAGATCAGCAGTTTCGGCAATTATTTTCTAGATATCGATTACTAGTCAAGTCAAACATCGATGAGGATTTTGAGCTCTACAAATCGAATATGGAGCGTAATATTAAAAGTGAGCCAAATGTATTTTGGGATTTTGTAACTACCAAGCGAGCTTTTATTAAAAAAAAGATTTTGAAAAATGGGGAATTAGTCCCGAAGGAGAAGTGCGCCGGATTTTTCGCAGAGTATTTTAGTTCTGTTTACGCACAGGTGCCGCCGCGATTATGTGTCAACGATGCATTGAAGGCCTGTGGTGGGGGTAGCGAGCGTATACACATAGAGTCTATACTTTGTGACGATGTAAGGAGAGCACTAAAAAAACTTAAGGCGAAGCGCTCCGCTGGCCCGGATGGCATTCCACCGTACTTAATTAAAGATTGTTATAGAGTATTTCTGTCACCATTGCATCATATTTTCAGTGTTTGTTATAAGAACTCCTTTTATCCTGAAGTTTGGAAGACGTCTCGAGTAGTGCCAGTTCCTAAAAAGCAGTCTAGTTCAGAGATAAGCGATTTTAGACCAATAGCTGTATTATCAGTCTTCGGCAAGTTATTTGAGTCGATACTAGAATGTCGCATAAGGAAACAATTCGAGCATCAGCTTTCTGAAGCTCAGCATGGGTTTCGAGTGGGCCGCTCGACTTGCACTAATTTGTTGGCATTCTGGACGTACGTCACTGAGGTGGTAGATGATGGTACACAGGTGGATGCGGCTTACTTTGATTTTCAAAAAGCGTTTGATGTAGTCGACAATGACGTACTTCTTGGTAAGTTTGCATCCGTCGGTTTTACACCGTGTCTACTTAAGTTCTTCTCCAGTTACCTAGGAAACCGGAAACAGTACGTGCAGTATGAGGGGTATCGTTCGGAACCCTACTATACACATTCCGGTGTAAGTCAGGGAAGTAATTTGGGTCCCTTGGAGTTTTTAATATTAATCAATGATTTACCAAACGTAATTACTCGCGCCAATTGTTTACTATTTGCGGACGATTTGAAAATCTTTGTTAAAGTTGAACATTCTTCTGACGCCCTGATTCTTCAGACTGACATTGATAATGTGTTGCGGTGGTGTAACCAGAATAAATTATTTTTCAATGAAAAAAAATGCTCCATCATTACTTTTACGCGGAGGACAGCACCAATAGTTGTAAATTATCAACTAAGCGGAACAATTTTATCGCGAGTGACTACGATTAGGGATTTAGGTACGAATATGTCACAAGATCTAACATTCCGTAGTCACATACAAGAAATTTGTTGTAAAGCTTATAGAACTTTAGGGTTTGTACTCCGGCATGCGCAGCATTTTAGATCTATTTCTATTATAAAGCTTCTATACAATGCTTACGTAAGAAGTCAATTAGAGAGCAACGCTATTATTTGGAATCCATTCGAAGCAAAGTATATAGACATGGTAGAAAAGATACAAAAAAAGTTTATTCGCTGGCTATATAGGAAACAGTACGGATATTCAGTGGGATATCCCACAATATATCCAAGCTTATTCTTGCTCGGGATGACAGGATACGATAGGTTGGAAGTGAGGCGTAATCTTGCCTTACTTCTATACCTGGTCAATCTGATACAGGGTAAGAAAAGTAACTCTGTTATACTAGAGCACGTAGGCCTGTATGCGCCCGATAATTACGCAATTTCGCGCCGTCGTAAATTGTTTGTGTTACCGCGCTGCAGAACTGTAATGGCTGGGCAAGCGCCAGTAGCTCGTGCACTACGCTTGCTCAATGATCTAATACATAGAAACTCAGAACTGGATATATTCCACACCCCGCCGCTTCAGCTCATAAATAGATTTAAATTGATGTTAGAGGATAAGTAATTCTGTATTATTTTTGATTAAGTATTTATATTTTTATATTTTATTATGTACCTATTGTATTTTTGTGTTGTATTATATTTTTGTAGCCCGTGGAGACGAATTGGGCAACTGTAATGTCTCCACGGGTATATCTCATCAATAAACAATAAACAATTATTTTATTTTCCTTATTATATTGTTCATATCAATAGTAGGTAACAATTATCTTACAAAATGGGAAAGGTAGGATTAAAACTATACTATCAAAACGTTCGTGGCTTACGGACAAAAACAAATGACTTGTATAGAAATATATTACTGAATGACTTTGACGTATTAATATTAACTGAAACCTGGCTAAATTCTAGTATTGGAGACAGAGAATTCTGCGATTTAAGATATGATATATTTAGATATGATAGAGACCTTTCAGCTACTAATAAATCTATTGGGGGCGGTGCAGTGGCGTAACTATACCGATGGGGGCCCGTGGCAAATTAATCAGATGGGGCCCCTCCTGCTCAATAGGTATAAAGAAGCTTAACTAACGATAAATTATTCATTTTATTTTAAAATAAATCATGTAAGTACGTAAAGAAGGTACATAAAACGCTATTAAAATTAGTTGTTTTTCTAGTAACTTTTAATTTAAAGAGCATGGATGAACATTTTGGTTAGTTTATGAACATTTTGTTCTGTAACAAAAATGTGATGCAATTTTCGCCTTATGGTGCTGCCACACCGCAGTTACAAATGTTAGTAAACATTATTGTTAGGTAACATTTTGTCACAATTGTTAGCAAAGTTCTAAATGTTTTCATGTTTATGAAACATTTTTAACAAATTTTCATTAAACATTTTGCAACAAGTATAACAAATTATAACATTTGTTAAACAACATTAACCTGGGCGACTGCGGGACGTGCGGAACGCAAGAGAGGGAAGACGCCCGCGCAACATGCAACAATGTTAAACGTGTTTTATGTTGCAGCTACGTTACTTATGGTTAATGTTAATGCCCAAAAATGATTTAAACTATGCGATAATTATCACCGGTAAAAACCGCAAAGAGCTGAGTGGTTCTACGCCTTTTTTGTGTTACTATGTGGCCCACACATACGGTTAACGGCGGTATATGCCGTATATGCCCGTATATTTATTTGACTAGAGGATGTCCGCGACTTCGTCCGCGATTTATGTTTTTGAAAATGCCATGGAAAATCTTTATTTTTCCTAAGCTTTTTTGAGCTCATACTGTTAAAAGTCACGCTGGAAACGTAAAATGGAACTGCAGTAATGAGTATTAATTTTTAATAGCTCTTTCCCATCACTAAAGTTTTCCCAATGAAAGTCTCATCGAAATCGGTCCAGCATTTTGGAGACAGACAAACACAAATTGCAATGTACCCCAGATGATAATCCAGATACCCAAAGGTTCCTGTGCAATCCGGGTTCCAAGTTATATGGAATACTGAGAGTTGTGATGACTGTAATTTCTGAACTACAAAACTGATGACCTTGAAATATTTACGAAATTTCTTTTTATTTTCTAAAGTATTTCCTTTCTAACGAAATAAGAATGAATGAAATCGGACTACCTGTTAATGAATTACAGCTAAGTACACATTTTAACTTTCATCCCCTTTTCCAAGGGAACCATGCAGAATTTTGAGATAAAAATTATATATGCTACTTCCGTAGTATAAATTAAAATCGCGTTAAGTTTCATTTCAATCCATTCCGTAGTTTTTGCGTGATGCACGCACAAACATACAGACAAACAGATTTTTTTCACAACAGAAATTGCTTTTTTACGTTCTATTACTTATCCTTACTGTCTTCCAGTGATTTTTTTTTGCAAATATCTTTAATGTACAGACTAAGATGGCAGTTCTAAGATTTTATTATGTGTATAAAATATATTTTGTCATTACCGAAAGAAGAAAAAATGGTTACAAAGAAAGAGAAGATGGTTGACGGTATCTCTCCCGTACCAACACGTACGTTCCCGTCGAGCTCGCGGCGCACACTGGCGAACGTAGATGTGGCCACTTTAACGCTATGATTCTCCTGTTAAACTTCTTTGATGTGCCAAAATTTACCGCCACCCGACTTAACGTCAAATGCTACGGTGGTATATGGCTATTGACAATACCATATCCTGATAATCGTGGCTACACCTACGGTTAACGGCGGTACATGCCGTATATGCCCGTATATGTGGCCGCTACATTACCAGTGTGGGAGCATTGAAAACATCTAACAAATATCACAAATGTTGTTAATGTTATAAATGTTAGCAATGTTAAATAATGTTAATGCAACATTTCTAACACCAGTGTAGCAGCACCATTAGAACAAAATTGCTATTAAAAGCTTTTATCTTGTACAATTTCTGAAATAAGTTTTTATCAATTTCAATTTTGAAAATGATCGCTTGGCACTAGCCGTAGTCACATGTAGAAATTATTAAAAATAACAGAAAAGCAGTCCACACTTCAGGGAAGCTTCAAGAAATAAAATTATTAAAGATCATTGATGATAAATACCTAATTAATATATTAAATGTTAGGATACTCTGGTGCTCACGGCCCTCTCGGGTCGGGGGCCCCTTTCGGCTCGGGGCCCGTGGCATTTTGCCGAAATGCCACCCTGTAGTTACGCCACTGGGGCGGTGTCATGATATGTGTAAAACATAGCTTGGACGCATCGGTCCTGGATCTCAACTCATGTCGCACATTAGAAGCTGCAGGGCTATTCTGTAAAGCCATTTTCGATTATAGAGAGTGAATTCGAGGTGAGTTTGCTAATTTGTACTCTGTAAAACTCGATAGTACAGGTCTTCTCACTCAAACTCACTTCACTTCGCAAGTGCGTAGCAGATGTTTACAGAATATCAAACCAAGGTGAAGTGAGTTTGCTTTCGAAGCGAGTTATTTCACTTGAGTGAGCTTCGATATCGAGATGGTATTTTAGAGAATAGCCCTACTGTAGCGATAAGTATTCCATCGCGATCTTTACACTCAAACAAAAATCTTCATATTCTTGCAACGTACATACCTGGTAATACGAATAGTCAGTCTCAACTATTAGAAGAACTTTTATTGTCAATTTATAATCATAATATTAAAATCGAAAACGATCACTTCATGATCGTAGGTGATTTTAATATGCCATTCATACAATGGTCTACTAATGGACCATCTTTTACGAATAAAGTGACACAAAATGTTCTCGAAGCAAGCATAAAACTAATTCAACACTTAAACATAAAAGGTTTGACGCAGCAATCGTTTTGTAGAAACTCACATGACAATATTTTAGATCTGGTATTCTCTAATTTTTCGGTAGAATTGTCTCTTGCGCTATCCCCTTTGTTAAAGCAAGATGATTTTCACCCGGTTTTATTAATCGACGTACCTACATTATCTACTAAACCATTATCAGCAGAACCTCACCTAAAACTAAAATTTCATAAAGCTAATTACGATCATATAATAAAATATTTAATGTCGATCCCATGGTACACATGTCTCAATGAGGGATCTTTGGATGATGCAGTGGATTGTTTCTATGAACATCTTTATGAAAGTATTTTCAAGTTTGTACCTTTAACGGTAACGAGAAAAAACGATGTGTATCCAAAGTGGTATAGTAAATCTCTCATAAGAATTATCCGAGAGAAATCCAAGGTCCATGCACGATGGAAAAAATTTCAAGACCCTCTGGACTACTTGGAGTTTTCTCGGTTAAGAAAAAGAGTACATAGTGCAGAAAATGAATGCTACGATAGATATACTGAATTTAACGAACAGTGCTTGATAAAAGACTCAAAAAAATTTTGGTCGTATACGAAAGCTAAGCGTAACACTACTACTTTACCGAGAAAGTTATTTTATCAAAACGCTGAATCTATCACAAACAAAGATCACGCCGCTGCTTTTAATAAGTTTTTCTACAATGTATTTTCTCACCCCCTCAAAGATTATCAATCTGCCGTGTTCAGCTCTCCGTCAAATTCAAGTACTTCATATATTCATACCCTCAGAGTTGATACTATAGAAATTAAAAAAAGTATAAGTAAGCTCGATACTTCCAAAAGCCCGGGAAGTGACAAGATATCGCCTCACTTTATAAAGCATGCAAGCACGGCTCTTATTATACCTCTTAGCATTATTTTTAATAGATCTATAGCTGAAGGTTTTTTCCCAACTAAGTGGAAGGAAGCTCACATTGTTCCAATACACAAAAAGGGTAACAAAAGTTGTGTAGAAAATTATCGCCCCGTTTCCATATTGAACACGTTTGGCAAAATGCTTGAAAAAATTGTTTATAATTCAATATATCCTATTTTAGTTAACGCGATTCCCCCTGAACAACACGGTTTTATTAAAGGACGATCCACTTTGTCGAATTTAATAACATTTACTGAGGACATTCTGTCTTCCATGGATAAGCGTGTGCAGGTTGACGTGATCTACACTGATTTTGAAAAGGCGTTCGATCGTGTGGATCATTTCATCCTCCTAAATAAGTTGGAGCACCTGGGAATTCATGGAGACCTTCTAAGATGGGTTAAATCTTATTTGTCCAATCGCTCTCAAGCAGTAGTGGTTGGTGGATGTCGTTCCGATTTCTGCGAAATCCCGTCTGGGGTTCCACAGGGCTCCCATTTGGGTCCTCTATTTTATAATATTTACTTATATGACATATACAATTGTTTTTCTAACTCAAAATTTTTAATGTACGCTGATGACACTAAAATATACTTGGGAATCAACAGCATAGATGATTGTGAGAAATTGCAGGATGATCTAATAGACTTGCTCGCTATTATAAAGAAAATAGAATACAGGTTAATATAAGTAAATGTCAACACATTAGTTTTACAAGAAATAAAAATCCGATACTATTTAATTACACCATCGATGGTAGGATTATCTCCAAAACTGATAAAGTACGCGATCTAGGAGTTCTCCTCGATGATAAGATGTCATTTAATCCTCATATTGAGGCTATTACTAACAAAGCTTTTTCCATGCTTGGCTTCGTTTTAAGAACCTGTAAACCCTTCAAAAATATTAATACACTTAAGACAATCTATTTTGCTTATGTACGTAGCAACTTAGAGTACTGTAGTACCATCTGGTCACCTTATTATATAAAACCTTCCGAAGCAATTGAGAGGATTCAGCACAAGTTTATTAAGCATTTAAACTATCGCACTTACTATGAACCCGTAGATTACACAGAAAGTTGTAAGCATTATGGACTACATAGCTGTAGGCAACGGAGGCAAATCGCTGACATGCTAGTGTTATATGACATAATAAATGGAAAAATTGACAGCCCACATCTACTATCCAAAATTAATTTGCTTGTACCCACTAGATTGCCTCGACATATGCCATCATTATTTCGCGTACCCTTTAAAAGAAAACACTACTCTAAGAATTCTGCCATTACTAGAATCACACATACTTATAACAAATATTTTTCGGACTCAGACCCTTTCCGCTACTCTAAAAAAACATTTAAGCGACACATTTCACAATATCACCGTTAAGCTCTTTTACATAACACAACAGTCACACACACTTTATAAGATTTCGTTCTAATACTTGCTCACAAATATATACATACACACACACCACACATACACCACACTCGCACCGACTTGCACACATAATATTTATACCCATTTTTACACGTTATTTCGTTATGCTTCCATAATATACATACCTGTAAGTTACATTTTAATCAGTAATTTAATTTCGCTAGCACTGTTTTTTAACTTATTTTTTAACTTATTTTAACTTATTTCTCTTTTAATGTATTTTTTTAACTCACTCTACAAAATGTTATTTCTATTTCGAGAAAATCTGTAATTGGCCATACTCTTGTTACTCTCTTTATGTATAACTAGTGTTGCGCTCGGTGCGCGAGCTGCAAGCAGCTCGCGGGCCTTGTAGTCTTTTCAATATTCGTAAAATAAAGAAATGGGAGGCCCTACCAAATACCAGAATATTCTGGAGAGTCTCTTGAAAGATAGAAAGAAATATTGGTATCACGTTTCGTATCTTTTCTGAAAGGACACTAATGAGTTCTATGCATGCGTTTAGTGGTGAAAAAAAGATCTATACAAAAAAGTTCTGGAGAGCCACTTGAAAATTAAAAAGAAATTTTGTATGGATACGAACTTTTTTTGCTCCGTAGCTATCTTTTTTTTACTGGCTCACCAAATGGCCTAAGGTCTTGAACATTTTTAGTTTCAGGACCATGCCTCTATGATTGGTAGTTTTTGAGGGCCGTTAGGGTACTCTGGTAATTTTTCCACATTCACTACGTTTTGTATTTTTTGTGAAAAAAAAAATCTTTAAGTTCTATTTATACGTGTAGTGGGGGGAAAATTTTCATACAAAAATGTCTAAGAGAGCCTCTTAAAAAGAAACCAAAAAATTTGTATGGAGAGAATTTTTTTTTGTTCGTTGGCCATCTTTTTTTACTGGTTCACCTAATGGCCCAAGGTCTTTAATAATATTTGTTCGGGACCATGTCTGTATGACTGGTAGTTTCGGAGGACCCATGAGGTACTCTGGTAAATTTTCCACATTCATGACGTTTCGTAATTTTCTGAAGGAAGACCCATAAGTTCTACGCACATAAATAGTTAAGGGAAAAGTTTCCATACAAAATTGTTTTGGAGAGCCTCTTGAAAAGAATCCAAAAAATTTGTATGGAGAAAATTTTTTTTGTTTGGCGGCCATCTTTTTTTTACCGGTTCACCTAATGGCCCAAGGTCTTTAATAACATTTGTTTGGGACCATGTCTGTATGACTGGTAGTTTTGGAGGACCCATGAGGTACTTTGGTAAATTTTCCACATTCATGACGTTTCATAATTTTCTGAAGGAAGACCCATAAGTTCTACGCACATAAATAGTCAAAGGAAAAAAGTTCCATACAAAATTGTTCTGGAGAGCCTCTTGAAAATTACCCAAAAAATTTGTATGGAGAGAATTTTTTTTTGTTCGGCGGCCATCTTTTTTTTACCGGTTCACCTAATGGCCCAAGGTCTTTAATAACATTTGTTTGAGACCATGTCTGTATGACTGGTAGTTTTGGAGGACCCATGAGGTACTCTGGTAAATTTTCCACATTCATGACGTTTCATAATTTTCTGAAGGAAGACCCATAAGTTCTACGCACATAAGTAGTGAAGGGAAAAAAGTTCCATACAAAATTGTTCTGGAGAGCCTCTTGAAAATTAGGATTTTTTTTGTATGGAGTCGAAATTTTTTTTGTATGGTGACCATATTTTTTTTACCGGTTCACCCAATGGCCCAAGGTTTTGAACATTTTTTGTTTCGAGACGATACCACTCCGACTGATAGTTTTCGAGATCCCCTAGGGCACTCTAGTCAGTTTTCCACGTTCAGCTCTCTCTATAATTTTGGTGACCTAGAATTTTTGAATTTTACACACATGGAAAGTATGGTGAAAAAGTTCCATACAAAATTATTCAGGAGAGGTGATCAGTCCGTAACTTCAAGTAGCTTTATATATATAATATTATTGTCTTATTTCGCTGTTGATTTTCCTTTAATAAATAAATAAATAAATCATATGCTGTAAAGGGCCATATGGATTTATATTAAATCAACAATGTATTTAAGGTATTTAATTAGATAAGGATTAATGCTGTATTGGTTGAAATCGCTTCGAAAATTAGCCATTATTTGTCGTAAAAAGTAAATGACAAAAAAATGTTATTGTGGGATATCCATAAGAGATAGACATATACCATCGCGGACTTTTCTGTAGACCTTTTCAATGTGTACAATACTTAGTACATTATTTTGATAAATCTCGTAGGGTTCAGCCTGCGTTTGCAATGTAAGCGGAAAAAAATGTAATTATTAACGACATCACATTAGAAACCTCAAAAATAACAGTATTTCTCCACTATTTAATGAATATTATTATACATATAAACCTTCCTCTTGAACCACTCTATCTATTAAAAAAAACCGCATCAAAATCCGTTGCGTAGTTTTAAAGATTTAAGCATACAAAGGGACATAGGGACATAGGGATATAGGGACGGAGAAATCGACTTTGTTTTATACTATGTAGTGATTGTGCTTACATTCAAAATCTATAAGATCTCAAAACAACTCTACCGCGTTCGCACGTGTAATTGTTATACTGTCAAGTGTCTCGTTATGTTAATTAGAATGTATATGTTAGTTGTGACTGGTTTTGTCGCTACAAGATTACAACAACTATGCAGAGTAGGTATACATGAATATTTATAAATACAGTCTATCCATGAAAAACAAGTATAAAATAAAAATTTGAAAAACCCCCGATATTCCCCATTTTGCGGTGGCGGCCATCTTGGATTTGCATAGTGCTAGTGAAGCCCTTTCATCTGATATTGAGGGAGTTTTGTAAAAATATGTAATCCGCCACTTGTGGCGGCGGCCATCTTGGACCGATTTTCATCAAACGTAGCTAAGAACACTCCTGAGTAATTCACCTTTCAAACAAAAAAAACCGTATTCAAATCGGTTCACACGTTTGAGCGCTACGGTGGAACAGACAGACACAGACACACGTACGGGCACGCACGCAGGCATGCACGCACGCACACACACACGCACGCACGCACGCGGCACGCACGCACGCTATAGTAATCTACCTGTAGCTGGTAGCTATAGATTTCGGTTTTTTTCAATATCCGTGGGAACTATGGATTTTCCAGGATAATAGCCTATGTATTAAGTCGGGGCATAATCTATAATATAGTTGCGGTGTTAAAGAGTAACAAACATACACACACACACTCACACACACAAACTTTCGCCTTTATAATATTAGTAGTGTGATAATATTATAAGAAGTTTTACGTCAATAAACTACTTACAGATCTACGAAGCGGAACGATCAGAGGAGCTAGCGGCGTACCAGCTGGACAAAACTGAGATCCAACCACAGGAGGGCTGGTACGAACAAGACCCCAAGGAAATTATACACCATATCAGAGAGTGCGCTGAGAATGCCATCGACCAGTTGGCCGTATTAGGTGATAATCAGTTTTTTACTCATCAAATTCAAATAAACTTTATTTAATACTAGTTGATGCCAGCGACTTCGTCCGTGTGGATTATGATAAATGTTATACTTTTCATCCCCTAATTAACCCACCCAATAGAATTTTCAAAAATTCTGAAACACGTAATTCTTTATTATTTATCGACAGTACAGACAGACAGAAAAGGAAGCTACTGTGAAAATTTCAAGTTTCTAGCGGCAGTGGTTTAGGCTGTGCGTTGATGATCAGTCATCAGTCAGGGCAAGCCTCTTTATTACCCGACTATGGCAAAGCCAAAAGGAAGGGTTATGATTTTAGCAGTCTATGTATGTATGTATGTATGTGACCGATTTTTGTATGAGATTCTGTGTGTACCACCGTAGCGTCTAAACTACTGGACCAATTTTGATGAATGAGGTGTCTATTGATTCGTTGTAATGGTCCGGGTGACATAGGCTACATTTAATTTACGAAAAAAATCGAGAAGTGACCTTCACGCGGCTTTCTAGATTTAGAGATAGTTTCGCCCTACTCCTTTCAACAGACCTTTCGCGTCTGCTTGCCCCGCGCTTTTGCACACTAAATTATTATTAAATTATTAAGCGTAGTCGGGTTTTAGTTTACGAACTTTATACTTGTTATTATAGATAGATTATCTTTTTCTCCAGGTTACTCAAAAGAAGACATAATAACGTTAGGTATTACAAATCAGAGGGAGACGACGATAGCATGGGATAAATTCACCGGTGAACCGTTACATCCTGCTATATGTAAGTACCCACATCAAGATGATATCCAAAATTATAGTTCACTAGCGGACCCGGCAGACGTCGTCCTGCCCGCTATTAGCGCCACCTACCGGGTTCAATTTTTCTACTTAAAAAACTTCCTCTTGAATCACTCTTATCTATTAAAAAACCGCATCAAAATTCGTTGAGTAGTTTTAAAGATTTAAGCATACATAGGGACATAGGGATATAGGGACAGAGAAAGCGACTTTGTTTTATACTATGTAGTGATGATCTGTTTCACAATCTCATGATAAGTGTCGGATAGCTTATTCACAACTTTTGTCTTTGTCACTTGTAAGAAAGTGACAAAACTTGCGTTTAGGCTATTCGACACTCATCAGAAGGTGGTGAAATAGGCCCTTATTGTACTAAAATGAAATTAAAATTGATTTGTTCTCAGAGTTTCAGTGTCAATTTAGTCAAATTAAAATCGGCACATTTGACTGTATTTTTTGTATTTTACTGTTTTTTTTCTGAAATCTTCATTACACTATTTAAAAATAATCTTTCGTCAATCATCATTTAACAATTCACTACTATACTATGTCTGATCCTATTATGTCGTTAGTTGTTAATATATACATATCTTGCTGGTTCTTCTCGGTTGGAATGGCATTCCGAACCAGTGGTAGATTCAATTTGACGATTCAAAAGTACCTGTAAAAGTTTATTTGAATAAAAAAACTTTTCTATTCTATTCTATAGTGTATATATTTTTGTATAGCATGGAACGACATACGAACAGACAGCACTGTAGATGCCATATTAGCGAAGGTCCCGGACCGGAACAAGAACTACCTGAAGGGCATATCCGGTCTGCCTGTCAGTCCGTACTTCAGCGCGTTGAAGATGCGTTGGATGAAGGACAACATCAAGGCGGTACGGCGAGCGAGTCGGGATAAAAGGTTGATGTTCGGTACTGTGGACTCTTGGATTGTATGGGTAAGTGTTTTTGAAGTTATACTTCTTTACGCGTCTTATGAAAAATGATGAGAGTGAATTTTAATGATGCGCGCGCACAGGGTGACACGGAAAACGACATGGTGAAGCTTGCCACGTCTGACAGTCGAGTAACCTTTATACTCTGATTTTTAATTCCGTGGAATTCTGACAGCTGACATTGTCATTTACTTTATGATTTTATTTTATGATTTAACATCTACGAAGTACGATTTTATCCCAAACTACTTTAATTCCCTGTCATCATAAAAAGCCATATGCCGCGTAATAATATTAGTCGTTTCGCCCTAAAACACCAAGAGTGGAAACTAGAAAGTGCACACTAACAGCAATAGAAAACAAAAGAAGCACATTGAAAAAATTTATTCAAAAATGGAAGTCGAATGACATTATCACCATGAAGACAGTGTCTATCAGGCATTTTTCATATCTACATACATGCGGCAGTTGATTTTTATATACAGTATAAGCTTTGATTTTTTTATCTTTTTTGTGGGAATCGTTTTATCTCTGGTAACATTACGAAACGTCAGAATGCCACGGAGTTAAAAATCAGATTGTAGAGTCGGTTGATCCGCATCATGCATCGCATCATGAGAATTCACATCGTATCGATCTGATTGGTGCATCGGTCGCATCGGTTGAAAGACGTTCAAGTCAGTTAGTTAACTCCAGGCTTCTAAAATGATGATAAAAACATGTGAAATACGTATCTTATTTCAGAATTTAACCGGAGGTCCTCACAGTGGTCTCCATATAACAGACGTGACGAACGCGTCAAGAACTCTGCTCATGAACTTGGAGACTTTGAACTGGGACCCCTTGCTATGTAGGTGAGTACTTACTTCATTTATATACGGGATGCCTTAAAACCTCTATCCAAATCTTAGCGCTATTATTATAATGCCTAAACACAATCCAATATCAATAACCATTTGCTTTGTAGGGTAGGTATCCCGCACAACGGTAGGTATCTACTCGTAGGTAACGCAACGTTCGTTGACCTCCACTGTCAGCTGATTTTATTTGAGTTAAGGCCGAACGTTAAAAAAATACAGGATTTTTTTTGCAATTGCAGTTCTGTTTAACCCCCAAAACTGGTATTGCGCTATAAATGTATTTTTTTTTTTGTAAAAATGTGTTTTTTTTTTTCACTTTTTATTTGCATGTACATTATACTTACTTGGCAGATTAAGGTGCAATAATATTGTATTTACGACCATTCAATCTATAAAATAAATGGTTTGAATTTAAATTTCAAGAATTAGCACTAATGTTTAAAAGTTTGTGTTTTTTTTCAGGCTATTTGGTATACACAGAGACTCATTGCCACAGATATACAGCAGTTCAGAAATATACGGAACAGTCAACGATGGGTCTATTTTGGACGGAATTAGGATATCGGGGGTAAGTTGGATTTTTAACCGACTTAAATAAAATGAGGTTCTGTATTGGACCCGTATGTATGTATGGATGTATTTATGTATGTATGTAATTATGTATGTATGTTCGCGATTAGTGCAAAAACCAATGAACCGATTTTAATGATTTTTCACTATCGTAATTTACATACTTTCAAGAAGATTTAAATTATCATTCTGTACGAAGTTACAAACGTAAATGTACCCAATATGTCACTATTTTTGGTTGGTACACCGATATATCTATGAGATTACTGAACCGAAGTCCGTTCGATTTTACTAAAATTTAGCTTGTTTTTTTACCAAAGTTTAATTTAAGCACACACTCGATATTATTTGCAATTCCGATGTCGGCAGCTGGCTTCAATCAGGACCTCATTCGCAAGTTTAAGTTTCTGGTTTCACGTTTTATCAAAACACTCTAGACGTAGGACAGACAGGACTGCGTGGTGTTGGGGAGATCAGGTGCTTTAGTCTCAGTTTGGAGCGCTCCAAAACTTTATAGTATACTATTGATCGAATTACAGATGATTTCAGAGCAAAATGAACCTAAAGACTCTTATAGTTCGGCCGTTCAGAGAATGCGTTCCTGACACCTATCAGTTAGTCACGACTAGTGATGAGCACAACATAACACTGAGTTCGTTACCGTTCCTCCAAAATGAACCGGCGCATTATTTTAAGATTATTTTCGTTTTAAATTGGCGGAATCATTTAAAATTTATATTTTAGTTATTTAAGTAGAAACCAAAAAAAGGTAATATTCATATAATAAAATTGTCAAATAAAAACAGATCGAAAACACTTGAAGAACGTGGTCTATGCGCACGAAACGACAACAGACGACTGTTTTAGCGTCACAAAATGGCGGCCCAACGCCATTTGGGGTTACCATTTTCAACCTAAATATAAAAATGCTACTTTCTTTCGCGCGTTCGGTTTGGTCATAGTTTTATTTTTATATTTCATAAAAGTTATCTTATAGTCCATTATTTTCAAATTCTTAAAAAGAAAAACAAAGCGTATTATTTTATATTATAAGTATAACTGTATAAGAACAGATTACGATACTTGCCTGTTATTTTTAGCACAGCACTATTATTCAAATATAAAGCGCTGACATAACCTTGTAATAGCGTAGTATAGATTTAGAAAAATATTGTTTACCAAGTTATTTGACACTCAGTTTGGCACAAAATTATAACATTCATTGATTATTGATATAATAATGTTGTTTTAATGCTCATCAATTGTTAAAACGGTAAACAACCAGCAAAAATATTTTTATCGTAACTGCAAGTTGCAACGCCATTACAAAGCTACGTCGTCAGTTCAATCGCGACGTGTCAGGAACGCATTCTCTGAACGGCCGAACTTTAACTTTAAAGTCGTAACTCAATAGTTCGAATATTTATTTTACAACATTTCTGCTTAGAGCGCTGGCTGTTTTCGAATGCTGAATGTATTGGCGAACTCAAACCTTAATATGGGCCATGGACCATGTTAGGTCCATTTTACTCTGAAGTCATTGCCATGCACTCAGATCTCGTTCTGGGCTACTTTCGAACTAATAGTTCTCACTATTCTTCACGAACTAAACTTGACGATATTTTTTTAACATTTTGAGAAATGTATATTTATTTGAAGTTTTTAATTTTTTTAATTACAGATTTTAGGCAATCAACAGTCAGCGTTAGTGGGCCAGAACTGCTTGCAAGCTGGTCAAGCGAAAAACACATATAGAAGCGGGTGTTTCCTGCTCTACAACACGGGCACGCGGCGCGTGCAGTCCACCCACGGGCTATTGACCACCGTCGCGTACAAACTGGGGCCCGACGCGCCCGCTGTTTACGCTTTAGAAGGTATGTACAGACATACACTACATCTTTAGCTGTTATATTTTTGCATGACGGGTGAAGCAAAAACTATGTGTTGTGAGGTATGCGGGGCTTGTTTAAGTTACCAAGACAACAAAATAAATAACGTTGATTAACGTTATCTTTAATATACTTTATTAATGGTTAAAAAATATTAACGTTAATTATTATTAACAGAATTTTAATGGTAAAAAGAAACTACAATATAGTAACGTAAATAAGATATTGTTAACGTTATTTCTTGCCGTTAACAAATAATTTCTGCGTAATAATTTTTCGATGCACAATAACAATAAAAAAACTATTGTCAGTGTCAAACAATGTTATTATTTGCAATGTTCCATCTATTTAAGTATCTCATTAAGGATTTTTAAGCCCGTGAAAGATTTGTGAAAGGGACACCTTACAAGATAACCTATATTAAAATAAAAGTAAAATTAATGGCAATCGGCAATTAACGTTAAAAATATTGAATGGTAAAACGTTGCAAAAATACCGTTAAATAAATTTCTCTATTTTTATTAACGTTTTTAATGTTAAGCGGAGTTAACGTTATTAATTTTAATGTTTTCAAAATTATTCAAAATTTTAACGGTAATTAACGTTATTCAAAATTTCAATGGTATCCAGGATCAATCGCAGTGGCGGGCGGCGCTATGAAATTCCTCCGGGACAACCTGAAGCTCATCAAGGACGTTGCCCAGGACACGGAGCACATCGCCGGGCAAGTGTTCTCCACGGGCGACGTGTACTTCGTGCCCGCGTTCACCGGACTGTACGCGCCCTATTGGAGGAAGGACGCTAGAGGGTGAGAAAAAAAAACTCATAATCTACTAAAAGATTGATAGTTAAACCAACTTCAACTTAGTTTAACAGTCCATATCTCGAAAACTACTGAATTGATTTCAATGAAACTCGCACTGTTCCCTAAGTTGAAGTAGGGCACTACTGGGCACAGGCCCCCTGCCTGTGCCCAGTAGTGGGACGTTAAAGGTCTGTACTGGCTGTGCTCTTTGTTTTATACTATTTAGAAATAAGGATATTTAGGATAAGTCATCAATAAAAAAATCCTAATAAAATACTTTGTTACAGTATAATCTGTGGTCTGACGGCGTTCACGACGAAAAACCACGTCATACGAGCAGCTTTGGAGGCTGTCTGCTTTCAGACCAGGCAAGTGACAATTTCTGAGCAACATCCGTAACTCTGTCCGTCTGTCTGTATGTAATTACTCAAGTCTAAGCCGCCGAACCGCCTATATTTTCTCCAAAAAAAAAAACAGTATATTGTGCAATTCACACACGGTATAAGTGAAACTTATATTCTAATTTATAATTTTTTTTGGTAAGCTTTAATAGGCGTATTTAGCCTAAATATAAATATATAAATATATTTATGTATATTATATTAATATTATATCAAACACTAGCGGTCCACCCCGGCTTCGCCCGTGGTACATATATAGCCTATAGCACTCCAGGATCACGTACATATCCAACGGTGAAAGAATTTTTGAAATCGGTCCAGTAGTTCCTGAGATTAGCGCGTTCAAACAAACAAACTCTTCCGCTTTATTATATTAGTATAGATTAAAACCTTGTTTATGTTTTTAAAATAAAATTTTGGCTTTGAGTTTGCCTTTATATTCTTAAAACAGGGACATCCTAGAAGCCATGAACAAGGACTGTGGCATGCCGCTGTCCAAACTGCACGTGGACGGCAAGATGACCTCCAACGACCTGCTCATGCAGCTGCAGGCGGACCTCATCGGCATTCCCGTCTGTGAGTTGATCACTTTATAACCGGTGTAATGGGACCCGGCACGTAAGTCGAGCGGTGACCTTCGAGTGCGCGCAGCGTCGTGCGAGTGAGCGGGACACAATACCATTGGAGAGCCAATCAGCGCTTACGAGGGATCCGCGAGAGCTAATCAGTGCTTACGAACGATCCCCACGCGCTCCCCGCGACCCCCTCACCACCCTGAGATATCTCATTTTCGACTTCTGCGCATTGAAGGTCACCGGCAGACTTATTTGCCGTGACTTGTAATAGTAGTGATCATTACTGATAAGATGCCACGAAAAAAAATACGTCTTATGTTCCGTCTTAAAAACGTGGTTTTCATTAATTTTTTTTTATATACTTGACATGATGAATGTATTGTTGTCGTCATTGTGGTATACTCCACGACCTTGTGGTGTACTCCACAACCTTGTGGTATGTACCACAACAATATATTTTGTGGGTCTGTTTACAGTGCGTGCCCAAACGTGGGATATGTCGGCGCTGGGCGTGGCCATCGTCGCCGGCCACTCGGTGGGCGTGTGGAGTTGCGACCGGTGGCGACACCACGCCACTCCGGCGGACACGTTTTTACCCACCACCATGGACGATGGTAAGTGTATTGATTACTCACTTGTAAACAGCCATTGATTCGCACGGGTAGCCCAAAATATCCACAGATTCCGACACAAAGGATTTTCAGTTTGGTAAACGGGCACTTTTGTATGGAAACCATATTTACGGCGGACACAAACAAAATCAACAGCATGTAAGTCGACCGGTGACCTTCAATGCGCAGAAGTCGAAAATGAGGTATCTCGGGGTGTGAGGGGGTTGCGGGGAGGGCGTGGGGATCGTTCGTAAGCACTGATTAGCTCTCGCGGATCTCTCGTAAGTGCTGATTGGCTCTACAATCGTATTGTGTCCCGCTCACTCGTACGACGCTGCGCGCACTTGAAGGTCACCGGTCGACTTACGTGCCGGGGGTTATACGACATACGACAATGATCTACAATGACATAGGTCGCATTGTTATGGGTCATGGGAAATACGAGAATTTTTTTTCTTTTATGCTTAGTAAAATAGACAAGCGTATAAATATTTATGATCACGTAGCTCACCCGTGCGATGTCCTGTTGTATGTATACTATTTTTTTTTAATATTTAATAATTTTTTTCACATCGATTTCGAATCACATATAATATTATGTATTGAAAGGTTATAATATTGTCTTAAATTTAAAAATATTTTCATTTAAAACAGTCAGTCAGTCACTTACCTTTTCGTTTTACATAATATTTATAGTCTGATTTTTTTTTCGGTGGAATTCTGACAGCTATCATATTATACAGATGAGTTATTTGTATGAAAAACAGGGTTAACATCTACGAAGTTCGATTTTACCCCAAACTACTTCAATTCCCCGTCAACATAAAAAGCTCTAAGCCGCGTAATAATATTAGACGTTTCGCCCTAAAATAGAAATCGTTAAGGTGTTACGTTTTCCATACTAACTTCATGTTACCATTCAAGAGCGAATGGATTATATATTTACACTGAAATTACATCGCACAGCCTTAATATAATTTTTAATTTGCGCGAAATTATATTTACTTAAAGAAAACATTACAAAGACAGCTTAATTATTATAATAGCCATCTATTAAACGCTGTTTTGCCTAACTGACCGAGATGGCTTTACTTCACCTTTAGCTGTTTATGTAATGTTTTCTTTTTGTAAATAAAATTTTCCGCAAATTAAACATTAAATTAAGGCTGTGCAATATAATTTCAGTGTAAATATATAATCCATTCTTTCTTAAATGGTAATAATAAATTAGTATGGAAAACGTACCACCTTAAGTGTGGAAACTAGAAAGTGCACACTAACAGCAATAGAAAACAAAAGTAGCACATTGAAAAATTGATTCAAAAATGAAAGTCAAATGACATTATCACCATGAAATGTCTGTCAGGCATCATTGTCATATTTACATGCGGCAGTTGATTTGTATTTACACAAGTTTTGAATATATTATCTTTTTGTGGGGATTGTTTTATCTATGGTAACATAACGAAACGTCAGAATTCGACGGAATTAAAAATCAGACTATAGATATAAACATCGGCACCTAGATTGAACACTGAAGGAAAGTGGAGGGGGTAAGCTATTGTGTTACGTGCGTGACAGTTCCCATACGCAGCTATCCCCTCCACGTTTCGTTCAATGTTCGATCTACGTGCCGATGTTTATAATATGGTGAACGTTCGTTAACAACAAAAAAGCTGTGATAGCCCAGTGGTTAGAACGACCGACTTCTAATTGGAGGTCGTGGGTTCGATCCCGGGGCACGCACCTCTAACTTTTCGGAGTTATGTGCGTTTTAAGTATTTAAATATCACTTGCTTTAACGGTGAAGGAAAACATCGTGAGGAAACCTGCATGTCTGAGAGTTCTCCATAACGTTCTCAAAGGTGTGTGAAGTCTGCCAATCCGCTTGGCCAGCGTGGTAGACTATGGCCAAAACCCTTCTCACTCTGAGAGGAGACCCGTGCTCTGTAGTGAGCCGGTAATGGGTTGATCATGATGATGATGATGATGATGAACGTTCGTTTACACAATGTTTTTATCGACAGACCGGGACGCGCGGTACACCAAATGGAAGATGGCGGTCCAGCGCTCGCTCGGCTGGGCGACCGCCAAGAAGTCCATCGTCATGACAGGTCAGAGGCGACAGAGTAGTGTCATACCGACCCCCCCCGACACCAGGGACAACTCCATAGACTACGCCATAGACCGCATAGACCCCCCACTGGATGAAGAAGATCTAGTCTCAGACGAATTAGTCCCGCACTCGGCGAGGAAATTCTCCATTTTCGTCCCCTTGAAACAACCGAAAATCGAACGCACTATACTAGACGACGCTGAGTACTATATGAGTAAGAAGGAGTGCGATTACGGGCTGTGCAACTGTTGCGAGACTAGAAAGAAACTCGTCACGGACTGGCAGACGATCGAAGAGATTATAGAGAACGATCCTGAGATCATTTTCGACGAGGACAAACCGGTGGTGTGTGAGAGTAGGCGCGACAGTTGCGTTTACGATGATTTGGGGGGTTTGCCGCTAGGTGGCGCTGTTAAAAAGAGGATTCACATGAAAAAAATGCCCGCAATTTTTCGAAATATTCGCAACAAGTTCACCAGTTCGTCGCCGATGTAGTCCACTTTTTACTAAAATTTCGCAATGTAATGCAATCAGCTGACGCCTAAATATGGTCTTCTACAGTCCTTATGCGGTCTTGCGCCGCCTGTCGTCGACGTAGTTCAAATGTGTCCAAATGTATTTTTTAAAAGTTCGCAATGTAATGCAATCAACTGACGCCTAAATATGGTCTTCTACAGTCCTTATGCGGTCTTGCGCCGCCTGTCGTCAACGTAGTTCAAATGTGTCCAAATGTATTTTTTAAAAGTTCGCAATGTAATGCAATCAACTGACGCCTAAATATGGTCTTCTACAGTCCTTATGCGGTCTTGCGCCGCCTGTCGTCGACGTAGTTCAAATGTGTCCAAATGTATTTTTTAAAAGTTCGCAATGTAATGCAATCAACTGACGCCTAAATATGGTCTTCTACAGTCCTTATGCGGTCTTGCGCCGCCTGTCGTCGACGTAGTTCAAATGTGTCCAAATGTATTTTTTAAAAGTTCGCAATGTAATGCAATCAACTGAAGCCTAAATATAGTCTTCTACAGTCCTTATGCGGTCTTGCGCCGTATGTCACTGACGACGTAGTCCAAATATTATGTGTCCAAATGTATTTTTTAAAAGTTCGCAATGTAATGCAATCAGCTGACGCCTAAATACGATCTACGGTCCTTATGCGGTCTTGCGCCGTCTGTCACTGACGACGTAGTCCAAATATGTGTACAAATGTATTTTTTAAAACTTCGCAATGTAATGCAATCAGCTGACGCCTAAATACGGACCGTATGCGGTCTTGCGCCGCTTGTATCCAGCGGCTCTCTACGACTCTTCTGATGTCTGTCCACCTAGTAGGGGGTCTGCCAACGCTGCGCTTTGCGGTGCGAGGTCGCCACTCCAGCACCTTGGGACCCCAACGTCTGTCGGTTCTTGTGCATTCATACTATGTGCACCTCCCATGGCCACTTCAGTTTGAGTTGAGCTATGTCGGTGACTCTGGTATCTTCTACGGATCTCCTCATTTCTGATTTGATCATAGCTCATAGCTAAGCTTTACCTTTTTTAACCCCCGACGCAAAAACGACGAGGTGTTATAAGTTTGACGTGTCTGTGTGTGTGTATCTGTCTATCTGTTCCCCTATAGCGCTCAAACGGGTGAACCGATTTGGATGCGGTTTTTTTGTTTGAAAGGTGAATTAGTCGAGAGTGTTATTAGCTAGCTATGTTTGATGAAAATCGGTCCAAGATGGCCGCCGCTACAAAATGGCGGGTTACATATTTTATCACAACACCCTCAATATGGGTATCAAATGTAAGCTTGACTAGTAGAATAGCACTATGCAAATCCAAGATGGCCGCCACCACCAAAAGGTGAATGTCGGGGGTTTTTTAAATTTTTAATTTATACTTGTTATTGTAGTAATAAAAAAAATTGCTGTATCAATTTGGAGTACCAAAAATAAGTATCTATTAATTAGTCTAATGTAAAATTACGGGTACATGATACCACGATAAAAATGTTTGTTTGTTTGTCGATATTTCGATACAGTTAAGTATAATATGGACCGTGGTCACGATGAGACTTGACGAGACGAGTCTCATCGTGACCACAGTGAACGAACATTTTTATAGTGGTGTACCCGCGGCCACGTAGATCGAACACTGAACGAAACGTGGAGGGGATAGCTGCGTATGGGAACTGTCACGCACGTAATACAATAGCTTACCCCCTCCACTTTCCCTCAGCGTTCAATCTACATGCCGATGTTTATATGTATCCGTAATTTTACATTAGACTATGTCGATAAACCACGTAATAAACCTTAAATCACTAGTATCTATTTAATTTTGGTTTCTCCGAAGGTTTTTGACGGTTATCCTTTTTTTTTTAATTCGCAATGAAACATCGAATATTTTGAAAAGTCTTGGATATTTTTCACGTGGTATGTGCATCGAATGTTAACTCATAGGTATTATTTCTATGTACTTATTATATTTGGTATTATAATTATATATAGGGTTTTGAAAGATATCACTCCAAAACTCTGAATTTTAGTTGGATAACTACTCACAAACTACTCACTACAAACTCTTTTCGTTACTGAAAATGTGAATAACGAGTCGACAGTACCGGACGCGCTAAGTTATACTTACACAGTAGCAGCAGCCGAATTTCTTCGACGCCACTGATGCGGTCGAATCGTGCTGCTGACGTCATTCTACTTAACGTTACCGAAAAAAGCGCTGCGTAAGGCTCTTTTGAGTTGACTATCTAAATATCTAAGTTCAAAGTTTTGTTGTGCATTTTTTATCTAAAGCCCTATATTACATTGTTGTTATGTTTTTGTTAGAATAATGTAAACGCTCACTTAGATACTTAAATATTAAGGATTAATTTTTACTTAAAAATAAAAGTATTATTTACTACCTACTAAAGGTCTTTAATTTTCTTTTGGTATGCCAGGAACAAATCTAACGTGAAAACGCGACCGGAATCCCACTGCAGTGTGACAAATACAAAAAGTAGCCTGTGTCCGTCTCCAAAGTCTAATCTATCAACCAAATTTCATCAAAATCGGTTCAGCGGTTTAGGCGTAAATGCGCAACAGACAGATTTATAATAATAGTAAGGACTAGGGATTAGCGAGAACGCAATGCCGTAGAAAATTTCCGCAGAAATAACTCCGCTGTCGTTTTTTAGTTAGATTTGTTCTTTGACTTATACTTTTTTATTTCATGCTTTTGCATGATGCATGAATTTCGGCGTCTTTAATCTTCTAAACGACTGATCTCTTTTAATACAAGTTTGGACTGGCTATAAATGGAGTGATTACGAAGCAATTTGACAACCGCTATTTTGGCGCTGCTTGCTAAGAAAAGTGAGAGCGGAGGTATTTGGAACTAATTGATAATTTATATTGGGAAATGTCAAATTTAGTTCCAAGTACCTTCGGTACGTCTTTTGAATCTGCTCATTTTTTATGGCCCGATAGCTTTTCTAACTTATTTGTGTAAATAAAGGTCAGTGTTCAAAATGCATGTTAGTTGATGGCACATATTTATGTGCTTTTTATTATTTTTAAATAAGTGGGTAGTTATATATTTATATGTATAACTACTCTCTTATTTAAACATAATAAAAAGCGTTCTATACTCTGATTTTTAATTCCGTGGAATTCTGACGTTTCGTAATGTTACCAGAGATAAAACAACTCCCACAAAAAAGATAAAAAATTCAAAACTTATGTAAATAAAAATCACTTCATGGTGATAATGTCATTCTACTTTCATTTTGAATAATTTTTTTCAATGTGCTTCTTTTGTTTTCTATTGCTGTTATTGTGCACTTTCTAGTTTCCACTCTTAGCGATTTATACTTTAGGGCGAAACGACTAATATTGTTACGCGGCTTAGGGCTTTTTATGTTGACAGAGAATTAAAGTAGTTTGGGGTAAAATCGTACTTCGTAGATGTTAACCCTGTTGTCCATACAAATAACTTATCTGTAAATGACAATGACAGCTGTCAGAATTCCACCGAATTAAAAATCACAGTATAGACTTACAGAGAAGAGACCTGGCATTATTTCTTTTCAATTCAAAATATTTCGAAAGTGATCTAGAAAATCCATCACCAACCGCACAATTGAAAACATATAAGATAAGTTATATTGAAAGTAATATATGTAATTTAATTTGCTTTAAAACCCTTTTAAAGACTAGACACATACATTTCTTTGGGTTGTTCACTTTTCACTTTATAATTGAGGCCGTCAGCGCATAAGCGGCCTAACCCACATTTTTTTAAGTTCTTACTTATAGACCTAAACTGATTACAAAGATGATAATTCTTTGCCTAAAAACTATAGTTATCCTGTTATGCAATAGATGGCGCAACAAAATCCATTTTTGTATTTAATTATTTTCGTCTTTTATTTGAGCAATGATGTCTTAACCCGCCACTAACTAACTGTCTCAGGTTTAGGCCATTTTTGCGCTGACGGCCTCAATTATGATTGCTTATGAATACATAAAATATTATTTGTATGTTTTGTGTAGTTTTAAGAATTTCTTAGAATAAACTTTTTCTTTGCGTATTTTCTCTCATCGGTTTCTTATATTTTTCTCTCTTCGAAAACTATAGTATTTTAATTATTGTATAAGATTTATGTCCAAATAGGTTTGGGTCACATTTTAGGCTTATTCTTATACACATTATGAAGCATATAGTAAACTCTTTTCCAGTTTTGTGCATTTTTCCAGTTTATTTCTCTTTTTTTTATTTTTTTATTGTACAATGAACTAGCTGTATGCCCGAGACTTCGTCTACACGAATTTAGGTTTTTTTAAATCCCGCGGGAACTCTGATTTTCCGAGATAAAAAAATAAAATTTCTTTTCAGCGGTCGAGGCGTAAAATAATGACAAACAGACAGACAGTTACAATATTATTACGATACTAACTATAAATTTTGAAATCACATTTTATTTACTTACGCAAATTTTGAAACTAATTTTAGTTTTCTCATACTTATTATCATAACTAAATAATAAATAATTATTAAAACATAATAATTGTAATTTCGCGTGGATATTGATTTTAATAATCCCGTGGGAATCATTTTGTTTTTCCTATGCTCCTTTGAGCTTAAACCTTGCTAAAAACTGTTAAAAGTTCACTGGCGGATGTTTAGGTACATCAAAATGTAAACATCCGCCAGTGAAAGTCCCATCAAAATCGGTCCAGCCTTTCGGAGATTAGCCAGTAGTCTTTAAAGTATCTACTTTCTAACAAAAAAAGAATGAATGAAATCGGACCACCCGTTAACGAATTACAGCTAAGTACACATTTTGCCTTTCATCCCCTCTCCCAAGGGAACCGTGCTGAATTTCGGGATAAAAAGTATCCTATATGTTACTCCATAGTATTAACTTAAATCATGCCGAGTTTCATTTCAATCCATTCAGTAGTTTTTACGTGATGCGCGCACAAACATACAGACAAACAGACAAACAGATAAACAGACAAAGAGATAAACAGACAAACAGACAAAAATTTCAAAAATAGCTGTTTTACGTTCTATAACTTATCCCTAACATCCCCCAGTTATTATTTTGCAAAAATCTTCAATGTACAGATACGGCAAGTCTACGATTTTATTATATGCATGTACATATTTGAAATAAGAAATGCTTGAATTGAAATGTTATTACAATAATATGTTGTTATATGTATATGTTTTTTCTTTTTTTACAGAAGAACGATACAAGTTGCTTGCGTCGATTCCAGCAACGCTGTACCTCATTGGTAGCTTCACTATGCTAGTCGTTTCTAGTATACTTAAGGATAGTTGATTCTGAGCTTTAATGTCTAAGGGATAAGTGTCAATTTGTCTTGTTATATTTCCACACAATGTTTTAAAATCGTCGCCCACTATACAGGACTGTACAGTTGACCCTTTTATGAGATAAAACGGTGTTTCCAAATTTCATGTATCTGTGTATCGGTGTATTATATCCGTGTATCATGACATCTGCGCTGTCATGATGTCATGTCAGATGTCATGTTCCTTATGCGTTCACTGTTATGAGTGAGATAGTATAAGTCTATTGTATTTTTACGTAAAACAACAAGACTTGTATTTGAATGGTGTTAACAATCATTTTTAGTTGGCGCGGTTACTTCTTTCTGCGCAAACTCATATTGTTGATATAACTTACAAAAGTTGTCTCACTATACCGTGATGTTGATATAACTTACAAAAGTTGTCTCACTATACCGTGATCCATAACTAAACTGTAGAAGTAAGTCAGAAATAATATTTACTGTCAAGGAAATATGTTTTTAACTTGTTAATTTCCATACAATTTCATTTTGACCCTTAAAAAGCGTGATTTTATTTGCTATGACAAAAAATGTTACCATTCGCGAGTGTGTGCTACGTGCATGGTAATGATTTGAATGAAAACTTGAAAATGAAACCATAGAAGTGGAATGAAAGAGATAAATGCATAGTCAGATGTATGTATCAGAAGAGACAGTTTCGCTCTTGTTTGCCAATGTCCATTTTGTATGCTTTTTCATTCTGCTGCTATGGTTTCGCGCGGGAGTGTGCTAATGGCCTCAGTTTAACTCCGAATGCACAGGGTGTAATTGCACATTACAAACATTGCCCTCGCAATTAGCGTATGTTTATAAATTAAAGCTATTTTTTTTTAATTTGCAAAACATATTTATTTTGATGACAATATTATATTGATCCATTAGTCTATTACTTACATAACTATGCCACAAATCATCTTTTTTAAAGCAAGTTTGTTTGTTTGAATTTAATTTCCAAACTTGTAACCGGCCCTACGGTTCTGTATAGTCGACGAGAACCATTAGAATGTTCATACCCTGACTGCTCTTAGATTTTACAGTAGGTAGACCTCCAATTTAGCCAATTCTGTTGTACACAATCACTAAACCTAAACTAAAATGACAGGGCTAAATATATTCCTATCTCTTTCACAATGCTCCCTGCGGAAAAGGATAGCACTATTTTTAAACTCGTCAATTTAGTTTAGGTTTAGAGATTGTGTACAACAGAATTGGCCAATGCCATGATAATTAATGTTTGGTGAATCGACACTACAATATAAGTTAGTTGTTATGTTAAAAATCAGTTGTCTGTAAAGTCGGTTTACGGACGATAATTTTACGTGATAACGTCATAAGAAAACATTGAAGCCGAACGCTTAGGCCGATCGTGCCTCTCTGTCGCTTGTTCCGCGCTCTCGCTTGCACGCTCGACTCAGGCGGAACGTGACAATGAGTCGTGCTTTTTCGTGCGTGCATCCGGCGTTCATCGATTTATAAGACGTTATCACGTCAAAACGAAAACAATGCTCAATGTCAATAAGTCTTTATTTTGTTCCTATTATTATAATATTTTGTTGTTTGAAAATTTATTATAAAGTAATGTTTTTTACATTGTAATATGATTTATCAATTCAGTTTTTCGTTTTGCGAAAACTTTAAACTTGCTGAAAGACATCTCCAAAATGTCTTCAGTGAGTTTATTATAATAGTAACATTTTGAGCGTGAATTTAGCATGAGGTGTCAAGCCATGCTTATTAGCATTTGATTAAGGTTATATAAAGTTTCAATGTGGCCAATTCTGTTGTACACAATCTCTAAACTTGTGTGTGTGTGTGTGTGTGTGTGTGTGTGTGTGTGTGTGTGTGTGTGTGTGTGTGTGTGTGTGTGTGTGTGTGTGTGTGTGTGTGTGTGTGTGTGTGTGTGTGTGTGTGTGTGTGTGTGTGTGTGTGTGTGTGTGTGTGTGTGTGTGTGTGTGTGTGTGTGTGTGTGTGTGTGTGTGTGTGTGTGTGTGTGTGTGTGTGTGTGTGTGTGTGTGTGTGTGTGTGTGTGTGTGTGTGTGTGTGTGTGTGTGTGTGTGTGTGTGTGTGTGTGTGTGTGTGTGTGTGTGTGTGTGTGTGTGTGTGTGTGTGTGTGTGTGTGTGTGTGTGTGTGTGTGTGTGTGTGTGTGTGTGTGTGTGTGTGTGTGTGTGTGTGTGTGTGTGTGTGTGTGTGTGTGTGTGTGTGTGTGTGTGTGTGTGTGTGTGTGTGTGTGTGTGTGTGTGTGTGTGTGTGTGTGTGTGTGTGTGTGTGTGTGTGTGTGTGTGTGTGTGTGTGTGTGTGTGTGTGTGTGTGTGTGTGTGTGTGTGTGTGTGTGTGTGTGTGTGTGTGTGTGTGTGTGTGTGTGTGTGTGTGTGTGTGTGTGTGTGTGTGTGTGTGTGTGTGTGTGTGTGTGTGTGTGTGTGTGTGTGTGTGTGTGTGTGTGTGTGTGTGTGTGTGTGTGTGTGTGTGTGTGTGTGTGTGTGTGTGTGTGTGTGTGTGTGTGTGTGTGTGTGTGTGTGTGTGTGTGTGTGTGTGTGTGTGTGTGTGTGTGTGTGTGTGTGTGTGTGTGTGTGTGTGTGTGTGTGTGTGTGTGTGTGTGTGTGTGTGTGTGTGTGTGTGTGTGTGTGTGTGTGTGTGTGTGTGTGTGTGTGTGTGTGTGTGTGTGTGTGTGTGTGTGTGTGTGTGTGTGTGTGTGTGTGTGTGTGTGTGTGTGTGTGTGTGTGTGTGTGTGTGTGTGTGTGTGTGTGTGTGTCCCCTGTAGGCTGTAGCGCTCAAACGGGTGAACCGATTTGAATGCGGTTTTGTTTGTTTGAAAGGTGAATTAGTCGAGAGTGTTGTTAGCTATGTTTGATGAAAATCGATCCCGTAGAATAGATAGCCGTCGCTACGGCTATCTGCTATCTTGGATTATGGCGGATTACAAATTTTTTCACAACTCCCTTTAATATGGGTATCAAATGAAAGGGTTTCACTAGTAGAATAGCACTATGCAAATCCAAGATGGCCACCGCCACAAAATGGTGAATGTCGGGGGTTTTTTGAATTTTTAATTTATACTTGTTTAGAATAATTAAGTACGACTATAATTTATTGTGATATTATTTTTATACAGTAATTTATTTGATAAGGATCTTTTGCGTTTTGTATGGGTTTTTTTTTATTGTACTTAAGTTGGGTGATTACTTGATTAATATTTATTCGTTTTTATTATTATTGTTATTAATCTATTATAAGTAGCGCTGGTTTTATGGGAATTATAATAATTTCGATTTCAACGACATTCTATCAATTTGTTATTTTATTCAATTGTATTGCAATAAAGCATTTATTGTTGGTTCAAATTGTTTTTTTTTTAATACCTAATTAAAATAGGAATAAAATAATTTTGAAGAACTTTAAACATTTTCTCAATCTACATGTCAAGTTTTATTATTTAAATGTATAAATATAAGTTAAAAGTATAAAGCTGGGCATTGACGGTCAGTTTTTCGCGTCAGTTGAACTGACGTCCATCCAAAATTTGATCGTGAGTGTCGAATCATCACTCCAGAGTTTTAACTGACGACGCGCCAGGATATTTTCCGTGGCTACCATAATCCAACCCGGCGTGTCGCGCCGAACTGACCGTGAGAGTGCGATCGTCACTCCAATGGCGTCAGTTCGCTCGCAGCGCCTAAGGTGATTGAGCGTGTTGTTGGCTGTTGCGTAGTTTTTGTCAAAGACTAGTGTTTATAGGTTTTTGTTTCAAAAATGGCGGCGTCGGTGTCCTCTGGACGTAGTCTGGACGTGCCGTTACGATAGATTGAAAAATATAAAAATTTTGAATGTTTGTGGAAAGTAACTGACAAAAATTATAAAAGTAAACAAAATCGACAAAAAGCTCTAGAAGAATCAGAAATATATTGAGTAATCCTACTAATATTATAAATGTGAAAGTGTGGATGTTTGTTACTCAATCACGCCGCAACTACTGAACCGATTTGGCTGAAATTTTGAATAGAGATAGATTATGCCCTGACTTAAAACATAGGCTACTTTTTATCCTGGAAAAATGCACAGTTCCCACGGGATTTTGAAAAACTATCCGAAATCTATAGCTACAGCTATCTATAGCTACAGTAAGCTAAGTGAACTTCCTTGATAGTAGGTATAAAGATTGGAAAAGGGAGCGGGAACGGGAACCGGAAATCCACGATTCCCTCGGGATTTGTTTAAAACCGAAATTCACGCGGGCGAAGCCGCGGGCATTCATATAATATAGAGGAATCAGAATTCATTTTTTTCGACCCAAATGGGCTGTACACCTCCTAACAACAGCCCGGCCGATCGAAAACTGAAGAGCCGGAGTGACGCCAGTGAGTGGGGAAATTTAGTTGGCCTAAACCATTTGGAGTGACGCCACAGTTTTACGTCTGGACTGACGCGAAAAACTGACCGTCAATGCCCAGCTTAAAGATTTTTTTTTTAAATAACATTGAAATTTGTTTGTCATTTCGAAATAACTTCCACTTATTTAGCTATTGTTTTGTTCGATTGGATCAATAGCCAACCTCACGTAAGTTAAAAGTGAAGTGTCTGTTTGTTTGGCTTGATCTTCGGAACGGCTGAACCTATTTTGACTGGACCTTTACAGGCAGGTAGAGGAATACAAGAACAGATCTAAGCTCGTCCCGATATTAAGGTTATTATGTATCGGTTAATTCGTTGATCGACAAAGGCTCTAGTGGTAAACGCCAAAAATGAAGGAAACCAAATCGGCCTTTAGGCCGATTTGGTTTCCTTCATTTCTTCAAGAGGCATTCATATCATATCTTTCATTCATTCTTTCATTCAGGCATTCTTATCATATCTTCAAGAGGCATTTTATTTATAAAATGCCTCTTGAAGATATGAATTAGGTACGTCTCGTATGTACCGACTCAAAATTCATATTTACTAATATTCGAAATTATTGGCTACTGTCTCGTGGTCCCACTGGTTGACCCACTCAGTGGGTCCACGAGGAATTTCAATTCCTGTTGGTCCTACTGCTTAACTTGGGTGGGGCTATAAGGAATTGTGATTCCTGATGGTCCCACTCTATTGTCAAACGCCTAAAAATAATTTTTGTTCGTACACGTATAGGTACGTTGAAGTCGGGCGAGCATAAGAAACGACGAAACCGACGCGCGACGCTCGCCCAACCAACTTTTTTTGAAAAGATTTCTTATTTACGTTTGGAATAGGAGCAGAACATAATAATCAAACTATTTAACATTTATACGAACTTGTCTTAAATTTTTTAATTACTTATAGATTTTACTTAAAACTTATCGGTGGGACCACAACCCCAAAAATGTAATCACTAAAACATGTCCTGTTGGTCCCACCATCAAAGTGGGACCAACAGGAATTGAAATTCCTCGTGGTCCCACTGAGAGGGTCAACCAGTGGGACCACGAGGCAGTAGCCGAAATTATTATATACATACCTAATAATTCGAATACTTACAAAAAAGGTGGCACTTCGGCCAAATAAATGTCTGTGAGGTACAGAACTTGCAAAACTTGCTTGCTTGTCGAATTGGATGCTTACTTACTTCTTTTTTTGTTATATTGAGAAGAATTAGTAATAGGTACGCTGCGGTGACCTATAATTCTTTAATATTTAGAATTTAGTATTTACATCGCAAAATGGAATACTCATTCTACGATCTTTGCGCTTTTGAAATTCGCGCCAATTTGTAATTTCAATGAACGGTTGGTAGTATTGTATATCGTTCAAAAACAAAATCACAGAGTCAGTCTCATTAATTCACAACTTCCATATAATTAATTCTTAGAATGGTTTAATTTACGATATTGAGAATACATTTTCGTGCTATGATTAATCACTTATATCTTATTTTAAATTATCGTTTAATTAGTATTTGTTCATAAAGTAGTCAATAATAATGATTATTATTATTATTATTAAGCACATGACAGAAAAACAGTTTGGCCAACGGCCAATGAACCTAGACAGTACAGAGTGAAATGTCAAAATCACGAGTTCTTATCAAATTGTCAAGTCCAGGATTGATTAAATAAAGCTCGAATCAAAAACAAATTACAATACAATATTAAAATATTAGATGCGAACGCCGGTAAGTGTACATAATAATTTAATTAATAAAAAAAAATTGTTAATAGGTGAACAATATTTTTTAATATTTATAATTTTACACATCTAACTTGGATTGGAACTACCTACCTAGCGCAAAGATTATCACATAATATCAGTATGAGTGAAGAATCGTATATAAATAAACTTCCCTTCGAACTCTTCGAAATAATATTGAGAAAAATTAACGGATGCGCCTTGGGAAAATGCAGAAGAGTTTGCAAGGGTTGGAAGGAATTAATTGACAGTTCGGAATATTTGTGGCACGAAAAATGCCGAAGGGAATTCAAGAATTCCTCGAAAATCGCTAAAAGAAAATCTGGCAACCAATGTACTTGGTATCACATATACAGAAATCTATACCAATGGACAGATTTAAAAGAATATGACATTGAAATTAGAGAATTCTACAAATTTTCCTTGAGCGATGTTTCGCACGTTTTAAACATTGACTATGGTTTATTACCGTTGAGAGATGATAAGGGTACGTTTCTGTATGACACAAATACGTTAAAATATATAACTGTTGCGTTGCCTGAAAGAAATTGTTTAAAAATTGTAAATAACGACAACATAACCATCATACAAGTAAAATCAGGTATATACATACAGCGAACAGTTGAAAGTGATACTCCAGAATTTGTAACGGAAGCATTTTACAAAGCAGATGATTTCATACTCGCTAACAATATACTATATCTTCACCACAACAAAGATGTGTACTCCTTGGACTTGACATGTCAAGAATTCACACCAGAATTTATCATTACAATAAATTACAATATCAAAGAAATGCAATATAACGAAGGTGTAATATATTTGTTTACTGAGTTTGGATACATAGCGAGTCTTGATACAAATCACCGTTATTACAACAAAGTGAAGTATAGACCTATAAATTGTCCCGTAGATTGGATTAAACAAATCAAACACATAAGTGCAGTGGATGACAAAAATTTTGTATGTTACTCTCGTAATTTGATCAAGATAGAGGTAAGAAACTAAAATAACTTTTGCTAATAAGAAAATATTACCACCACCACCACCACTACAGCCTTTTAACGTCCCACTGCTGGGTACAGGCCTCCTCTCTCATAGGAGAGAGGGATTTAGAGCTTAGACCCACCACACTGCTCCAATGCGGGTTGGCGGGCTTTAACGACCATTGTCACACGATAGTCATAATAACCAGGACTGACTGAATACAGGACCTCCTGATCTGCAGTCGAATACTCTAACCACTAGACCAACGAGGCAGTTAGTAAACGAACGAGTAAGAAAATATTAGCAGGCAAAATATTGTACAATCATCTTTAGTCAGTAATTGATTGATTACTCCTTCCTTCACTATCAAATCGAGCAATCTTTTATCAAGAAAGTCTCAACTATCAAGTCAAAGGCAATCAACTTATTATCACTATCACAATAGCCATTGAATCTAATAGTCAACATTTTATTCTTAAGTACGATTCACACTCGACAGAATACTTAATAGTACCTACAAGATTCATTCCGTAAAATCATTACTTTTGTTACGTCACAATAAAGTGCAATTCAGGTCACATTAGCGCTGAGTACCGTTATATTAACCTAGTGTTTGCCTCTCTTTCTACCTCATAGCTCTTATTACTTCTGACTGCTTAAGGGTTATGGAATGAACACGACCGATCGGAGCGCACTAGGTACTTGTAGCGTATTTAGGTAATATGGAGTGCGCCTAGCCTGACTTAACACAGTATGTCAAAGTGAAGTGTTGTAACTTATACAAGTGTTTGTATACTTTACTAATGGCCTGTTTCACCACCTTTTGATAAGTGTTGCATAGCTTAAATGTAAGTTTTGTCACTTTCTTACTTTATGTCAAGTGATAAAGGCAAAAGTTGTGAATAATCTATCCAACGTCTTGTCAGAAGCTTGTGAATCATGCCCTAAATATATTTTTTTTACTCTATTACAGGTAGACCAATACAAGCATCTATATTTGGAATTTCCACCAATCACAGCATTGTTCTTCTATGTGGATATAATCTTATTTGCCACTGGCGATGGAAAGATCCTACTATACAGACTATCAAGTCAGGAGACGTCTTTTAAGCCTATTTTTGAAACTCTAGCAAGGTATTGTTATATTTCGTTATTCCTTACTTTGAAGAGATAATCTCTTACTTTACTTACTTTACTCTTGAAAAAGGTCAATTTATTGACAATGCATTACATAAAATAAATGTTAATTGAATGTTCAAAATTCATATTTGCATATTATGAATCTGGGAATTGAGCATTACACCAAAATAAAACCGGCCAAGTGCGTGGCGAGCCACGCGTAGTGTAGGGTTCCGTAGTCACAATCCTCGAAAAACAGATATAACTCCTTAACCTGTGAACCCTACTTAGCCGTGATAGTTTTCCTTTAAAATTGATTATATACCCTACTGCTGTGAATTTTTTCAAGTTCCTATATACTGCCATTTGGCTGATAGAGGGCGGGGACACTTGACTCTAATAAAAATTTGCACTTTAAAACATCATATTTTACAAACAGATCTAGAAATCGAAAAATGATGTTCCCACACCCACAGTATTTTTAAAAGACCTATTCAACGATGGGGTAGACGAGAAAAAAAATATTCATCCCCACTTTACATGTAGGGGAGCTACCCTAAAAAAAATATTTATCAAAATTTTATTTCACCACTTTGTCGGCGTGATTAATATTTATACTCATGCCAAATTACGGATTTCTAGCACTAATAGTCTCTGAGATTAACCGAGGACGGACAGACGGACAGACGGACGGACATGGCGAAACTATAAGGGTTCCTTGTTTACTACGGAACCCTAAAAATATTAATAAGTATTTTTTAAATAGATAAACATTACTTAAGTTCAGGTTTAGGTCTTATTAATAATTGTCAACTATGATTGAAGTTATGCATTAATGGACTACTAGTGTATTAATGCAGTGTTAATTCACGTTCATTAACCTAAGTCACGCATATTGCAATGTAATATTATTATATTGTAAGCAATCACAAGTAGTTTTTAATAATTTGGAAACAGTTTTAATTATCAAAAGGTATTATTGTTGACTTTAAACACAATATCCACAGCAATATTTAACAGAAAAACATAATAGCAAGAGAATACGCTCTGTATGCGACAAAATCATCCATAGAGGTAAAAACCTCCACAGACATCCAGATTCCAGGCGAACCATAAATATTTGTGACCATACTTTGTGAAATAACCACAGATCATAGACTTGAAAACCACAGCTTCAAAATAGTTGGCATGTTGTAAACAGTGTTGCCACACGACCCATTAAAAAGTTGCCTCTCTGCTTATAATATGATATTTACTTTTGTAAGGTTGCCCGAAGGAAAGGTCGCCGTACAATTGGACGTGTGCGAAAGAAGATCGGGACCTCTGATAGTGGCGTCTACGTTTTTCGAGCTGTACATCATAGAAATCCCCTTTTTTCCTTATGTAAGTGATTTTTTTATGACTTTTTATTAGCATTGCTTTAGTGCACCATGCCATATTATGTACTTACCTAATCAAAGGTGTAAGAGTCAAGTTCTTGTGCCGATTTGAAGCGCCGGAATCGTGTATTTCCGGTTCCCGTTCCCGCTCCCTTTTCCAACCTTTATACCTACTTTCAAGGAACTTTGCTATAGTAATCTACCTATAGCTGTAGCTTTAGATTTCATTTCATTTAAATCCCGTGGGAACTGTGGATTTTTCCAGAATAATAAGTCTAATAAGGATAAGCCTATGTGTTAAGTCAGGGCATAATCTATGTTCATTCAAAATTTAGCCAAATGGGTTCAGTAGTTGCGGTGTTAAAGAATAACAAACATACACACACAAACTTTCGCCTTTATAATATAAGTGTGATAGTGTAACAATAAAAACTAGAAAGGTCTGAAATTTATTTATTTAGTTATTCACATACAAACTTAAGGGCCTGTTTCACCACCTTCTGATATGTGACGGATAGCCTAAACGTAAGTTTTGTCACTTTCTTACTTTATATCAAGTGACAAAGACAAAAGTTGTGAATAAGCTATCCGACACTTATCAGGGTGGTGACAGGCCATAAAGGTACTATAAACCTAATGCGATAGATATGGTGACATACTTACCTAGATGTCACGGTACTTTCAGCAATAAGGTCAAATTACACTAAGGGACCTTTCAGATAGACCGGCGCGGAGAGCAGAGCAAATTTTAATCGCATTTAAAATAGAATCTTAAGACATTGAAATAAGCTTTATTTTTACATTTTATCTCTTATGATAAGAAGATGCTCGAGGATGCTCCCAATACGCTCGGTGTGAAATATTTAAGAGCAGCCGCTCGGCTGCTCGTCGAGCCGGTCGGCTGCTCCATGCTCGTGCTCTGTCGCGCTCGAGCATCCGACCGGCTCCGTTCGCGTGCTCTTTCATGCTCGCGCAGCCGACCGTAGGCCGAAAACCTCTGCCGTCCGGCCCAAGAGCGTACGCTCGGCTCGGAACGCATCCACGCATCCACGCATCCGTTCACACAGACCGGCGCGGAGAGCAGAGCAAAGAACGGCCGGTTTGTGTGAAAAAAAAAAATGCTCTCCGACTCTCTCCGGTCTATCTGAACGGTCCCTAAGAATGATTCAAAATAGATTTTTTTTATATTTCCAGGAACAACAGAACACAAAATCAACATTCACCACCGACAAACTGCACATGTACAAAAGGATGCAAAAACTAAAAGAAAGATTGAAATCTAATAGTAATCGTGATTAAAAAAATAAACTAAGTTTCTTCTAGTCACGACAAATTATTTAGTCGGTATAAAATTGTTAAAACGTCCACGTTCCTTATAGTAAAACAGGGAACTCGTATACTTTCATCCAGTCTGTCTGTCCATTAGTTTATCCAGTCATTTTATTCAGAAACTTTATTGAACCACAAAGTTGAAATTTAGCATAGTGTTAGAAACTTATTAGCTCTATATTATAGAGGTGTGTATTTAAAAATCAGAAAAAAGATTTAAAAATCTCGTATGATCTATTTGATTTTCCGGGACGAAATGTCCGTCTCCAAGATGCAAACTATCTGTGTGTAAAATTTTTTCAATATCGGCTGAGCCGTGACGAGGTAACAGACAGACGGATAGACACACTATCTCATCTATACTTATACTAAAACTGTAATTTTTTTGGCGGCTATAGTCGATACTGAAGCCAAAACTGTAATTTTTTTTAATTTTTTTCTGTCCGCCTGTATTGTGGCCAGTAATTTCATTTACCTAAGCGTTGGACTGAAATTATAATGCTGTACATAATTCTGCCACAGCCAGCCAGCAGAAGTCCCTGCAAGAAACCTATGTCCAGCAGTGGACGTCTATCGGTTGAGGACGCCACATACTTAATTCTAGTAGCAATCCAGTTCAAGATTGCTCAAATGAAAATAGGAAGGTATTGGAAAAATTTATTATAATAAGTAATACTTAGTTCAGTATTTATTAATATGCTTTAATAGTTTGTCTAAATAAAAGTATTACGTATTTCTTTAAACTGTGGTATTACGTACCTAATAAAAAATCAGCCAAGTGCGAGTCGGGCCTCGCTCTTTCAGGGTTCCGTACATAATTATGAACAATATAATATTTTGGGTCTAAGAAATATTTAATTTCCGAGCTAGACATCGCAACAAACCGTGAAAAAAAAACCCAAAAAAATGTTCGTTTATTTTGGTCACAGCTTATAAACTATTTAATAAATCGTTGTTTTCAGTATTTGTTGTTTAAATAGAGCATATAGTATACTGAAATATCATATTCCCAACTAGTTTAGTTTTTGAGATAGCCCCCGTCACAAAAATGGTCTAAAACTGACAACTTTGATGGCCTCCCATTCCCTTATTTTTTGAGATAAAAATTAAAAAAATATATATTTGTACTCTACTTAATGAGCTCTAAACAATGATACCCCACAAGCTAGGGTAAAGAAAATTTTTTTTTCCGGCTCCTTTTTCATGTATGGGAGCCCCCCTGAAAAATAATTTAATTCAATTTCTAATTCAATATTTGATTTTGGGTTAACGTTTTACACTAAATACCAAAATTTCAGGTTTGTAACTCATTTCGTGTGCGAGCTAGAGACCTGTGACCGGCGGACAGACGGACAGACAGCCGAGTGACATTAATAGGGCTCCGTTTTTACCCTTCGGGTACGGAACCCTAAAAACCATTGTTTATTGATATTATAATATTAATAGATTGTAATTTTTGTTAATTAAAACATAATTAATAAATAATAATTATTCTCTATCATTTATTTGTACATACATAATATTATTTTTTGAATGTTCACAAAAAATACCTCTATAAATATATTGGTCCGGCAGCCCTGGAACAAATTTTTCAGTGATTAAAAACAAGCTGAATTTTCGTGAGTAGGTAGGTTCGTTTCGACGAGACGACCAAGTTTTTTATTTATGAAAACTATCGATGGAGGTAAGCTACTCGAGTGCGCAGGTGTTAAACATTTCGATCCACTCGGATGGGAAATCGTTCCACTGAATTTGTAGGACTATATGGCCATTTCATTATACAAGTAGGTACCTATTTACTAGGCTGTATACAAAAATCGACCAAGTGCGTGGCGGGCCACGCGCAGTGTAGGGTTCCGTAGTCACAATCCTCGAAAAACAGATATAACTCCTTAACCTGTGAAACCTACTTAGCCATGATAGTTTTCCTTTAAAATTGATTATATATACTATATAACTGCTGTGAATTTTTTCAAGTTCCTATATACTGCCATTTGGCTGATAGAGGGGGACGACGACACTTGAGTCTAATAAAAATTAGCACTTTAAAACATCATATTTTACAAACGGATCTAGAAAACGAAAAATGATGTTCCCACACCCACAGTATTTTTAAAAGACCTATTCAACGATACCCCACACTATGGGGTAGACGAGAAAAAAATATTCATCCCCACTTTACATGTAGGGGAGCTACCCTAAAAAAAATATTTATCAAAATTTTATTTCGCCACTTTGTCGGCGTGATTAATATTTATACCCATGCCAAATTACAGATTTGTAGCACTAATAGTCTCTGAGATTAACCGAGGACGGACGGACAGACAGACGGACGGACATGGCGAAACTGTAAGGGTTCCTTGTTTACTACGGAACCCTTTTTTTTTTTTTTGACGTGGTGGAAACCTTTTATAGGTACCCCCGTTCTGCGGCCGAAAGCGGCAGAACGAAGGTTATGTGGGACTCCAACCAGGTATACCCACTAAAACCACCACGGCATGACCCTCATGCTGTCTGTGCTGGACGCCTGGGGAACCCAAAGTATGCATCCCAGGTGTCCGGCAGCCGCCCCAGCTGGGGCTCCCGCTCGCCTCTGGGCTGTTCCTCCAGTGGCTCGCGCCCTCCCGTAATTTTTTAACGAGGTTTTCTTCCTCCCGCGATGGGCATCGCTGCCCCCCGCCCCGGGGTGTCTCACCCCCAGTTTCATCCGCAGTGCCATCCGCAGTGCCCTCAGAGGGACACGCGGAGAAACCTCCCTCCGCCAGGTCATTGGCCATGGCTAACAATATCCCCGAAATTATTAACCATGTTACCGGGGCGCACCGGCCCGAATACTGCTCTTCCCCTCGGACGTATCCAAGAGGACCAGCAGCACCCAGGCACACTTGGAGGTTACCTGGCTAGCACCCCTACTACGGAACCCTAAAAATCAGCTGGTTAATAACGAAATTTTATTATTATCATAGATACTTAAAACATTCAGTAATAACTACACGCACACTGCTGCATGATATTTTATCATTTGATTCGTTAACGCTAGTGTAAATACTATTATCAAACATTGTTATCATCTACCTAATTATGAATTTTTTGCTACGATACGGACAGAGAAAAAACAGTTAAGTATTTTTCACTCATGCATTTTTTATGACTTATTACTATCTTAATCGACTGTATTATTAATGTGATAACAGCTGAGAATTCGACGATTATGAGTACCTACCTATAAATTAAAGCGAGGTAGCCATTTGGAACATCAACGCGCGTGATTAGTAAAATGAGTTTTATGAATAAAGTTGTTATAATTACCGGTGCGGGGTCTGGCATCGGGGAAGCGACTGCCATTAATTTCGCCAAACTATCCGCCAGTCTAACTCTGATTGATATAAACGCAGATAACCTTCATAGAGTGACGGAACTATGTGAAAACTTAAGCAAAGCAAAAGTGTTTGAAGTGGTCGCAGATATATCCAACGATGTTGAATTAAAACAAGCAGTTGACAACACTATCGTGGTATTTGGGAAGATCGACGTTGTAGTCAATTGTGCTGGTATTATTCGAGATGGAGGAATACTAGATGCAGATTTATTGAGTGTTTTCGATAAAGTTATGAGTGTCAATCTAAGATCTATTGTTGCAATGACACATTTTGCCGCTCCAGCGTTGATTGAGAGTAAAGGATGTGTGGTCAATATAGCCAGTGTGATGGCCACAATGGCTTACAAAGGAAAGATAGCATATAGCATTTCAAAATCTGGCGTAGCCTTTTTCACAAAAAACGTTGCTTTAGACCTGGCAGATAAAGGGGTAAGAGTGAATTCTATCTCTCCTGTACTTTTATGGAGAAAAAATTATTTTATCTACTCTCATATCTTAAAATCCCGAATATGAAATCAAAATGTGTCATATATTGGACTACTTTATTCACATACATCTATAATATTTAAAAAAAAAATTAAAAAAATTCATTATAACACTACTTTGTTAGGAAATTATTGCAAAGTAATGTTATAAAATAATTTTTTCTACATTATAGTACAGGCGAACTGGGTTCTGGTATTTTTGAGCCATGGCGGGAAATTCGTGCGACCTCCTTACAGTAGATGTGTGTAACTGTACAAACGCGTTAAACATTGTGAATTGTGTTAAATTGCAGAAGAGTAACTACTAAAAATTAAGTTTACTTAAAATTAAGTAACTACTAAAAATAACTACTAAAAATTAATAACTATTAAAAATTAAATTTTTGATAAGCTTGAGCTATTTTCCGATCCACTAATTTCTATAGGACATTAGGACTCCTCTACTACTATTAATTTCTCTATGGTAACCCAGGCTGTATGGTCAACGATCTTGGCCTGTCCCGAAAGGGACAAACTGAAAAAGAAGAAGAATCTCTATGGTAACAACTGAATTTTGGCGCCATACGCTAGTTATAATATTTAAATTTTTTATTTGTTACTGAAAACTTTACAAGACATGGTTTTTATTGTGCGGAAAAATGTCTAGCAGTGATACTGAAGAGAATTTAACTCCACCTGACCACCGACCAACAATCTTTTGCCAGCAAAATCAAAGAAAACTCACGACAAATATTACCAAGATTTTATGGTTTGGATTTTAAGATATGAGTTTAGATAAAGTAGTGTATGAAACTCTACATAATTAGTTATTAAAACACTCGTGTAATACTATTAAAAAACTCGCCTGCGGCTCGTTTTTTAAACTAACACTCGTGTTTTAATAACCTCTATTATGCAACCGTTTCATAAACTACTATTATAACATTATTTTGCAAGAATTTCCTAACAAAAAAGTGTTATAATGATTTTTTTTTTAATATTATAGATGTATTATATGTGAATAAAGTAGGCCAATATAATATGATACATTTTGATTTCTTAATCAGGATTTTAAGATATGACTTATGAGAGTAGATAAATTATACTATTATCAAACATTGTTATCATCTACCTAATTATGATTTTTTTGTTACGATACGGACAGAGAAAAATAGTTATTTCTCACTCATTTATCTGTTATGACTTAATTACTATCTTAATCGACTGTATTGTTAGTGTGATAACGGTCGAGAATTCGACGATTATGAGTGCCTATAAATTAAAGCGAAGTAGCCATTTGGAACATCAACGCGCATGTAATTAGTAAAATGAGTTTTATGAATAAAGTTGTTATAATTACCGGTGCGGGGTCTGGCATCGGGGAAGCGACTGCCATTAATTTCGCCAAACTATCCGCCAGTCTAAGTCTGATAGATATAAACGCAGATAACCTTCATAGAGTGACGGAACTATGTGAAAATTTAAGCAAAGCAAAAGTGTTTGAAGTGGTCGCAGATATATCCAACGATGTTGAATTAAAACAAGCAGTTGACAACACTATCGTGGTATTTGGGAAGATCGACGTTGTAGTCAATTGTGCTGGTATTATTCGAGATGGAGGAATACTAGATGCAGATTTATTGAGTGTTTTCGATAAAGTTATGAGTGTCAATCTAAGATCTATTGTTGCACTGACACATTTTGCCGCTCCAGCGTTGATTGAGAGTAAAGGATGTGTGGTCAATATAGCCAGCGTGATGGCTACAATGGCTTACAAAGGAAATATACCATACAGCATTTCAAAATGTGGCGTTGCCTTTTTCACAAAAAACGTTGCTTTAGACCTGGCAGATAAAGGGGTAAGAGTGAATTCTATCTCTCCAGGACCGGTAGAGACAAATATTCTATTGAGTTCGGGAAAAACTCAAGAGGAGAGCGATGAATCGTGGGAATCATTTAGTAAACTTGTTCCACTGCAGCATAATATAGATGCAAACGAGATAGCAGAGATGGCAGTTTATTTAGCGAGTGACAAAGCTAAGAGTATAACTGGTGCCGATTTTGTCGTAGATGCTGGATTATTGCTGTCTGGAATTCCGAGCGAGGCACAATAATGTCGAGTACCTAGGTACTTATACTCTGATTTTTAATTCCGTGGAATTCTGACGTTTCGTAATGTTACCAGCGATATAACAATTCCCACAAAAAAGATAAAAAATTCAAAACTTATGTAATATAACAATCAACTGCCTCATGTAGATATGACAAATGCCTGACAGTCACTTCATGGTGATGTCATTCAACTTCCATTTTTGAATAATTTTTTTTCAATGTGCTTCTTTTGTTTTCTATTGCTGTTAGTGTGCACTTTCTAGTTTCCACTCTTAGCGATTTCAATTTTAAGGCGAAACGACTAATAAGTATTACTTATTAGGTAGGTACGCGGCTTGAGGCTTTTTTATGTTGACAGGGAATTAAAGTAGTTTGGGGTAAAATCGTACTTCGTAGATGTTAACCCTGTTTTCCATACAAATAACTCATCTGTAAATGACAATGACAGCTGTCAAAATTCCACCGAATTAAAAATCAGGGTATAGTAGATACAGAATAATTTATGCCGTTCGAGGATTGTAAATGACTTTAAGAAAAAAAACTTGTTTAATAAGACGATGCAACAGCCACGCTGCGTTATGTTACTTAAATTTCGTTTTTAATGTTTTTTACATAGTTTTGTCAATAAAACTATTACCTAAACCAAAAAGCTTTTTTTAACTGCCACTCCTGAAGGTAGGTACTTGTATGTTTTAAGGCGCCTCTACAATATGTTGGCCAACATGATGGCGGATATGTTGGAAGGTGTTGGGCGAGGAGTTTGTGTTCGCATTCACACGTTGGAAGGGCGTTCAGTATGCTCCGGTTAGGGCCAATGTGCGGACGTATTTACTAAATTGAATATTGAGACGTTAACAGCTGCTGCGGTTTAATTATTCACAGCATACCGCAACTACGTGAATGTGTATACGAAAATTGTATTTTTTTATTTTCGTGATTTTATTTCTTGGGTTACAAACAATTTTCGGCTTAGTAGGGCTCTATAAAGCAAAAAGTTTCTTCATTGGTCATTATCACTGCTATTTTGTGCACATTATACTAGTTACGACGCGTGAATATAAAATTTAAAAGACGTGCATGCGTGCGATCACTCTGAGAGCTCGTAGCAAACTGAACTTGCCTCCAAACTCCAAAGTGTGGATGGTGCGGCCAAACTCTGTCCCAAACCCTTTGATGTACCGACACGAAATGGATCTCGCGCCAACTTGCGGGCCATCGTTCCAATCAGAGGTGAGGATTAAACGTTATAACTTTCAATTTAACGCGTTATTTTTTTTTAATTTTTAACGTTGTTAATAAATATTGAGATGATCGTTAAAATTATAACAACATCAACAGTCACTCACTAACTAGGTACTAAAGCCAAATGTTTATTTTAATGCTCTCAAATAGCCTCTTGTCATTAGTAATTGTTATCGTGTATGAGTTCAATGATACAATACAAGAAATTATGAGCTCTATTTTAATAGAATTAGCATTGATTATAGAATGTAGGTATAGAAAAATTAAAAACTGTTTACGATATAATACAAGGAATTGTGAGCCTTATTTTAATAGACTTAGCATTTATTATAGAATGTAGGTAGGAAAAAGTTAATTTTAACAGTATAACAAGTTACGATACAATACGAGGAAATGTGAACCTTGTTTTAGTAGTTTTATCATTTATTATAGAATGTAGGTAGGAAAAAATAATTTTAACGGTATAACAAGTTGCGATACAATACGAGGAAATGTGAACCTTGTTTTAGTAGTTTTATCATTTATTATAGAATGTAGGTAGGAAAAAATAATTTTAACGGTTTAACAATTTACGATATAATACAAGGAAATGTGAGCCCTATTTTAAATAGATTAAGCATTTATTATACAATGTAGGTAAAAAAATAACATCAATTTTATTTTAATCAAACAATTATTATCATTCTTCAGTTGTGAGTGAATATTGTAAAAGTTATATCTAATACTTTAATGGAAGTTAAGTTAAAAAGTTTAGTTAAATAAGATTGTTTTATCGATTTCACATACCTGAATGTAAATTAATAGTAGTGTGAACTAATAAACTTTAGTTGTGAATTTTAAATATCTGTCAACCTCTACCTATGAGTTATAATTTTAACTTTTAATTTAACATGTTAATTATTTTTAACAATAACGTTTTAACTACTAATCTTTTTTAACATTTAATCACACCTTTAGTTCCAATACCTTCCAACTCCCGCTCTACACGTTGGGCCAACATATTGGGCCATAAGATGGGCCAGCATGTTGGCGAACGTGTGAACGAACAGTTAGTTATGTTTATTTAAGAACTCTCAGGTAGGTAGGTAGTATTACAATAGTCAATAATGAGCTGATGCCTAATCAAAGCATCGCACTCGCACCTACTACTGGAAACTAAAGATATCTTCTATCTATTAATATAATAAAACTGTAACAGATCCAATTCTGTACATTGAAGATATTTTGAAAATTTTTATTGGACGGTTCTCTATAATCGATACTGAAGCCAAAACTGTAATTTTTTTCATTTTTGTCTGTCTGTCTGTCTGTATCTTGGCCGCGCATCACGCCGAAACTACTGAACGGATTTGAATGAAACTTGGTACGATTTGAGTTTATACTCCGAGGTAGGACATAGGATACTTTTTATCCCGAAATTCAGCACGGTTCCCTTGGGAGAGGGGAAGAAAGTTAAAACGTGTACTATTTAGCTGTAATTCATTAAAGCGTAGTTCGATTTAACTCATTCTTTTTTTGTTAGAAAGGTAGTACCTAACGTAGGTTTTTTAGTTCAGAAATGACAGACATTTATTGGGTTCAAATAACTTGGGACCCAGAACTTTAAACGTACGGCTTATTTTAAACTGGTGTGCGTTTAAATTTATGTATGTTGGTGTGTCTATTTGTTCCAACTAATCTCCGAAATGGCTGGCTCGATTTTGACGGAACTTTCAATGGCAGATAGGGGATGTTATAAGGAGTAACTTAGGCTACATTTAGTTTAGGTACAAAAAAGGATTATGGGATCCAATCCGATCCTATATAAAAGTCTATATCCACGCGGACGAAGCCGCGGGGGTCAGCTAGTAATTTAATAAAACTGTAACAGATCCAATTCTGTACATTGAAGATATTTTGAAATTTTTTATTGGAGGGCACTCTATAATCGATACTGAAGCCAAAACTGCAATTTGTTTCATTTTTGTCTGTCTGTCTGTCTTTCTGTCTGTCTGTCTGTCTGTCGGTCTGTCTGTCTGTCTGTATCTTGGCCGCGCATCACGCCGAAACTACTGAATGGATTCAAATGAAACTTGGTACGATTTGAGTTTATACTCCGAGGTAGGACATTGGATACTTTTTATCCCGAAATTCAGCACGGTTCCCTAGGGAGAGAGGATGAAAGTTAAAACGTGTATTTAGCTGTAACTCATGAACGCGTTGTTCGATTTCACTCATTCTTTTTTTGTTAGAAAGGTAGTACTTTATATATTGTCCCGTAAATATTTCAAGGTCATAGGTGATTTAGTTCAGAAATGACAGACATAACAACCCTCAAGTATTGGGTTCAAGTAACTTGGGACCCGCATCTTTGAACGTACAGCTTATTTTAAGCTGGTGTGCGTTTAAATTTATGTTTGTCGGTCTGTCTATTTGTTCCAGCTAATCTCCGAAACGGCTGGATCGATTTTAATGGAACTGTCAATGTTATAAGGAGTAACAGGCTACATTTAGTTTAGGTACATAAAAGAATTGTGGGATCCGATCCGATCCTATATAAAAACCTATATCTACGCGAACGAAGTTGCGGGGATCAGCTAGTTTCTCAATAAAATGGAGACTGATTGCAATCAATCTCTAAGGCAATTGTCTTAGAGCTGCATCAATCATTGCTACAGATTGTGGCGATTAGGTGTATTTGAGGAACTCTTTACTTACACAGCAATGCAAATATCGCAAGGTGAATGTAGCTAATCATGAAACGTAGCTGCTATAATTTTTAGACGATCTTGTAGACTTCATTTCGCACCCCAGTATTCCAGTGACTGGCGTAGTGCCCATCTATTCTATCTATCTTTTATACATTTAATAAAATCGTAGAATTGCCGTATCTGTACATTAAAGATTTTTGCAAAATAATAATGTTTGGGATGAGTAAGAACGTAAAAAAGCTATTTTTGAAATTTTTGTCTTTTTATGTTTGTCTGTATGTTTGTGCGCGCATCACGCAAAAACTACTGAATGGATTGAAATGAAACTTGGTATGATTTAAGTTCATACTACGGAGTAACATATAGGATACTTTTTATCCCGAAATTCAGCACGGTTCCCTTGGGAGAGGCAAGGGCGTCGCCAGCCGATGGCCAAGGGGGGGGCAAGTTGATGATATTATAGTATAGGAAAAGTAAAAAGTATTGTTGGTACAGTCGACAGCTTTTGAAACTGACTGTAGATTTTTTTTATAGATACTTTTTCAATAAGTTGGTACGAAAATAGTGCAACGGGTGAGCAGAGGAAAAAAATTTGAAAAAACCAAAAATGCGCGAAAATTTCGCGGTTTTTTGAGTGCTGCAAAGTTAGCACAGTGGGGTTATTCTGTAACTTAGTTGCCAACTGAAAATAGTTGCCAACGAATAAGTTTGATATACATTGCTGCTTTACTGTGGGAAATTATAAAGTGTTTTCATAATTTGACACAGTAAAGCAGCAATGTATATCGAAATAATTCGTTGGCAACTATTTTCAGTTGCTAACTAAGTTACAGAATAACCCACCTGGTCTTTCGAAGCTGCAAACTTGGATTTATACCAACTAGTGGTAGTGATCCTAACAACATATTAAAAAACCACAACTTTCCACTGACATTGCAAACAATGTCTATATTTTTTCAAATCTTTAGGGGGGGGCAGCTGCCCCCCCTGCCAATACCTGGCGACGCCCTTGGGGAGAGGGAATGAAAATTAAAATGTGTAACTACTTAGCTGTAATTCATTAACGAGTGGTCCGATTTCATTCATTCTTTTTTTGTTAGAAAGGAGATACTTTAAACATTACCAGCTAATCTCAGAAAGGCTGGATCGATTTTGTTGGGACATTTACTGGCGGATGTTTACATGTTGATCTACCTAAACATCCGCCAGTGAACTATTAACAGTTTTTAGCAAGGTATGAGCTGAAAGGAGCTTAGGAAAACAAAAAGATTCCCACGGAATTTTTAAAAACCAATATCCACGCGAACGAAGTCGCGGGTGTTCGCTTGTTATGAATATGATCTATGAAAAGATAATTAATTTAGATAAGCATTAGTGGTATAAAAAGCTACGAAAAAATGCTACAAAAACCTACGGAAAGTAAGAGATAAACAGAATAATTATTGCACATTTAAAATTTATTTTCATATAAATATAAGTAACTTCTTTTCTATGGTACCTACGCGTTCGACAGAGAGCGTTCTCTCGATCATCCAACAGATTTTAGTTCTTCATCTAGCAGCGATCCCAACAGAGCGTATCCGGAGTCAATAACATAATCAGCTCCCGTCACACTTCGCGCTTTATCGCTGGCCAGATACCCGGCCAGATCCGCTATCTCATCCACCTTTAACACGTGCTCGAGTGGCGCTGGTTTCCGCTTTATCCCGTTTATATCTTCCTGGCTTATGTTGTTGCTCAGAATTTTCGTTTTAACAAATCCTGGGGATACACAATTCACTCTCACTCCGTACTCGGCCAATTCCAAGGCGGCGTTCTTGGAAAACTGCACCACAGCCGCTTTGGACGTGCTATACGGGATAAATTTCTTGATAGCCGCCTTAGCGCATATACTCGCTATGTTTATCACACACCCTTTGGTTTCCACTAGAGCCGGCGCGGCGTGATGCGTCATCACGACGTAGGCCCTTAAATTGACGGCCATTACTTTATCGAAATCGCTTACGAATTTACCATCCAGTATTCCGGATCGAAGAATGATTCCGGCACAATTTACGACTACGTCGATTTTTCCAAACTCCTCGATTGTTTTCTCGACCGCTCGTTTCACGTCCTCGTCGTTTGTCATGTCCACTGCGATTTTAATCGCTTTGGTTTTGCTCAGTTTGTCACAATTTTCCGCTGTTCTACCCAGATTTTCTTCATTTATGTCCAACAGTGATAACTTTGCGGATAGTTTAGCGAAATGGAGAGATATCGCTTCGCCGATTCCGGAACCGGCGCCGGTAACAAGCACAACTTTACTCTCGAAAGTCATTTTAATGAGTATCTTGAAATTTTCGTATTATCTCGCAGAAACGATTAGAATCGGTGAATGAACCGCTCGAAATTGTAACTTATCAGAGTCATAAACATAATAATGTTCTGTTTATCAGTGGCAGATTAGATGTCGACAGCGCTCTAGGCAGCACCTCATCAGCAATGTGTCAATTCAATACGTTCAACTTAAAGTACTTACGTTTTAAAGTGCAAAGTTTTATTAGAGTCAAGTGTCCCCCCCCCCCTCTATCAGCCAAATGGCAGTATATAGGAACTTGAAAAAATTCACAGCAGTAGGGTATATAATCAATTTTAAAGGAAAATTATCACGGCTAAGTAGGGGAGTTATATCTGTTTTTCGAGGATTGTGACTACGGAACCCTACACTGCGGGTGGCCACGCACTTGGCCGGTTTATCAGTTATAAACATAATATTTAAGTAATAAGTATTCAGTTAATGGTTTTTCGTCCGCGTCGGGACGCTATTCGTGCATTAAATTGGACAGTGGTAGGTACTCTTCATTCTACCGTAATTCATTACTCTTCATTCTCTTAGTTAGTATCAACAGTAAATGATAGCCACAAGATAAGTTCGATATACATTGCTGCTTCACTGTGTGAAATATAAACAGTGATTTCATTTCACACATTAAAACACAGCAGTGTATCTACTTATATCGAACTAATTCGGTGGTTTTCATTTACTGTTGGTAACTAAGTTAGAGAATGGCAACGACTGTGTTGCTCCAATGCCACACTACATGCCTTATCAGTTACTTATCACAGTTCAAAGTCAAAGCAAAAATCTTAGTTCAAACAGTGGTTCAAATTATACCTATAGGTATCTACATCGATAGTCGTAATAATCACACTAATATTATAAAGGCGAAAGTTTGTCTGTATGTATGTGTGTGTATGTTTGTTACCTTTGTTTATCTTTATTTAAAACCGAAAGTGATTTAAAACCGAAGTGCAATTTTTTAAAATGTTTGATATTCAATTGCCGTATTAAATTGAGCCCAGTAGTTTTTTAAGAAAATGATATCAAAAAACGCACAGACAAACACTACTTACATCTTACGTTAAACGCACGATGTAGGTACCCTCTACGTTCCATCGTGGGTAAAAAGAGCTAGGGTTGTCACACTGCAGTAAAATACCCAACATAATCGTGGTAGCGAATTTACGAAGAATGCGAAAAGAGAAATGGCGTCGGTCGGACGGGATCACGATCACAAAGCGTGTCGGAATAAGGCTGTAATTTAATTCAATAACGCGGCTGATCAGCGACTGCTGATGCAAATTAGCTTTAATGTGCCTCCACCCTCCCGTTAATAGGGCTGGCTGGCGGTTTTATACACATTTTTGAAGTGAAACTAATTCTTTAGGATCATCGTGCATTTGGAAATTCAATGAAATGAAAAAGCGACACCATTTCTGCAAAGTCAAAGCCAAAGTTAAGGTTAAGTTTGCTTTTCATTCCCGCTCCCTTTTTAACCCCCGACGCAAAAACGACGGGGTGTTATAAGTTTGACGTGTCTGTGTGTGTGTGTGTGTGTGTGTCTGTCTGTTCCCCTGTGGAGCTCAAACGCGTGGACCGATTTGAATGCGGTTTTTTTTGTTTGAAAGGTGAATTAGTCGAGAGTGTTGTTAGCTATGTTTGATGAAAATCGGTCCAAGATGGCCGCCGCTACAAAATGGCGGATCACATATTTTTTCACAACTCCCTTAATATGGGTATCAAATGAAAGGGCTTGACTAGTAGAATAGCATTATGCAAATCCAAGATGGCCGCCGCCACACAATGGCGAATGTCGGGGGTTTTTTAAATTTCTAATTTATACTTGTCTAACCTTTATACCTACTTTCAAGGAAGTTTGCTATACTTTGTAATCTACCTATAGATTGCTGTAGCAAATTTCGGTTTTTTTCAAAATCCCGCGGGAACTGTGGATTTTTCCAGGATAAAATGTGCCTATGTATTATTCCAGGATATAATATATCTCCATTCCAAATTTCAACTAAATTAGTTCAGTAGTTGCGGCGTTAAAGAGTAACAAACATACACACATACATACATACACACACACACACACACACATACATATGCCCATACATACACACAAACTTTCGCCTTTATAATATTAGTGTGATGTTATATTGCACGCCAGAATGTGGCAGATTGTTCATAAACAAGATCATGTATGTAGTTACACAGTTACAATACAACTTACAGCACAGAAAATTCTTATTTTTATGAAAACTATTTTCATTGTACCTATGGTATGACTCAATTAACGCACTCTTAATATTAATTAATTGAGTATGCTTCACTTTCTGGTATGGAGTAGGTACTCCGTCCTGTTATTTTTTACATGCCACGACCCCACTCTTCCGCGTGCCTTCATTAAAAATACTAATTACCTACTGCCTTTTTTTACAACCAGTTCTCATTCTTTTTTTTAAGTGCTTAAGTGTTTTTTACTATTGCCTGTAAAATAATGATGAAAAACAAACAAAGGCATAAATAAATACATATTATTTATATTATGCTCCAAACAGTAGGTATAGGGTTACGATGAGTTTGCACGTTATTTCATTTCGACATCGTTTCTAGATTTCGAATATCAAAAAACTTTAATATATCACAGTAAAAGGGACCTAAAATTTCCGATTGGGGTGCTGGCTCTACAGCCAGCACATCTACATGTATGGACGAACTCAAACCTTAAAACAAACCAGTTTATAATCTGATTTTTAATTCGGTGGAATTCTGACAGTTGTCATTTAAAAATAGAATGAGTTATTTGCATAATAGGTAGTTATTTGTATGAAAAGCAGGGTTACCACCTGAAGTTCGATTTTACTCCTAACTAAAGTACCTACCGGAAGTATCTGTCAGGCAGAGGCAATTGATTTTCATTTACATGTAAGTTTTGAATTTATTATCATTTTTGTGGGAACTGTTTTATCTGTGGTAACATTAAGAAACGTCAGAGTTCCACGGAATTTAAAATCAGAGTATAGTTGTATTCGATACTCGAAAATGATCTACGTTTTCGCAATATGCAAACTCGGCATAAACCTACAGCAAGTGGTGCTGAGTCGACAACCCTACAGCACTAACGATGTTAATGCATCCTTAAAAACGATTGATGATGGCAAATTATGAGGAATTTTCAAAATCACCCGTTTTCGCCGCCGTTTTGTAAGTGGCTCATTAACAATCATGGGGCGTAATTTATGATAATTATATTTTTGCTAAATACTATGTTGACGCGTGGTTGACGCAGACATCTTATATAAAACAATGTCGGATTTGTTCGAACACTTGTAACTCGGGAACAGCTAGACCGATTTGCATGGTTTTTGATTTGTTGTATTTGTCTCCGTCCCGAATAGCAGAATAAATATTAAAAACATTGGAAAACGAAAAATAAAATAAAAGAACAAACTTTTTCCAATACAAAATGTTCGTGGGTTTCGTACTTAACTGTCAAATGTTCATCCCGTCGATACGGTAAACTCTCTCACCCGTACCTAATTTAAGTAGTATTTAAATTGTTCTGTATGTGTGTTTGTCACCTAACTCCTTCTAAACGGCTGGACCGATTTGAATGAAATTTTATGTGTACCTATAGTATTTCAATGGGTTCCTGGATGGTTTGAAAACACAATTACCGAGTAGGTACAGGTAGGTAACCTACCGGGCCTCGGTAGGTGGCGTTGATGTCGGTATGTCACCGGGCAGGACGACGTCTGCCGGGACCGCTAGTACTTTAAATATAAAAAGTAATATCTTCCCGCTTCCAGCGGTTATCAGCTAGTTAGGAAGTTCTCAACGAAAGAGTAGAGTACGAACAGGTACCAATTAATATCATAAATTACGATAAATAATAAATAATCAAATAACAACAGCCCCGAAACTCGAAATAGGTATGAAAATGAGATACAAAAGTTATAAAACAGTATGAACGCCCGCAAAGTTTCAAATTGGTTTAACGTTGAACATAAATTAAGTTCAACCGAAGAAATCGCCCCTACCGCCCCGGAATACGGCTTACCTTCACAAAACTGAGAACTTTGTATCGCTGTACCTATACTGTGTCCATTATCCATTTTTAACCCCCGACGCAAATGACGGAGTGTTATAAGTTTGACGTGTCTGTGTGCGTGTGTGTCTGTCTATTCCACTGTAGCCACCGTAGCGCTCAAACGGATGGACCGATTTGAATATGGTTTTTTTTGTTTGAAAGGTAAATTAGTCGGAAGTGTTCTTAGCTATGTTTCATGAAAATCGGTCCAAGATGACCGTCGCTACAAAATGGCGGATTACATATTTTTTCATAACTCCCTCAATATAAAGAGTACCTGTATAAGAGTATCAAATCAAATGGGCTTGACTAGGAATAGCACTATGCAAATCCAAGTTGGCCACCACCACAAAATTGCGAATGTCGGAGGTTTTTAAATTTTTAATTTATAGGTATCTATCTACTTGTCATATTAGATAGGCGCCACAGTTCGTCGTATTATCTCTTGTTTCTCTTAGAAACTTTAAAAATGGGACGTATGCCGAATCCTATAGTTACAATGCAACAAGCATAAAAATATGTATTTATCATCAAGAATAGAACGGCCTTGTGGGAGTAAAACGCTTGTCAAACTTGTGTACAGTTGTACATAAGTTTCCAAAATCAAATCAGTCAGTAGGTACGCACCGAAATTTCGACGTAATTTATTTGTTTTAGTGCACAAAAATAGCCGTTAAGTGCCACTTTGAACTGTAATACAGTGCCTATTTTGAACTGTAATCACAGAAGTTCAGAAATAAATCGCTAAAAAAGATATATGATTCTTATCACACGTTAGTGTTTATTTTGGTAGGTACGCGTGAAATCTTTGTAAACAGTGGTGATCGCCGATCTACTCTATAAAATTAGGTCTGTGGCAACAAGTCTAACTGATAATAATATTATATTGGTACCTAAGTACTTACTAGAAAAAGATGCGAATAAAATACTCTAAACTTGAAAGAATTGGCAGCAATGTGATTCGTATTCTTTATTGAAACCATGTATTGTATGAAAAAAATATGTTGATACATCAATTAGGTAAGGTACCTATGTACCTACGTATACTTTCCGAGATAATATGGAATTTTGCTCGCTAAGTGCGACGTAATATTACACAGTTTCAAGTTATTTTTTTAGTAAGTATGCTATCTGGCTATCGGCCGTTTAAGCGAGTTATGCATACTGCATATCTATTAGATAACATCCTAGCATTATCCATTTGGACGTCAGTTAATTCGAAAATAGAAAAGACAGTATGTATAATGGAAACGTGCCTATGACTGAAATAGCTTGATGATGAATACGAAAAGTTATCACAAAAAAAGGATTTCTTTGCTCCAATGCACTTTTGTGTTTCCTGTTATTTTTCCAATTTTCCTATAGCTAATAGGTAGGTCTACTCATACAAATGAGATTTTCAGCCTGTTTCACCGCCTCTTGATAAGTGTCGGATAGCCTAAACGTAAGTTTTGTCACTTTCTTACTTTATGTCAAGTGACAAAGACAAAAGTTGTAGATAGCTATCCGACACTTATCAGAAGGTGGTGAAACAGGCCCTTAATACTTTTTTATGGTGACCATAATTACCATTAGCTACCGATAGGTACTGACTACTGATAGGTACTTTCAGGATAAAGCTGCACACTGCCTCGGTAGTCTAGTGTTTGGTGTGGTCGACTGAGGTCCTGAATTCGATTCCTGGGTCGGGCCAAAAATAATGAAGTAAGTACTTATTGGGGTTTTTCTGGCTAGAAGTTGTGCCAGCTCGGAGTTGGAAGTTGGCGATGTTAGATACACCCCCGTGCCTCGGAGAGCACGTAAAGCCATCGGTCCTGCGCCTGATCTCTCTCCGGTCGTGTCGCATTGGTGTCCCATCGAACTGTGAGAGTGCAGGAATAGAGGGCACCTGGCTAAACAAAAATAAATAAAACAAACAAATAAAACACCACGCAGATCAAGTCACCAGTATACCTAACAGCTAAATATTAGTAAATAACTAAAGGCATTTACAAGTTCAAGTGGTATTCATACATAAATCCATGTAAGTGGCATTTAATATCCAAATAGCTTTTGCTCGCGACTTTGTCCGCGTGGAGTTAGGTTTGATAAGAGAACTGCTGCTAGGCTCCTTTTTTCCTGGAAAAAAATATCCAATGTCAAATAGGATATTGTGGATACTTAGGTGAATAGTTAAGATAGGCAATTATGAATAAGATTTTTGGGAAGTAGGTAAGTATATCAAAAAAACTTGGTAGTTCATACGTCACTCTCTCTCTAGGTCCTCAAATCACGTCGATCCGTCCGTCTCTCTGTTGCGGCGTGATTTAACGACAAACTAACAAACAAACACACTATCGTATGATTACATTGTTATAAGTGAGGCATGTTATAATTAAATGTTTCAAGCACCGTTCGCGAATTGTACAAGAACAAGAACGTACTCGGCTCCGCGGCTGCTTCCGTTCAAAACTGACCGGCACTCGATTGTGTCCGGGCTGCGGCGCGAGCCACGAGCGACGGCGAGCTAGCCAACGACCTAACCCGTTGTCCTAGGTGAACGACAAACGCGAGAGCGCGACATAGATAATACGACATAAAATATCAAACAGATAGCTTCACGTGACCTACGTTATCGCTTAGAAAGTTTGTTATTTTCTATGGAGTCGTATCGCGCTGCCTCGTGTCGAATATGCTGAACACTAGATCAACGAGGCAGTTACAGACGAACACTTTCGAATTTATATTGTTATTAGTAAAGCATGTTGTAATTAAATGTTTCAAGCACCGTTCGCGAATTGTACAAGAACAAGAACGTACTCGGCTCCGCGGCTGCTTCCGTTCAAAACTGACCGGCACTCGATTGTGTCCGGGCTGCGGCGCGAGTCACGATCGACGGCGAGCTAGCCAACGACCTAACCCGTTGTCCTAGGTCAGGGATGGCGAGCCAATAGGCGGCTCCACACCAGACGATCCAAAATGGATCGGCGATCCCGCGATCCGCGATCCAAAATCGTGATATGGCATGCGTGCACAGCAGTGCTGTAACATGTCGTTTTTAGGGTTACCCCCCGTACCCGAAGGGTAAAAAACGGAGCCCTATTAATGTCACTCGGCTGTCTGTCTGTCTGTCTGTCCGTCTGTCCGCCGGTCACAGGTCTCTAGCTCGCAGACGAAATGAGTTACAAACCTGAAATTTTGGTATTTAGTGTAAAACGTTAACCCAAAATCAAATATTGAATTAGAAATTGAATTAAATTATTTTTCAGGGGGGCTCCCATACATGAAAAAGGAGCCGGAAAAAAAAATTTTTTCTTTACCCTAGCTTGTGGGGTATCATTGTTTAGAGCTCATTAAGTAGAGTACATTATATATTTTTTTAATTTTTATCTCAAAAAATAAGGGAATGGGAGGCCATCAAAGTTGTCAGTTTTAGACCATTTTTGTGACGGGGGCTATCTCAAAAACTAAACTAGTTGGGAATATGATATTTCAGTATATTATGTACTATATGCTCTATTTAAACAACAAGTACTGAAAACAACGATTTATTAAATAGTTTATAAGCTGTGACCAAAATAAACGAACATTTTTTTGGGTTTTTCTTTCACGGTTTGTTGCGATGTCTAGCTCGGAAATTAAATATTTCTTAGACCCAAAATATTATATTGTTCATAATTATGTACGGAACCCTGAAAGAGCGAGGCCCGACTCGCACTTGGCTGATTTTTGTTCACTACAATGATTTGTGTCGATCTAATTAATTTAAATCTGTGGCACATAGCGACATCTGTTACAACAGTACCACTTCAAACTACACAGAATGCATGTCGCCGTCTTACTACATAGACAAACATAGTTCTACGAAATCACGCAAACACATTTTCACTCAATGCAGCGCAGACAGAATTAAGCCGTAGGATTAGCGCGTTATGGTTGCAAATGCATCGCATCGTTCGCTGATCTCACACATCGTTGTATCTGTTCGCTTACCTCACACATATTTGTACTGTCGACGTCCTCGCCCACAGCGACGACTGATTACTGATTACGTATACTGATTTTTTCACATTCACATTAACATGTATTATTATGCATTGCAAAATGTATTTTTTTGCAGTAGGTACCTATAAAGAGTTTTGAGTATTTATCACACTAATATTACAGAGGCGAAAGTTTGTGTGTGTGTGTTTGTGTGTATGTGTGTGTTTGTTTGTTACTCTTTAACGCCGAAACTACTGAACCGATTTGGTTGAAAAAATTTAATTGCATTAATATACAGTCCAGTTTACATTTTTTTGACAAAATAAACTTTAAGAGCAACTTGAACCACCTGATGGCTAACTTTAACTGGCTTTAAAAGGAAAAAGTGACTCGAAAGACTGAACGTGGTAATGCTGCGCAACATATTATTGGTTAGGCATATGTGTGAGCGAGATAGAATACAAGACTTCTCTTGTATATTGTTGTATGTTCGCCTATATGAGCGAGTGAGACCTTATGTCTCACTCGCTCATATAGGCGAATGAGAGAGCGAGAAAATACTTCGCTTCCGGTGAGTGCCCGTGCTCTAGTCATTTGCGCGGCGACAACTAACAAATTACAAGTCACGGCAAATAAGTCTAGCGTTGACCTTCAATGCGCAGAAGTCGAAAATGAGGTATCTCGGGGTGTGAGGGGGTCGCAGGGAGGGCGTGGGGATCGTTCGTAAGCACTGATTAGCTCTCGCGAATCCCTCGTAAGCGCTGATTGGCTCTCCAATCGTATTGTGTCCCGCTCACTCGTACGACGCTGCGCGCACTTGAAGGTCACCGGTCGACTTACGTGCCGGGGGTTATACGGTGAATTCCACGCTACATGCTATAACTTGTGGCCGTGCAAAACAATCACGAAACAGGCCAAGTGGCTCCCAGTACGCTTGCAGGCTCATTCCGAAATGGCAACAGGCAACGAGTAGCCTCACAACATTTCTACAATAAAAACTACATGCACACTCACATAAGTACATTAAATTGTGATTATACTTTTAAGTAATTTAGGCCTCTCGTTCACAGCACGGTTTCTTAACGGTGCGTACGTACGTACGTTCGTACGGCGTGTTTGCTAGACCGAAGTGCCGCCGTGCGTGTGAAAAAGCTTCCATTGTGCTCCATACAACACTAACGACCGTGTCTAATTTACGGCGAATAAACCGCAATTTTTCACGGCAAAAACCGTGTGCGAACAGGAGGTTATTACAGCAGAATCTAAACAAACGTTTCTGAAACGTTAACTTGACACTTTTAGGGACTTCCCCACCATTTGCAATCGTTAGGCACTTTGAAGTCGCAACGAAATTTACACTTGTGTGAGTGTAAATTCGTCCAGGAACAAGAAATTCACAGAATCCACTATACAAATATGTCGCGTTATTAATAAGATGTATCGAATTTGGGCGTGTGAGATTGTTCATGTAGACCTTTTAATTGATGTATGCAAATGGCGAATCTACTACAACATGGCCGCCATTTTCTACATTTAAAATTACATTGCGCCTCCTCTATTTTACTAATGCTTTACGGTATATAACAGGGCCATGTGAAAAAACGTGACCCCCTTCCGGATCTGTCGGGGTACGCCGGAACAACAGTTGGGCACTTACGCGAAATGGATGTCCTGTTTCCGTTTCCGGCGGCGCAGTCGAAGCGACACCTCAAAAGACGGCGCGCGTCCACCGACTAGCCGCTTTCCGAATATCTGTTATATGTGCCGTTAACAAAGAAAGAAATAAGGATTTATGATCTGTTGTTCGACTATGAAAAACGGTGATAGCCTAGTGGCTAAGACTTCAGACTCCCTTTCGGGGGGGCTGAGTTCGATCCGGGCATTCTAACTTTTCCGAGTTATATGCGTTTTAAACAATTCAATATCTGTTGCTGCAGCGGTGAAAGAAAAACAACGTGAGGAAACCTGCACGCCTGAGAGTTCTCCATATAACGTTCTCAAAGGCGTGTGAAGTGTGCCAATCACACTCGGCCAGCGTGATGGACTACGGGCTACTTTGTAGTGGACCCGTGATGGTTTGTCATGATGATGATGACGATGATGTTCCGGCTATGAATTGGTTAACAATCTTCTACTATCCTACTAATATTATAAATGCGAAAGTGTGTTTGTCTGTTGGTTTGTTTTTCGATTACGCTGCAATAGATTTAAGGATCAACATTGGCTTTGGCATTATAGTTGACATAGATATTAGTAGAGTATTTGGGATTATATCAGACATATTTTCTCATAACAAAGGTACAGCGAATTCCAATGATAAATAATTGGATTCCGCGGAAAAAAATCAGGTATTTCTCCATGCTCCCCGGAGGATACTTTTGTGTGCGGCTAACGAATCGTAAAAACCTATTGCTTAGGACCTTTGCGATATAATATGCTGTATCAATCAAATCACACGGGTCGGGGGCCACATTGTATGCTGATATTATACTGTCCGCATTTTTTGATAGTAAAAGATTCTTTGATGACCTTAAAGTGCAGCGCTGTGGGATCTTATAAGTGGGAGGTTCTGAGCTTTATACTCGACGGTCAATTTAGGCATTTGCAATTTCTTAATTTACGACCAGCTTGCATTAGCATCAAGATATTATGTTTTCAAGTAAAAGATTTTTTTTTTCAAAACTGGTTGATTAACCTACCTATGGATAATTCATATCTAATCATCATCATTGCCAGCCTAGGTACTACAGGGCACTCTCAGAATGAGAAGGGTTTATAGCCCACGTCTTAGATAGTCTTATAGTCTACCACGTTAGCCAAGTGCGGATTGCTACTTGCAACAACATTTCCCTCTCTCTTTATTTATGAGACAGCCATTTTTGTCCATTCTAACCTAAAAAAAATATTCTAGACTTGTATATACCTACTTACTAGTTGATGCTCGCGACTTCTTCCGCGTGGGTTCATACAAATCTCGTACAAACTTTTATGTCCTATTTGGGGGTAGAATTTCCAAAATCCTGAAACACGTACCTAATTCTTTATTTTTAACCAAAAGCCGAAATATCGATTTTCATGGATATAAAATGAAGGACTTTCATACAAAGTTTCAACCCCTATATTAACTCCCTCCCTTAATCTTACTTCTTACAATATTATAAATGTGATAGTGTGGATGTTTGGATGTTTGGATGTTTAGACGTTTGGATGTTTGGATGTTTGTTACTCAATCACGCCGCAACTACTGAACCGATTTGGCTGAAATTTTTAAAGGAGATAGATTATGCCCTGACTTAAAACATAGGCTACTTTTTATCCCGGAAAATCCACAGTTCCCACGGGATTTTGAAAAAACCGAAATTTCTATCTACAGCTATAGGTAGATTACTATAGCAAACTTCCTTGAAAGTAGGTATAAAGGTTAGAAAAGGGAGCGGAAACGGGAACCGGAAATCCACGATTCCCTCGGGATTTGTGAAAAACCGAAATTCACGCGGGCGAAGCCGTGGGCATTCTCTAGTTTGCAATAATTTTTTCGTGTGCACCTACTTACGTCATAAAAGGAAGCTACTGTGAATACTGTGAAAATTTCAAGTTTCTTCTAGCTTCAGTGGTTTAGGCTGTGCGATGATGAACAGTCAGGAAAGCCTATATTAGTTTACTAGCTGATCCCCGCTACTTCGTTCGCGTAGATAGGTATAGGTTTTTAAAGGATCTAATAAACTAAATGTTACTCCTTATAACATTGAAAGTTCCATTAAAATCGATCCGTCGTTTAAAAGCCGATTCGAAAATAAGCCGTTCGTTCAAAGATCCGGGTCCCAAGTTATATGAACCCAATGTTGAGGGTTGTAATGTCTGTCATTTCTGAACTAAAAAACCTATGACCTTGAAATATTTACGGAGCAATATATAAAGTACCACCTAACCACTAACAAAAAAAGACTGAGTGAAATCGAACAACGCGCTAATGAATTACAGCTAAATACACGTTTTAACTTTCATCCCCTCTCCCAAGGGAACCGTGCTGAATTTCGGGATAAAAAGTATCCTATGTCCTACCTCGGAGTACAAACTCAAATCGTACCAAGTTTCATTCGAATCCATTCAGTAGTTTCGGCGTGATGCGCGGCCAAGATACAGACAGACAGACAGACAGACAGACAAAAATGAAAAAAATTGCATTTTTGGCTTCAGTATCGATTAAAGAGTGCCCTACAATAAAAATTTTCAAAATATCTTCAATGTACAGAATTGGATCTGTTACAGTTTTATTATATTACTAGCTGACCCCAGCGACTTCGTTCGCGTGTTTATAGGTTTTATATAGGATCGGATCGGATCCCATAATTCTTTTATGTACCTAAACTAAATGTAGCCTGTTACTCCTTATAACATTGAAAGTTCCATCAAAATCGATCCAGCCGTTTCGGAAATTAGCTGGAACAAATGGACAGATCGACAAACATAACTCTAACTGCATACCAGTTTAAAATAAGCCATACGTTCAAAGATCCGGGTCCCAAGTTATTTGAACCCATTAAATGTCTGTCATTTCTGAACTAAAAGATCTATGACCTTGAAATATTTACGGGACAATACTTAAAGTACTACCTTTCTAACAAAAAAAGAATGAGTGAAATCGAAGTACCCGTTATTGAATTAGAGCTAAATACACGTTTTAACTTTCTTCCCCTCTCCCAAGGGAACCGTGCTGAATTTCGGGATAAAAAGTATCCTATGTCCTACCTCGGAGTATAAACTCATATCGTACCAAGTTTCATTCGAATCCATTCAGTAGTTTCGGCGTGATGCGCGGCCAAGATACAGACAGACAGACAGACAGACAGACAGACAGACAGACAGACAAAAATGAAAGAAATTGCAGTTTTGGCTTCAGTATCGATTATAGAGTGCGCTCCAACAAAAATTTTCAAAATATCTTCAATGTACAGAATTGGATCTGTTACAGTTTTATTATATTATAGATAGATTATTAGAATAGTATTAGATTACGGCTTGTACACGGTAGCAACCAAGCTCTTGGAATGTTATTCGTATGTTACATGCTTTTATGGCTTTAGAAACGCATCTTTTATGTCGAGATCCTTTCAGAACGGCTAATTTAACACGATTTGTCGCAATGAAATAGTTCAATACAAGACACTGAGCATTTGGACGGCCTGCCCGCAGTCGGTGCAGCGAAATCCGGAAATGGAAAACGTGAGCGGGAATTTAAAGAGATATTTTCAATTTGTCCATTTTGCTGAAGCTTTATGCAATGAATTGTGGACGCAAATATTTATTGGTGCAAATTATTGGTCGTACCTACCTTTTTTGTAGGGAGAGTCTTTTAAAGAAGTTATTTGATTTTAGGCAGAGATGTACTTACAGATAATTATGTATGAGTTCCTTATATTGACTGACTTTTTTGTTAACTGTATTGCTTTGCTTTTGGAACTGGAGTGTATGTTGTTCGCCGACAGCCGTAGCATCGGCAAATGCAAGTCATAGCTCGCGAGGCGATATCACACTAACATTATAAAGGCGAAAATTTGTGTGTGTGTGTATGTTTGTTACTCTTTAACGCCGCAACTGCTAAACCAATTAGGGTAAAATTAGCCCTGACTTAATCATAGGCTACTTTTTATCTTCACTAGAAAAATCCACAGTTCCCACGGGATTTTGAAAAAACCGAAATCTATAGCTACAGCTATAGCTAGATTACTATTGCAAACTTCCTTGAAAATAGGTATAAAGGTTGGAAAAGGGAGCGGGAACGGAAACCGGAAATCCACGATTCCCTCGAGATCTGTGAAAAACCAAAATTCTCGCGGGCGAAGCCGCGGGCAAAAGCTAGTTGGTTATAATTATTATTAGTGTGGATTTTTGCTATATATTAGTCTGGACTTTACTGTAATCCATTTATTACAATAGTTTTAATTTTTTCTGCGTTGTTTTTATAATTTACATTTTGTTGTGGTGGAATCGTTCAGGTTTTAGATGCAATTTAACCGACCTAAATTGCAAATTAGTTTAAATTTTAGCTTACTTAGTTAAACTCAAAGGGAACCATGTTATCTAACAACTTGTATAACAAGATATGACAAACGTCATACATGTACTAAACTACTCAAATCTAATCGTAAAGCGGATTCCAGCGAAAACTACTTTGTAGGTTTGCGGTTTCACAGGGTTGTCGACGTTTTAAATTTATTAATTTGTCTTAATACATAACTGGTTTTAACTGATGGTAAACTGATGTACAAACTAAAGAAGGAAAATAAGTGGGAGGTCCTGGATTCCATTCCCGGTAGGGGCTTAATCTGGGAATTTATAATTTCTACACTGTTTCTGGTCTGATCTGATGGAAGGCGATGGTCGTGGCTAGTTGCACCCTATCAGCAAAGCTGTGCCGCCAAGCGATTTAGAGTTCCGGTACGATGCCCCGTTGATGAGACGTACGATGAGTTTGATTAAACTGCCATACCTACCTCTTTCAGGTTTGTCCGTTTACATAGTAACAAGTTACTATACAAGATTTTTTTTTGTTCATCTACAAGTAGAAGGATAACAAGTATGAATTAAAAATTTAAAGAAACCCCAACATTCGCCATTTTGTGGCAGTGGCCATCTAGGACCGATTTTCATCAAACATAGCTAAGAACACTTCCGACTAATTCATCTTTCAAACAAAAAACCGCATTTAAATCGGTTCACCCGTTTGAGCGCTACGGTGGAACAGACGGACACAGACATACACAAATGCACACACACACAGAGACACGTCAAACTTACAACACCTCGTCGTTTTTGCGTCGGGGGTTAAAAAATAAATCATTAATGAATTGCTCACAAAATGTTATTAAATAAAATACATAAGGTGTCAACCCTGTCTATAGTCCATACATATCTGCCCCGGTTTTCATCTCATAGTTGCGGTCTCTGCGGGGCGAGGACTAAGTTGCAATTGCAGAATCAATATCGAAGAACGTCTATCGTACTGATACGACAAAAGGACAAAATACAGAATATACTCACTTCGACATTAATGAGGCATTTCAAACGGTAGAAACGGTAGACACGTACAGAAATACTTCACCAAATATTTGTTTGAAAAGATGAGAAAGTGTTCTAATTTCTATATAAAAGGTTTTTTAAAAATTCCTTGAGAACTCTACGATAAAGAGTAGCCTATATTGTCCTTCTCCAATAATTAATTTATATCTGTATAGACGTGAAAGCGTAACAAACAAACAAACAAACTCATACACAACTCTATAAGCATATCTAGATGCAATAAATGGTTAACAAGTATAAATTAAAAATTTAAAAAACCCCCGACATTCGCCATTTTGTGGCGGCGACCATCTTGGATTAAATAGCAATAGTGATATTCTACTAGTCAAGCCCTTTCATTTGATACCCATACTAGGGGAGTAGTGAAAAAATATATAATCCGCCATTTTGTAGCGGCGGCCATCTTGGACCGATTTTCATCAAACATAGCTAACAACACTCTCGACTAATTCACCTTTCAAACAAAAAAACCGCATTCAAATCGGTCCAGCAGCCGTTTAAGCGCCACAGGGGAACAGACAGACACACACATACACACACACAGACACGTCAAACTTATAACACCCCGTCGTTTTTGCGTCGGGGGTTAAAAAGTAATTTAAAACTTAAACAGCCCCCGCACACTGGGCCACTAGTGGCGACGACAAGTGGCCGCCACAAGTCACGGGAGAGATTTTTCATGCATTTTATATGGTACCACCGCACACTGAGCGCTCGAGTGGCTGCGTTTGAGCCGCAGGAAAATGTATGAAAACTCTCTTCCGCGACTTGTGGCGGCCACTAGTCGCCGCCACTGGTGGCCCAATGTGCGGGGGCTGAAAAAGTCATCATATTCAAGCGCCTGTCAATACACGTACGTATGCTAGGCTTAAAACATGCAAAGTTTCTTGTAAAGAAAAACATTACACAAGCGACGCGTTGAATAGCTCGTATACAGTACTTGCGCTGTCTGGGGTTTGGCGTGTGGTCCAAGTTTTGTGAGAAAGCGGTAAACAGTGTCTAAAGAATGGACATAAATAGTTATCAAACAAGATCTAACTCACATTACTTGTCGTCGTCGTCATCGTCGTCTCAACCAATAGACGTCCACTGCTGGACATAGGTCTCTCGCAAGGATCGCACAGAACACGATCTTGTGCCGCCTGTTTCCAGCGGCTGCCAGCGACTCGCTTGAGATCGTTTGTCCATCGAGTGGGGGGTTTCCCTACGCTTCGTTTACTGGTGCGAGGTCGTCACTCAAGCACCTTGGGACCTCAACGTCCATCAGTTCTTCGAACATAACTTGTCATATTAGACCAATCTCGTTAATATTGCATTCAATAAAATTGCTATAAAGGTCCACTTTACTAAGTTGACGTTGCGTTGTTTGGATCTTGTTTGCATAACTATTTCCAATTAATTTTTGACCATCTGAAGTCCCATATGTACCTAGCCTAGTTTTAAAATAAGAAATTTTGCAACACTTCGCACTTATATCTCTGTCAAACGATTTGTTAAACGATATTATAATAAACTAGCTGAACCCCGCAACTTCGTTCGCGTAGATATAGGTTTTTATATAGGATCGGATCGGATCCCATAATTCTTTTATGTACCTAAACTAAATGTAGCCTAAGTTAATCCTTATAACATTGAAAGTTCCATTAAAATCGATCCAGCCGTTTCGGAGATTAGCTGGAATAAATAGACAGACCGACAAACATAAATTTAAACGCACACCAGTTTAAAAAAATAAGCCGTACGTTTAAAGATCCGGGTCCCAAGTTATTTGAACCCAATACTGAGGATTGTAATGTCTGTCATTTCTAAACTAAAAAAGCTATGACCTTGAAATATTTACGGAACAATACATAAAGTACTACCTTTCTAACAAAAAAAGAATGAGTGAAATCGAACAACGCGTTAATGAATTACAGCTAAATACACGTTTTAACTTTCATCCCCTCTCCCAAAGGAACCGTGCTGAATTTCGGGATAAAAAGTATCCTATGTCCTACCTCGGAGTATAAACTCAAATCGTACCAAGTTTCATTCGAATCCATTCAGTAGTTTCGGCGTGATGCGCGGCCAAGATACAGACAGACAGACAGACAGACAAAAATGAAAAAAATTGCAATTTTGGCTTCAGTATCGATTATAGAGTGCCCTCCAATAAAAATTTTCAAAATATCTTCAATGTACAGAATTGGATCTGTTACAGTTTTATTACCTATATTATAGATAGAAGATAGATCAGGGGTAATTCCGTCCTACGGGGCCATTCCGTCTTTTTTGTTACTACGGCGATCGCTATAATCGAGCTCCGCCTTTGATTTTTATATCGTGTGCTTAGTCTAAATCGGAGCACTCGAAAACGAACTCGAAAACTATTGATCGATTTCAGAGTAAAATAGACCTAAAATGGCTTGTATTAAGGTTTGAGTTCGCCAATACATTCAGCATTGTTCGAATGCTGAATGTATTGGCGAACTCAAACCTTAATACAAGCCATTTTAGGTCTATTTTACTCTGAAATCGATCAATAGTTTTCGAGTTCATTTTCGAGTGCTCCGATTTTAGACTAAGCACACAGCACTCGCACGAAACCACTGATATAAAAACCAAAGGCGCAGCTCGATTGTAGCGAGCGTATAGTAACTAGTAACAAATAAACCGGTCAAATGCGAGTCTGACTAGCGCACCGAGGGTTCCGTACTCCAGAAGTATAAGTACAATCTGTTTTTCATTAGTTTGTCTTAAAAGGTAAGGTGCTAATTAAGCTAGGCCTCTAAATTGTATGAGCGCTCATACAACTCAGAGGTCTATCTTAATTGGGTCAACTATGTATGTATGGGGACACCCTTTAATTTCCAACTTTTTTTTAGTTTTTAGAATTTTTCCTTTATTTGTGCTATAAGACCTGGCGTTATGCCAAATTTCGTAATTGTAGGTCAACTGGAGCTACCATTTAGATTTTCAAACCAAAACCTATAGGGTACTTCCGGTTGACCTAGTTTTGTCAATTTTGGTTAAAAGCAAGGTCTTACAGATCAAGTAAAGGAAAAACTCCGAAAAATAAAAAAAGTTGAAAATGAAGGTAAATTTTGGTACTTACAAGTTTTCGTAAAAATCTAAATTTGCCCATATCTTTTTATTGTGTGGACTCAGGACCTTAATTTTTATACACCTAATCATCATCATCATCATGATCAACCCATTACCGGCTCACTACAGAGCACGGGTCTCTTCTCAGAGTGAGAAGGGTTTTGGCCATAGTCTACCACGCTGGCCAAGCGGATTGGCAGACTTCACACACCTTTGAGAACGTTATGGAGAACTCTCAGGCATGCAGGTTTCCTCACGATGTTTTCCTTCACCGTTAAAGCAAGTGATATTTAAATACTTAAAACGCACATAACTCCGAAAAGTTGGAGGTGCGTGCCCGGGATCGAACCCACGACCTCCAATTAGAAGTCGGTCGTCCTAACCACTAGGCTATCACAGCTATACATCTAAGAGGGACTATAAACCTTAGTATCTGGTACAAATTTAAACTTACTAGGTCCACCCGTTCCTGAGAAAATCGGTGGTGACACACGGACAGACGGACAGACGGACAAGAAAGTGATCTTATAAGGGTTCCTTTTTTACCTTTTGAGGTACGGAACCCTAAAAAGACGGAATTGCCCCGTCGGACGGAATTAGCCCCCTGACAAAAACTATGAAAACGCCTCTATTTCATAACTGGCACCAGTTAGTAGGTAAGGTTACCTACGTATGAAAAGCCACGTTCGGTTCAGGTTCTGCTGTAGTACCTCATTATAGGTCGTGAACCGGGACATATGAAAACTTCCCATACGTAGGTATACTCTTTCATTTTCCCGCCATTCAGCCGCTTACAATATGGCGACCTGTGTTTGTGTCATACTTATGTTGTCTAAAGATTACGAAAATCTTAATGGAGCGTTAAATGGAACGGAAAAATGGAAGCCATCACATATTACTATCCATACATAAAGGATGTCTCTCAAAAAGTTGAAAGTTTTTAGAAAACGCAAACTTATTAAAAATCTTAATACCTAAAATCTAAAAAATTGGCCAAGTGCAAGTCGGGGCCTCGCTTTTTTATGGTTTCGTACATAATTATTATGAAAAACATAATACTTATTTTGGCTGAAAGAAATATTTAATTTCTGAGCTAGACATCGCAACAAACGTTAAAAAAAAAATTTTAAAATGTGCGTTTGTTTTAGTTGCAAACTAGTACTTTATAAATTGTTGTTTTCAGTATTTGTTGTTTAAAAACAGTAGGTAATACATATGATACATTAGTTTTTAGTTTTTTTTTTAGTTTCCCGAAGTTTCATATTCCTAACTGGAAATTGTAACTGTCTACATAAATAAATAAAAAATAGGTACTTTTATAAAAATTAACTATCGTTGCCGATTCAAACTCAAAAAATCAATTTTTTGAGCAGTATTTGGATAAAGGAGAATGATCTAATTCGCCTAAGAATCAGCATACATTTAACATATACTATAAATCTTAGCATAATTTATATTATTTATTCCAAATAACAGAATTCCACGGACACTTCTTAATAATATTAAATAAATAAATGGACGTTTCATTGACATACTATCCCGACTTCCTCGAATAATATACAAAATCATCGCTTGAGCGCTGGATTTGTAAAGTAAGAGACAAGAGTTAAAGCAGCTTAAAGCGCTTAGTGCCACACGAGAAGGCGCTGTCAAGTCCATAGAACTATAAACAGAAATGGAATACGAAATTAACAATGGCAATTGTGCGAGCGAGATACAAATATAATTTAACTCAGCGTTCGAGTGAGACATATACAAACAACATTGTGTTTAATCATTATAGTGTTTATATTCTATGGTTAATTATGACATAGACAAGAAGACAATCAAAAATTATTATTATCTTGAAAAAACAACATCGTTTTATAAACTTGTCACTTCACACTTGTCATCACTTGTCATTTTGTCCACAGATTTTGTCTTGCTCATCTTGCTGTGCGTTTGAGAGTTTTGAGTGTTTTTGCTTTTTTCTACAACTGGATTACAACAACGGACTTTGATTTCTGCACCCCTCGATTACCTGGCTTTGATTTATGGACTTTGTGAACGCTTAACACGACAACCTTGGCATTATGGAATTGGACCCTGGATTTTGTGTCAATTGTGGCTCCGCTAGTGGTTCGGTGTTATTGCAAGATGAACGGATTCTTAATTGCATACGGCAATGGACTGCTCCACGATTAGTAAGTTTTTATTAGGAAAATAGATATTTAATTTATATACATACTGATTGACTATATTGGTCTTTCAACCCTCAGAATAGTTTTATGCAACTCGAAGTATCTATAAGTTGAAATGAAATACCTTATTTAAAGAAAAACTATCAAAAACCATAACCTTCATTGTAAATTGTAAAGATTCTTTTAGTGTAGTAGCTCGCCACGAAGCCAGCCCCCCGAAGCCTTTGAAAACATTATGGAGAACTCCCAGACATGCAGGTTTCCTCATAATGTTTTCTTCACTGTCAAAACAGATGATATTTAATTGCTTAAACACACACAGCGATGAAAAGGTAGCTGAGTGCCCGGGAACAAACCCCTGTATATCTATTTTAAGTAAACTATAGGTTACAACTGTTGCCTTAACCTAACAATGCTTCAATTATTAATTTAATTTTTATTTTCAGGTTCAAGATCATGATCTTGTATGTTTAATATGTTGGAATGCAGCCCATAGAACATTTTCTAATGTTTGCAATGTTGAACGAAACTGTGCTCTTTGTAACATTGCATTGCCAGCTCGGACACGTTCACATCAAGTTATTGCACTGAGGACGGATACACAACATCATGTGAATGTCAAAAACATTATCTTGCAGCGACTTATGCCATTGCAGGTATTTATTTTTTTTGTATACTTAAATTGGTTTATTTGCTGTATTAACGTTATATAATTTTAATTTATTAACTCTTTTGTTTAAGGTTTGTGCATCACACTTCATTTGCCACCCCTGTTGGCAAAGAGCTGATCGAGCTGCTAGGCGTTTTTTATCACCATCAACATCAACTGGTATCTCAACCTCAGGCAGTCATTTAAGATGTGCTAATTGTGGCATTAATATAATGAGAATGAGAAGACACATTTTAAATGATGAAAATATTCTCAATCTAATACAGCAACAAGCAGCACCACGAGTGGTAAGTGTTTATTAAATTATATCACTACCCATCACTACCTCACTATCCATATTATAAATGCTCTGCAATGGAGCTTTGCATGGATATAGTTAAAGACCTGTGTGGCTAGCATGCGTCATGAGAAACTTACCCAGAATAATAAAACCAAATACATACAAATTTTTAATTATTTCCTGATAGTTTTTTGATGTACCTTTTACATAATTATTATATTTCAGTTACAACAGTAGGTATAGTGAATACTACCCAACTCAACTAAATTGATATTAGTTTTTTTATAATATCAGATTAATATTCCAATTAAGATTAATGTTAATGAACTATTTCAGGTAACTGCAACTGACTACATTTGTGATGCATGTCACACTATATTCAATGAGAGAGGTCAGCAATCAACATCAGTATCACAAGATTCTATACCATCTGTAGGTCATCAGAACATTTGTGCACAATGTGGCCGCTCTTTGGCACATGTTCGTACCCACACTGTGCAAGAATCAGATCCTATCTGCCATAGATGTTTCCAAAGAGTGCAGGCCTCTGCTGATACAATGTCAGATGCTCCAGCTACTGACCCTGTTCCACAACAAACTGAAAGAATTACTCTGCCCAATTACACAAGAGCGCCTGATACACATGCACGATGCATATTTCCAGGATGTAACAGTACCTCGCAGCAAATGGTTCCATTGAGTATAAGGGTACGACTCTTTAGTGACCACAAATATTATATACCACCTGATTGTCGTATATGCAGGCCTCACTTAGAAACACAATCTTGGTCACATCTCTTTGAGGTTGAAACTGTGCTTAACAGTTTTACAGCAGCTTACATAGAAGATTTCTGTGAATTATTGGAAAATGATAAATTATCTTAGATTTTGAAAATATTGATGAAATAGATGATCACTTAGTTTGGTATTGGCTGGGACGCACAAAACAACAATTCAGAGAACTAATCGAAGAATTGCCTGATTTTCCTGATAAAAATAAAGCACTTGGAGTTTATTTCATGAAACTCAGAACAGGGGATTCCGATGATAGAATTGCTACTCTATTGAATATGGGAAGAAGTACATTAAATAAATAAACTTATAAATAAAGCACAGAATGTTATGTTGGAACACTTTGTTCCTCAACATTTAGGTTTGAGTCACATGACTAGAAGAGATGTTGCAGAAAGAAACCTATACATTCCAGATTCCCTATTTGGCAACCCAGGGAGTAGCATAGACGAAAGAAAAGCTATTTCTATAATGGATGGCACCTATGTTTATATTCAAAAATGTAGCAACTATTTGTACCAAAAAAAGACATATTCTCTACATAAATATAGGAATCTTGTCAAACCATTTCTCATAGTATGTTGTGATGGGCATATCATTGATGTACTGGGCCCCTTTTCTGCCACAAAATCAGATGCAGATATTTTAAAAGAGGAGCTCAATGATCCTCAGAAACCTTTGCGTCAATATTTTAGAGAATATTTTAGACAGGGGTTTCCGAGATAGTATTCCCTTATTGGAAAACTTAAACTACTCTGTGCACTACCCTCTGTCACTGCAACAGGGTGAATCCCAAATGTCTACACAAAATGCTAATGAATCTCGTAAAGTTACATTATGTCGCTGGGTTGTAGAGGTTGTAAACGGCAGATTTAAAAGAGATTTTAAGCTGCTGCGACAAGAATACTTTAACAAAACCTCCAAGCATCTATTGACAGATTTTAAGGTCGCAGCAGCTCTTATAAATAGATTTCATCCTGTTTTGGTAGACAGAGAGGATGCCAGAGATATTGTGTCTATAATTCAAGAAAAAATGTTCACCAACAATACATTGGCTGATTTTGTGGACAATCATAATTTGAATAGGAGAAGGGCCCAGTTTACAAACATAATTGTGGAACGAGATAACTTAAATGATTTTCCACGCACGGAACTCAATGATTTAATATTGATACCGCTAGGAATTTATTAACTTAAACAGGTCCGATCATATTATGGGGAACATGTGAGACAAGATGATTCCTATATTATAGAAGTGTGCAGGGAGGTTGATGAAGAATTAATAAATAAGTTACAATTATTAGAAAATGCCAATACATGGCTTTTACGTGGAAAAATCCAAAGCCGCCATATCACTCAAAAAAATATTTTGTTTATATTTTGGTGGACAGTAACCAAACCGGCACAAGTGCTATAAAGCAATACTACTGCAATTGTATTGCTGGGCGCAGAACGATAGGATGTTGTACGCATGTTATGTCAATAATCTGGTACTTGAGCTGGGCAAGATACCAAGATAACATTAACCCCCTGCACAATTCTTAGATGACATATTAATGGATAGTAGAGAATAAGTAGGTACTTAATAAATCAATTTTTTTTTTAAAGCATTTTGTTGTTTTATTTCATTTTTCATTGTTATGTAAGAGCGTCGGCAGCTGATGGGCAAGGGGGCGTTAGATATTTATGGAGGATGGGAAAAGTATTAATTTTAGGTACAGTCGAGAAGCTGTAAAGCAAGTATTACAAGCTCTTGACTAGACTGAGAACTTGTACACATACTTACCTACTTTAGGACGTTGGATTTGGCTATATTTTTTCAAATTGACGAATTAGTGAGCGCTGTATAGGTGTGTACCTAGTTTGTATGTGGGAATCGATGTAATGGTAAGTACTTATATCTTATGAATAGCGGACCCGGCAGACGTCGTCCTGCCCGGTGGCATACCGATAGCACCGATAGCAGTGTCATCTACTGAGACCCGGTAGGTTACCTGTACCTACCCTTGCCCATCCAGGAACCTACACATACACACTTTTATTTTATGTTTTTGTAAATTTTTCAATGTTTTTAATAGTTATTCTGCTATTCGGGACGGCCCCAAATACTTATAACAAATCAAAAACCATGAAAATCGGTCCAGCCATTCTCGAGTTATAAGTGTTCGAACTAACACGACTTTGTTTTATATATATAGATATTTAAGGCTCTAATCATAAAGTATATTGAATATATCTACTAGCTCTAGCTTATAGAATTCTGATAAAGCGAATAGCGAATAGACTGTTCTAGATAACCTCAAAATCGATAATATTTTTGAGAATAAATAAATTCCCAGAAGTGTCCGTTGTTTTAATCTGGTTTCAAGGATATATTGGTGTTATTATGAACCCAATAATCATTATTTTATGACTGTTGGTCCTTAGGCGAACTTTGTATGGGGCCAGAGCAATGTCCTTTCTACAAAAAAAATTGTGTCTGATCATTTTTCTTTTTCATTCTCTTAATATGAATCAAAAAGCATTTTATATTTTGTAAGTCTTTATATAGTTTTCAATTTCAACGACTTAGCCTACCTACCAAAAATCGCGTGAATTCATAACACGAGTAAGTAGCCAAATAATTTAAAGGCGATAAAGAGCCTATTTCACAACCGATATTGTGCCGAATAGCCTAAACGTAAGTTTGGTCACTTTTTTACTTTATGTCGAGTGACAAAGACAAAAGTTGTGAATAAGCTACCTATTCGACACTTATCGGAAGGTGGTGACAGGCAACAGGCTCTTATTCTTTAATCTCGACCTGATATTCTATGCCTTAACTATAAAATGGAAATGCAATAAGTGACCCAGCTTCATAAAATAGGTTATTAATTTGCACCTCTGGTTCAATTCCGCATTCGCAAGCTCCGAGAGAGTTGAGGCAACAATCAATATTCCGCAAGATTCCCATTTGCGTAGTTTAATTCAACATTGGAAATTATTTAGCACTACGAAGTTCGTAAGAGAAATTATTAGAACTAGATATTCTCAAGTTTGACGATGGAAATATTTCTCTGGCATGTTAATTTCGTTTGTTGGTTGTCTGTAAAGTCGGTTTACGAACGATAATTGTGCGTGTGTGTGTGCGTGTGTGCGTGCGTGCGTGCGTGCGTGCGTCTGCGTGTGTATGTTTGTTAGTTTCTTTAATCCCGCAACTACAGAACCAATTTGGCTGCAATCTTGAATGGAGATAGATTATGCCCTGACTTAACACATAGGTTCTAGGTTATAGGTTCCCACGGCATTTGTGGAAAACCGAAAATCAAGCGGGCGAAACTTAAGCTTAGATAGGCAGAAGCCAATAGAAAACAAGTATAAATTAAAAATTTAAAAAACCCCCGACATTCGCCATTTTGTGGCGGCCGCCATCTTGAATTTGCAATAGTGCTATTCTACTAGTCCATCCTTTTCATTTGATACCCATATTAAGGGAATTGTGAAAAAATATGTAATACGCCATGTAGCGGCGGCCATCTTGAATCGATTTTCATCAAACATAGCTAACAACACTCTCGACTAATTCACCTTTCAAACAAAAAAAAACCGCATTCGAATCGGTCCACCCGTTTGAGCGCCACAGGGGAACAGACTGTGGCGCTCAAACAGACACACACACACACAGACACGTCAAACTTATAACACCCCGTCGTTTTTGCGTTAATATAATAAAAGAGGATTCATGATAAATTCGACATGTTTTACTACAGTCATCTTATAAAATTAACCAACAACATAGCTGGTATCGGATATCCTGAAATGCTAAATGCAATTCATGACCAAAACTCCGTCGAATAGAATATTCATTTAGAGCCGGAACTTTGAAACGACAGTGCATTTGCAAACCGCAAAATTTGATGTGACCGTCAATTATCTGTTGCGACCAGTTGCAGCAGAAATTCAAATGCATTAAGGTGTATTTTTACCCGACCACGACAAAACCAAAAAGATGGGTTATGATTTTAGCAGTCCATGTATGTATGTATGTTTGTGTCCGATTTTTGTATGAGATTATGTGTTCCACTCTAGCGCCTAAACTACTGGGCCGATTTTGATGAATGAGGTGTCAATTAATTCTTTGTTATGGTCCGGGTTACATAGGCTACATTTTTAGGTGAAGTGACCTTCGCGCAGCTTTCTAGACACTAAATTATTATTAAATTCAAGCGTAGTCGGGTTTTAGTTTACGAACTTTTTGTAATATAATTTTTTGTTCTAAGTATACCTACAAATATTTTATTTTTATTTTTCCATTTAGATATTACTAGCTGACCCCCGCGACTTCGTTCGCGTGTTTATAGGTTTTATATAAGATCGGAACGGATCCCATAATTCTTTTAAGTACTTAAACTAAATGTAGCCTAAGTTACTCCTTATAACAACACCTATCTGCCACTGAAAGTTCCGTTAAAATCGATCCAGCCGTTTCCACAGAATAATAACTAGTACCTAAAGGTACAGAAGCTTTACTTCGCAATGGTTTTTAAAGAAATATGTACTCAATTTGATACACAATATGATTTAATTTAGCTCGCGTTCCAGTCGAGCACGTGTTCATTTACGTACCTACAAATTTTTTTTTGAGGGAATATGTGCCTTAATTAACTGGTTTACGGTTCATAATAGGTTATACGTGGTTATACGTTTGAATGATCCGCGAACACTAGGGTTGTTTACTTCGAGAAACTACTTACGCCATCTAGCGCACAGCACGAGCGTTTACTCCTACTTGTGGCGGGCAGGCAGCGCCGAGTAGGTACGTTCATAGCTAGCTGCATAATTGTATATGCTATACGATTATTGCCAAAGATTTAATTTAATGAAGTAATAAAATAAAACACATTTTGTTCATTGTAATTAAATAGACAAAAGAATAAAATGTCTAAAATGTCTAAAGAAACGACTAAAATGTCTTTTTATTGTACTTTTAAATACTTTTAGGGTATTGGAATAGTACTTTGTTCAACAAGGGGAGAAATGGTTTGTAGTTATAATTAATTTCATTTCAAATAGGAACATAATGTAATCCAATCAAAGTAGATTTTATCGGTCAGCGTCTTTAGGCAACCAAAAAAAAGTTAAATTTCGATCACGATCCGTATTTAATACAATTAAATACTGCACAGTATCTTTTTGCTTTTTTTCGTTTTGTGTCCATCTTGCAACTATCGAGAAAGTTGAACGTGGTCGAACAAATAGCGCGCGCGCGTGTCTTTCTTCGCTTGTGGCAGCCTACTAGATTTGCCGTTGCGCAATGGCCGCCGCCTGTAGGTATGTTTTTAATACCTACACGCGGAGTGACACAGGCCTGCCGTTTCTGAGATTAGTTGAAACAAATAGACAGACCAACAAACATAAATTTAAACGCACGCCAGTTTAAAATAAGCCGTACGTACAAAGATCCGGGTCCCATGTTATTTGAACCCAATAAATGTCTGTCATTTCTGAACTAACAAACCTATGACCTTGAAATATTTACGAGACAATATATAAAGTACTACCTTTCTAACAAAAAAAGAATGAGTTAAATCGAACTACCCGTTAATGAATTACAGCTAAATACACGTTTTAACTTTCTTCCCCTCTCCCAAGGGAACCGTGCTGAATTTCGGGATAAAAAGTATCCTATGTCCTACCTCGGAGTATAAACTCAAATCGTACCAAGTTTCATTCGAATCCATTCAGTAGTTTCGGCGTGATGCGCGGCCAAGATACAGACAGACAGACAGACAGACAAAAATGAAAAAAATTGCAGTTTTGGCTTCAGTATCGATTATATAGTGCCCTCCAATAAAATTTTTCAAAATATCTTCAATGTACAGAATTGGATCTGTTACAGTCTTATTATATTATAGATAGATGGAGACTTTGATGAGCGAAACGACGTGCGATTGCGACATATTATGACACTTGGTGGATAAAGCCGGTGGGTGTACGGGTAAACTAGAATTTCCCTGCACCCATTGGTGGGTGAAGCCGATGGGTGTACGTGTACACGAAAATTACATCTACATCCACTAATGGGTGAAGCTGGTGGGTGCACGAGTTAACAAGAATTTCCCTTGCACCCACTAGTGGATAAAGCTGGCGGGTGCACGAGTAAACAAGAATATCCCTTGCACCCACTGGTGGGTGAAGCCGGTGGGTGCACGGCTCGCTGGCCCATAATAATATAAGAATTCTTCTATATATTATATACCGACCTACTTACTAAAATTATAAAGCGCTTTATTTTCTAACAGTAAATTACGTTTTATGAACTAAGTAGGTTAATTAAATTATGGCATTCCGATACATTAATTACTTCCAGTCAATTATTATGTGGCTAAACCTAAATCTAAATACACTAAATATTACCAAATGAACCTGGCTGAAATTGCTTACCATATTAGATTTCGAAACTGTCAATGCATATTAATTATTAAACTATGCTAACGGAGTTGCCTCGGAATATCATCAACTAAAATTTTGTGGCTAATACTGTCTCACTGTCTCGTTTGTCTAGAGGTTAGCATGTTCAATTGCAGATCACGAAGTCCCGGGTACGATTCCCGGGTCGGGCAAATAATTGTTAGGTATTGGGTTTTCCTGTTAAGAACTCAGTGCCCGCCCGAAGTTGGTAGTTGGTGGTGTTTCACCCCCGTGCCTCGGAGAGTACGTTAGACAGTCAGTCCCGGTTATTATCACTATCATGTGACAATAGTCGTCAAAGCCCACCAACCCGCATTGGAGCAGCGTGGCGGGTCTAAGCTCTAAATCCCTCTCTCCTATGAGAGAGGTCTGTGCCCAGCAGTGGGACGTTAAAAGGCTGTAGTGGTGGCGGTGGACATTAATACTTAGCCTTAGAATCTAAATTAGATATACATATATAGAACATTCCTGAACGAACGTCACCAAAATTGCTTTCAAAATCAGTTTTAGAAACTGTCAATGCATATTTTATAAGCTAGGTATGCATATGGGAAGGGAAGCTTTGCCTCAGAATATCGCCATCTAAAATTTTGTGGCTTGCAAACGCAGCGTTGGGATATTGCCCACCAAAGTATCGAGCAAATCTGGCATATAGGCCAAAAGTCGGTGACCTGGGGAGCAGGAAAATCCCCCGTTTGTTCCTACATATAAAAATAGATTCCTATAAGAACACAAATAGAATGAATAAATGAAATACTTTTTACTGTACACCAAGAAATCTTTTAATATATAAAACAAAGTCGGGTTTGTTCGGACACTTATAACTGGAGAACAGCTGGACCGATTTTCATAGTCTTTGATTTGTTGTATTTGTTTCCGTTCCGAATAGCAGAATAACTGTTAAAACATTGGAAAATTGAGGAGAAAAGAAAATCATTTTCTCATACAAAATGTTCATGGGTTTCGTAACTGTCAAACATTAAATAATGTTCATCCCGTCCGCGTCGTATGGTACACTCTCACCCGTACGGTCTGTATAATTCGTAAGGTGGGTGCACCATGGAAGGCCAGGCTCCTTCGAAGGCCAATTATTAAAAAGTCGTAGTTATTTCTATGTGATGACAAATTCCTTTTACTCACACTAACACTCATCGAACTCAAGGACACAGACGCGGCGGCGAGTCCCTCACGCTGCTATTTTGTCAGTGAGGCCCCTCACTTTGTTGACTTCGATCGTCGACGTTAAAATTGTAATTCGCGCTCACAGCAAAACGTAAGTTGTCAAGTAAATAACCTATTGTTTTCTTTATTTTTTAATCTGAATTAATTTACATAAGGATTTGCTATGATACTAAAGAAAAAAATATTACTTTTCTTTTATTTCAGTTAAAATATCGGTAGTGTTTTTAGAAAAGTCAATGGTTCCTTGTAAAGCCAATCAAAAATATGACGGTTGGCCTTACTAGGCACATGGGCCTTACTAGGAACATTTAGAAATATTAATACTTAGTTTTAAAATCTATTTACAACTGAAAACTAAATAGGTATTAGCATTTTCGTGCTATTTAGATTTTGTAACACATTGTTTTAACTTTCCCGATATGTAGGTATAATATGTATTATCGGCCTTACAAGGAACGGGCCCATAAGAAGGCCATTTTAGGTGAGTTAATTTTTTTATAATTCATTTTTATCGGTTATTGGCAACTTATTTGGTATCGATATAATACTCATTATTATTTTTTTTAAAACATTTCAACGAATACATTGTTAGTTATACGATTGTGTTCAAGTAATGTTCGTTGAGTATTTTATATGTGAATATATTATGGTAAGCATTTAATGTTTCGTTTTAATGAAAGAATTTTGAATGTAGTTTAAGTATAAACAGATATTTCGATTTTCACAACGTTAGTTTTAAGTTAAACGACTGATTTATTATATTGGCCTTGTATGGAGCCTTGTTCCTAGCAAGGCCGTTTGGAAGAGTTTAATAAAACTTAAGTTTAACAAATAGTTATTAATTCTGCAATAACAAAAAGTGTTTTATATGTATCATAATAAAACAAAGTATTACTTAATAACTTGTTTGTTTCATTTATCCAGTAAATAAAAGAAAAATAACTGTTTATTCATTAGTGTGGCCTTCCATGGTCCACCCACCTTACGTGTACGTACGTGTGTTTGTCACTTAACTTTCCTAAACGACTGGACCGATTTGGACGAAATTTTGTTGGTATGTTTCAATGGGTTCCTGGATGGTTTGGTGGTGGCGCTGATCTCGGTATGTCACCGAGCAGGACGACGTCTGCCGGGTCCGCTAGTTGATAAATACAAGTATAAATTAAAAATTTAAAAACCCCCGACATTTGCCATTTTGTGGTGGCGGCCATCTTGAATGTGCATAGTGCTATTCTAGTAGTCAAGCCCTTTCGTTTGATACCCATATTGAGGGAGTTGTGAAAAAATATGTAATCCGCCATCTTGTAGCGGCGGCCATCTTGGACCGATTTTCATCAAACATAGCTAACAACACTCTCGACAAATTCACCTTTCAAACAAAAAAAACCGCATTCAAATCGGTTCACCCGTTTGAGCACGACGGAAGAACAGACAGACACACACACACAGACACGTCAAACTTATAACACCCCGTCGTTTTTGCGTCGGGGGTTAAAAATAAACAAAAATAAAAAGATATCTATATCAAATGGTGGCGTTATCGCTCAAAAGCTCTTCCAGGCAACCACGTTGCAAAGGATTAATATATTGAATGTTACTTCATGTATAGGAACAGGGCCGTCTTAAGCATGTGCGGCGCCGGGGTGCGAAAGTCGGCCTGCGCCCCCCCCCCCCCCTCCCGCTCTTGTTAATAAAAAAACCTATATAATTATGATTCATTTATTTATTCCTCTGGAATCTGTTAGTCTAATCAACAAGTGCTTTTTTTGGCCAGATTTTTTCAGGAGTATCGGAAAAATATGAACGAGATATCGTTCGATTTGGAATAGCATGTAGATGATTTTTGAAAAAAATCAAGTTCCGCTAAGAAAAATTGCAAAAGTTATACACAATTACCTAAAAAAGGAGGGTTTAGTTTTTTGCAAATACCTCAAAAGTGATGAAGATTTTTCCAATCTAGAAAAAAATTTAAAAACAAGAGGAAATATTCCTAAAAAAAATCACAACTTCTGGAACTGTAGGACCAATATTTATAAAGTTCCCAGACGGATGAAAATACGGCTGAAAACGGGTGCTCTGGATTGCTTGAGCCACACCAATTTCGGGCACTTTATTAATAAAAATTATTTAAACATATTAAATATAAAATTTAAAAATGAAAAAATTCAGGAGTATACTGGATAGATAAATGAACAATAATTCGCGGGAATTTTTTTTAATCATAATTTTTCAATGAGTTATGCAATAGTTAATTAATTAAGTTTTTGCTGCTTAAACATTGCAAGTGTAATAATTGATTTTCCCTTTTTTGGAGCAATTCTTGAAAGGCTTCATAATAGATCCCCTTTGAAAATATTTATAAATATTCATTTTAACCCCGGACGCAAAAATGACGGGGTTTTATAAGTTTGACGTGTCTGTGTGTGTGTGTGTGTGTGTGTGTGTGTGTGTGTGTGTGTGTGTGTGTGTGTGTGTGTGTGTGTGTGTGTGTCTGTTCCCCTGTAGTGCTTAAACGGGTGAACCGATTTGAATGTGGTTTTGTTTCAAAGGTGAATTAGTCGGGAGTATTGTTAGCTATGTATGATGAATGTATGAATGTCGGGGGTTTTTTAAATTTTCAATTTAAACTTGTTCAATTTTTGACATGATAACATCTTATAAATCGATGAACGCCTAATCGATGAACGCGCGTTCGCTGGCACGCGCTCGCGAATGACGTTATCAAGTACAAGTATAAATTAAAAATTTAAAAACCAAAAAAAACCGTATTCAAATCGGTCCACCCGTTTGAGCGCTACAGAGGAACAGATAGACAAACACACACACACAGACACGTCAAACTTATAACACCCCGTCGTTTTTGCGTCGGGGGTTAAAAATGATCACCCGTAAATTAACTTCACAGACAACCAATGTTTTTTAATAAGTAACACTTTTCGTTGTTGCAAAATTAAAAACTTAAATTAAACAGAATTTTTTTTTAAATATTATTAATGATCCGTTTTATTGTTATCAAAAGCTGCATAGAAATGTTTTTTTTTAATTTTTATCTCCTACTAAAAAATTGTTACAAATGCGTTATTTATATGACTTGTATTTTTTGAAATCTTAATATTTGGTACAAATAATGATTTTTAAAAGAAAAATCCTTCCTAAAAAAATATTTTTATTGCTTAAAACACATTAACAACCACTTATAATTAATATTATAGAACCATTTAGAAAAAAATTATTTGTTTTTGAAAAAAAAAAGACATTTTTTTTGATGATTAATTTTAAGCTTTTAATTTGCTTTTTATTAGGATAAAAAAAAACAGTAATCTTACTAAAAAACTAACATAAAATGCAATTAAACTATACTAAGTAGGAGTAGGTCATCATCATGATCAACCCATTACCGGCTCACTACAGAGCACGGGTCTCCTCTCAGAGTGAGAAGGGTTTTGGCCATAGTCTACCACGCTGGCCAAGCGGATTGGCAGACTTCACACACCTTTGAGAACGTTATGTCTCTCTCAGGCATGCAGGTTTCCTCACGATGTTTTCCTTCACCGTTAAAGCAAGTAATATTTAAATACTTAAAACGCACATAACTCCGAAAAGTTAGAGGTGCGTGCCCGGTATCGAACCCACGACCTCCGATTAGAAGTCGGTCGTCCTAACCACTAGGCTATCACAGCTTTTTTGTGCAGCAGGAGTAGGTACATTCTAATAAATTTTCATCTAAATTTTTTTATAGAGCCTATATTTTCACCCTCTCAAACTTAGTAACCACTAAATGGACGATCATCGGTAAAAAAAAACCTTATTTGCATTTTTTACAACATTTTTCAGTATGAACTTAGCGGCTGTAGCAAATTTAATAAATGTAAACTAATTAAATGAATCATTGAAGAGTACCTACTTATATACAATTGATTTTATTTATAAAACAGTTTCAAATTGTTAAACGAAATCAAATTTGAAAATCCAAGCAGAGAAGATTCAAGTGTGACGGCTACGTCAAAGGGCGCCCGCGATCTTTGAACTGAACATTTTTCCGCGCATGTGTTGAATGAATTTAAATTAGTTTAGTACCTAGTCATATAAGAGTGAAATTAAATTGCACACCGCGAACTAGTTGTGCTCGCGGCTCCACTCGCGTTGCCTCAGTGTAGTATTGTACCTATCGTTTATGACGGTCGGCTTGCGCCCCCTAGGACTCTGCGCCCGGGCGCACCGCACCCCTTGCACCCCCGGGTAAAGACGGCCCTGTATAGGAAGGACCTCTGAAAAGTAATTTAGATTTTTTTATTCATTATTCATTATTAGGTTTGGCTCAGCATTTTTCATCAAATATCTAAATCTATAACTCTATATTGATTTTAAGCTTGTAGCGTGGAGAAGGATATAACTACCTATTATAGGCTATTTTCTATCCAAATCTAAGAGTTTCCACGGTATTTTTAAGACCACTCGAACGAAATTGCTGTTGTCGTCTAGTTAAGAGCTGTAATAGCAAATTCATTTTAATAATAGGTACGTACATATCTTCTAAAACTCAAGGAAAATTCTAGAAGATTCTCTCGTAGTTAAAACCTGTACCCATTATTCTTGTCATACGAAGACTGTTTAATTCAAGAGCTTTCCGCGTTTTGAATTATTAATATCCACCCCTCAGATACCTTGTAATATATTGAATTAATGGACCGCATAACAGTATCAAAATCGGAGGATTTCACCCCTTATTCTAACTCAGACAAAGGTTAAAATCGTATGTTGGCACGAGATTGAAAATTGTAAGCGAAAAACTCTCCAAACTACGTTATACTTACTGATGCAAAATGCAAAGAAAGTACTACTGTAGTAGAGATCGACCAGTATCTCATGAAAAATAGGGAAATGAAATTCCAAGGTTAGCAACATTACGGCTGCCCTAGCGATAAACAAAGTAACTGTCATTTTTTGTGAAATTGACTTTTTGCATTAACAAAAGTTTATGTCGAGTAGTTTTTTACCACAGTTTAATATTTCAAATTACTTGAACCGTTTACTGAAATTTAAATTGCCCAAACAAAGTAACTGCACTCACTAACCCGGAATATAAATGCAAAACCAAGTAAACAACAAGCACAACACAAAAACAAAGTAATTGGATGTTGATTACTTTGTTTTTGTATTTAAAATGCAGTTGCTTGATTTTTCGTTTCGTGAAACGATCCCAGGTAAGGTGTTCTGAATGTACTAATTATTTTGTTTATCACTTGGGCAGCCGAGTTAACCTAGTGTTGCTTACTACAAAATTTAATTTCCCTATTTTTCATGAGATTCTGGTCGATCTATAGTAACGGTGAGTTTTTTCGATTATAGCAGCAAATATTTATACTTGATTAGTTTTGTTTGGACCAGCTGTTGTGGTGCACTTCAGTTAGTTTTCTATATAAAAGGACTGCTCAATATAGTAGGGGAGCCCAAGAGGGGTTTGGATTTACTCGAGATGCCGGAACGACTTTGACAGATAGCGAACTGCTTGCCCTGGGCTTTTGCATTAAATTATTCTTTTATATTAAATTAAATTGTTAAGCGTAGTCAGGTTTTTACGAACTTTTTCTTGTAGTTTAACTTTTTTTTAATCCGTTCTAGTAATTTAACATCCAAAGTCTGCAGGCTCCCTGTAAGCAGACAGCGTCTTTCCCCAGTTACCATAAAGCCAGCTTATCTCGCACTACGTACAGACAACCGAGAGAAAACCTGTACAGTTGCGCTCAGGAATTGTTGTCCCTGTTTCAACGACAAAATTTAGTGTGCGCTTAGCTTAAACTGCGATGCAATCGCTTCTGCATTATGTACATACGACTTACTGCTGATCTGGCGTAATCTCTTTTTAACCCCCGACGTTAAAACGAGGGGGTGTTACAAGTTTGACGTGTCTGTGTGTGTGTTTGTCTGTCTGTTCCACCTTAACGCTCAAACGGGTGAACCGATTTGAATGCGGTTTTTTATTTGAATGGTGAATTCGTCGGGAGTGTTCTTAGCTATGTTGGATGAAAATCGGTCCAAGATGGCCGCCACCACAAAATGGCGAATGTCGGGGGCTTTTTAATTTTTTAATTTATACCTACCTATAGACGTTTGGCAATTTGGAAAATTCAAAATTCAAATGCAAAATTACTTGTTTCATGAAGGCCAACCTCGTGGCTTCAGAGAGCCGTGGCTAGTTACCACTCTTATCTGAAAAGAACAATCGTTGTTTATGGGTTTAATTTAACTGTCATGTCAACTTTTACATGTTAGTTGATGATGATGATGATGATTATGAAAGTAAGACCGGCCGAATAGGCAACTTTTAAAATTTGAAAACCGCAAAAAATAAAATTTTATATTCTTTGGTCTCTTTGTCTCTAATCTTGATAGAAATGATAAAAATGTTGATAAAGCCTTCGTATTTAAAGTTTTGAATGAAGTATTACCGAAATTGTCTGTGAGTATAAGAAAAATTGAGGACTTTTTTATCCACAAAATGGAAAAAAGTTTAAATTATAAAAGTTTGCCTAGTCTAGTCGATTGTTGGCTAAAAATAAGATATTTTTAGACAACTATGAAGTAAATTGGAAAAATGGAAATTTATGAGCAATATTATGCTGATATAGAAATAATTACCTATACTATAAAAGGCGATCCCGCTTTGCAAAAAGTTGCGGACATGAACCAAAATAGTTTTAAATGAGACATTATTTTATTTAACCTTTATATATAAACTAGTGGACCCGGCAGACGTTGTCCTGCCCGGTGACATACCGACATCAGCGCCACCTACGGAGACCCGGTAGGTTACCTGTAGCTACTCGGTGATATACACGCAAAATTTCATCTAAATCAGTCCAGCCGTTTAAAGGATGGTCTAACAGCTCTTCGAGCTATGTGCTTTCGCAACTCGATGAGCTATATACCAATCGTAAACTCTGGTTCTCCTACGGCTCATTTCATGTTTGATTTGAGCTGGGATCCTCCGAGCATATCTCTCTCCAAGCTATGTTTCCAAGGTACTCAAATACCGACCCTGGAAAACCCCCTCATTAGAATATGGACTGGCGAATTCAAGCGAGTCACTGGTAGCCGCTAGATACAAGCGCCACAAGATCGGCGACAATAAGATTGAGTTCTGCGGCAATCCTCGCAAGCGACTCATGTCCAGCTGTGGACGTCTATCGATTGACGACCTGGATACACTCTTTTGATTGTGGTAGTACTCTTAATATATATCAGTAAAGTCATCATCATCACTATCAACCCATTACCGGCCCACTACAGGGCACGGGTTTCCTCTCAGAATGAGAATGGCCACAGTCCACCACGCTGGCCGAGTACGGCTTCGCACGCCTTCGATGCTCAAAACTCTCAGTCATGCGGGTTACCTCACTATGTTCTCCTTCACAGTTAAAGCAAGTGATTGTTTAAAATGCATATAACTCCGAAAAGTTAGAAGTGCATGGCGCACCGAACTCAGCCCTCTCAAAATCGAGACCGAAGTCTTAACCACTAGGCTACTACAGCTTTTTATCAGTAAAACAATTGGATTTAAGTTTCAGAAGTTTATTTCGTAAATTATGATAATACATGCAGCGTACTTGCAAAATGAAAAATCCCTGAAAGTTAAACTGAAATGAGATACGGTCTACGTGAAAACATACTCCAAAGCTTCGCTATGTTAGACTCGTTCTGTATACAACTCACGCGGTTGGACGTCTGGGCCCATAACCTAAAGAAACTATTAAAAAATCAAGTTAAATAAATTAATGTAAGAAGTGTGTGCCAGACCGAATTCGGCCCTCTCAAAAGCGAGGCTGAAGTCTTAACCACTAGGCTACTATGCCTTTTTTAGTAAAGTAGTTGGATTTAAGTTTTAGAAGTTTATCTCATAAATTAATGTACACACGCAGCGTACTTGCAAAATGAAAAATCCCTGAAAGTTAAGCTGAAATGGGACACGTGAAAACATACTCCAACGCTTTGCTATGTTAGACTGGTTCTGTATACAACTCACGCGGTTGGACGTCTGGGCCCATAACCTAAAGAAACTATTAAAAAAACGAGTTAGGTAAATAATTAATTTATGAAGTGCGTGCCGGATCGAACTTGGCCCTCTCAAAAGCGAGGCCGAAGTCTTAACCTCAAGAGTCTAGGCTATTACTGTTTTTTACTAGTACAGAAGTTGAATTTCAGTTTTGGAAGTTTATCCCGTTAATTAATGATAAAGCACGCAGCGTACTGCAAAATGAAAAATCCCTGAAAGTTAAGCTGAAATGAGACACGTGAAAACATACTCCAACGCTTTGCTATGTTAGACTGGTTCTGTATACAGCACTCAGGCGGTTGTGTACCAGCACTGCAGGCGTAGGTAGTGCTATCGCTTCATCAAAATTAATGTATGCAAGTCATAGGCGAAAGCGGATTATTCTGGACGTGATTTTGTTATGAAACTATTTGTGCGTCTAGTGGACGTCTGGGCCCATAACCTGAAGAAACTATTTAAAAACGAGGTAAATTTTATGTAACAACAGCACAAGTAATAATACTGTACAAAAATTGCAAATGGAAGAAGTAGTAATCGCGGATTAGAAAATTGACTGCTAACTGTGAAAAATTGTATGACAATGTTACATCTAATCCAAGTGTTGTATTTATTTCGAATATTTTGGAACACAGGTTCCGATTACTGTGTTAATTTTTCATAATCGGTAAATAAGTACACTGTACACTTTTTGAACGTTTACCAATTTTACAAGTATAATTATGGAAGGTGACAGTTATTTGCGACAACTTGCGATAAATGTCATTTAGTATCAAAATCACAGACCTACGAACAGATATTATAACAGGTCCGTTATTTGCGACCCATAGTGTTCCTTATTTTCCTGTAAACTCGTCTTCGTAAACAAACTTTAACCATTCAAGTCACAGGACTCGTGTCTGATCCGGAAAATAACACCTATTACACAAGAATGCATTTCAGTCATTTCACACGCCAAGATCCGCCATGCCTCCCTACATTTGTATTTCCCCGCCCATCGCTTGTGCCGTGCGTCCTTTCATTTGTATTTCCCCGCTCATCGCTTGTGACCTGTCCAGCGGATCAGAGCGCAGACGGGTGTAGTGGTGTGTACGACCTATCCAGGGCTTTCCGCGCGGAGCTAATGTATTCTTTCGTGTTCGCTCTCGTCTGGTGCGTCTTGCGAGCAGCCTCGCAGGTGTTTGACGAGATGTTCTCGAGTTTGCCCGCAAATTGTACACAACATAAGCGTGCAAACACGCGAAACGTGACTGTGCGAGGCTGGTGAAGTTTGAAGACAAAATAGCCGGAAGCATATACGACATACTATACCGGAATGGAGCGGTATATAAGCCCCGCAAATTGGTATTGCGCCTGGCCGCCATTTTTGTGACTTCAGCACTAGATAGACGTCGGTAATCCAATGCGGGTTAGTGGGCTTTAACGACTATTGTCACATGATAGTGATAATAACCGGGACCGACTGCTTAACGTACTCTCCGAGGCACGGGGATGAAACACCGCCAACAACTAAAAACTCCAAAAAGAAATCGAACCCGGAACCTCGTGATCTGCAGTCGAATATGCTAACCACTAGACCAACTAGACCAACGAGTTTATGTTTGTCTCGTACTATTTAGGCGTATCTGTCCATTATACCTACATAAGACTGCTTAGTGCTTATACTTTTAGTCTACAATCTGTTTCTCCTGAGCTGTCTTAAAAGATAATCAAGTCCCTTCTCGCAGAAATGCGTAGGCGACGCGCTATGCACGGTTTTTGAGTCGTTCTTAACGCTAACCTACAAGGAAGCCATGATTTAAGTAAAAGTTCAAGTCCAAGAACGTCTAAAGCGCCGGGGAAAGAGCGTCGCTTACGAATTTCTCGGATAAGTTTTTGCGATTTGCTTATTCGGCTGCGGATTCTCACCCAGCGAGCAAAGTATAAGGTGGCTCACATTGGAAATAATATTAAGTTTTATATAAAAAGCAGGTACATAATAAGTTTATTATAAAATACCCTATATTGGGTATATACAACAGACAACCCAAATTAGGGGCGTCGTACCAATAGCATACAAATTATGAAATAAAATGGAGCTCTGTCCGATTTATATTAAATAAATTGGAAGCCGCACAAGGTATCGATAGAATCGATTTAATTTGACTCGATATCAGTGTTGTGCCAATTCTAGATGCATACTTACTAGAATTTCATGGCATGGCATAAAAAGCCTTTCCAGCAAAATGTATCAGGCTTAACAGCCGAAGATATTAGCATGGTGCACTTTTTAACTTGTAACGACGTAAAAATTATTGGGCACATACCTAATATTTAGGCACATGAATGGCACAGTGCTAATGAATGTGATAATAACATGACTATTAAGAGAAAAATCTAATTATTTTTTGTTCGATATGCGAATCGAACCAGAGACCTCATAATTTGCAGCCGAAAAACGTAGCCAACTGGACTAACAAGGCAGTTTAACAGCTGTAATCGATATAAATTTTTAAACGACTTAAAAGGAAGTTCTGTATTCGATCCGTATCATATGTACATGTATGTATATTCGTGATTGCCTAGTGGTGATAGCCTAGTGGTTAGGACGACCGACTTCTAATCGGAGGTCGTGGGTTCGATCCCGGGGCACGCACCTCTAACTTTTCGGAGTTATGTGCGTTTTAAGTATTTAAATATCACTTGCTTTAACGGTGAAGGAAAACATCGTGAGGAAACCTGCATGCCTGAGAGTTCTCCATAACGTTCTCAAAGGTGTGTGAAGTCTGCCAATCCGCTTGGCCAGCGTGGTAGACTATGGCCAAAACCCTTCTCACTCTGAGAGGAGACCCGTGCTCTGTAGTGAGCCGGTAATGGGTTGATCATGATGATGATGATGATATTCGTGATTATTTCGAAAACGAATGAACCGATTTTGATAATTTTTTCACTATCGTAATCTACATAATTTACAGAAAGGTTTTGATGTATAACACACCTAGTTGTCACTCTTATGCACGAAGTTACACGTACAAATGTATTATGTACCCTGCATATAATGTCACTAATATTTTTAAGACTGCTGGACCGAAATCGGTCTAATTTTTCAAAAATATAAGCTTGTGGCGTAAAAACATCGACATCGTTAGGTACAGATACTTTAAAAGTATTGAATATCGATACTTTTCATATTATTTCGGGTGCCCAGCGAAAACGCTCGAAGTTCTGCTCACGTACGCCCGTAATAAGATTTCTCACGTGGATTCTTTTGGATGCAAATGTAAAAATTTAAAAGGGGCTCTCAGATACCGTGTGAAAAAACCTCTTTCAGAATCCCGAACGTTTCTTTTGTACTTTCACTGCAATAAAGTGTCCTATTTTATTCCTCTTCCTAAATGTGCGCATCGGATTCTTTAGTGTAGATACCTACAGGCGAATACCTAGATGCGATAAAAGAAGTTTTAATTTAATTAACAGTTAGTACTTAGTTAATTCAATTAAAACTTCTTTCTTCTTAAGTCTATTTTCTAAAGTAAATTATATTCACACAGACGGGGACTTTTCGACTGCAAATTGTATTGCGTGTAGGTCTAATTCAGCTGAGCTCTATCTCGTTGGTCTAGTAGTTAGCATATTCGACCGCAGATCACGAGGTCCCGGGTTCGATTCCCGGGTCGGGCAAATAACTGTTAGGTAGGTATGGGTTTTTCTGTCAAGAAATTCTCAGTGCCAACCCGAAGTTGGAAGCTGGCGGTGTTGCACCCCCGTGCCTCGGAGAGCACGTTAAGCAGTCGTTCCCGGTTATTATCACTATCATAGTCGTTAAAGCCCGCCAACACGCATTGGAGCAGCGTGGCGGGTCTAAACTCTAAATCCCTCTCTCCTATGAGAGAGGAGGCCTGTGCCCAGCAGTGTAATGTTAAAAGGCTGTAGTAGTGGTGGTGGGGTTCGAACTCGGTCCCCCGAAAGGGAGGCTGAATTCATAACCACTAAGCTATCACAGCTCGGCGCGATGCGCACAAGAAAATCGATTAATATGTAGTTAGTAGGTATGTATGGGTTCAATAAACTACCACGTATCCTACTAATATTATAAATATGAAAGTGTGGATGTTTGGATGGTTGGATGTTTGGATGTTTGGATGTTTTTTACTCAATCACGCCGCAACTACTGAACCGATTTGGCTGAAATTTTGAATGGAGATAGAATACTTTTTATCCTGGAAAAATGCACAGTTCCCACGGGATTTTGAAAAACCCGAAATCTATAGCTACAGCTATAGGTAGATTACTATAGCGAACTTCCTTGATAGTAGGTATAAAGGTTGGAAAAGGGAGCGAGAACGGGAACCGGAAATCCACGATTCCCTCGGGATTTGTTTAAAACCGAAATTCACTCGGGCGAAGCCGCGGGCATTCTCTACTAGTAGAAACATAAGTTAAAAGTTCAATATTCAGGAAAATACATAGTTCCGAATACACAGTGCAGAAATAGCGACTAGACTGTGTATTGTTTGTTATTTCACTTGCACGTCGCCATAACTCAAAGGAATCGCGCGGTTCTGAGACGCGTAAGAGCTTCTCAATTGAGCTGTCGAGATCGTGTGTTCATTCATCACGGCCACGCGTGAGTAGGGCTGTCTCATGCATGGGATAAACTAGAACAACTAAATCTAGAAAAAATTAGAAAATCAATGGTCTAGGAACGGCGGCGGCATTCCGACCCAGATCTATTCAACTGACGATTCCAAAGCACTTGCTTGATTCTAGCTAGACATTATTTGGCCCAAAGGCCAAGAGCCTGGCAATTCAAAGAGGCAATAGCGCCAGTGTCTTGGGCACCCGTGCCCGTCAACGATCATTTGGACGGTGTATAATTTTTATAATTATTAAGTATCTATTTTTTTTTTAAATAGGTAAGTAAGTAATTCATTATTTTTTACCCGACTACGGCAAAGCTAAAAGGAAGTGTTATGATTTAAGCAGTCTATGTATGTATGTATGTATGTATGTATGTATGTATGTATGTATGTATGTATGTATGTATGATGTGGTGTCGTGGTGTCTATTGATTCTTTGTTATGACATATATTTGACATAGGCTACATTTTATTTACAAAAAATCGAGGAGGTACCTCTAGGCTTTCTAGATTATTAATTATTACTTTCGGATAGACGAAACAGATGGCGCTACTAGCTGCTTGCCCCGCGCTTTCGGGTTTCGCTTGCGTAGTCGGGTTTTAGTTTACGAACTTTATACTTGTTAGAATAAGTTTTCTTTTTAAATAGGTAATATTTTTTTAGGATAAGTTTGTTTGATTGTAATTTATTTATTTGTACATATAAATAAATACATCATGTTAGCGTCTAGACTTATATGAGTTTAGAGAATGTACCTATTATTTTGGACTGAGAACATTTGTCTTCTAGAGTCTAGAGCTTAGAATGTAGACCATCTAAATGTGTGCTATTTCACTCGCATGTCACTATATAATTCAAAGAAATCGCACTGTAATGCTGTGCTTATTGCACTTGCAGAAGTCATTTCTGCAAGTTTCAGCTAGACTGATGTCGACTTTTGTAAGAAATTGGGGAAGTTACTTGTCAGTGAAAACCGCGTATAAGAGCTTTTCAATCGTCAAGATAGTTGTACGTCAAGATGTTTGTAAAAGTATAGCTATGTTAGCAATTGAATAATAATTATAATTGATCTCTTATGTTGTTTAGCCCGCCAACCCGCATTGGATCAGCGTGACGGATCTAAGCTCTAAATCCCTCTCTTCTATGAGAGAGGAGGCCTGTGCCCAGCAGTGGGACGTTAAAAAGGCTGTATTGGTAGTGGTTGTTTATGAAATAACTTTACTGCAACGAAAATTCTACTAAATTCCATCTAAATTGTGACATCCCTACTAGATCTACGCATTGCTCTAGGTAATTTATAACATGTATGCATTATTGAGTTATAGCTTAATTTAAACTCTATACTTATAAGAATAAACTTCTTTATCGAATCACTTTTGTTTACTATTACCACCACCTCTACAGGCCTTTAACGTCCCACTCCTGGGCACGACGTCCTCTCTTTGTTAATAAAGGCTTATTAATAAGGTCCACTGTCTGTATGTGTGGATGTGTCTGTCTGTCTGTTCCCCCGTAACGCTCAAACGGGTGAACCGATTTGAATGCGGTTTTTTTTGTTTGAAAGGTGAATTAGTCGGGAGAGTTCTTAGCTATGTTTGATGAAAATCAATCCAAGATGGCCGTCGCCACAAAATGGTGGCTTACATATTTTTTCACAACTCCCTCAATATGGGTATCAAATGAAAGGGCTTGACTAGTAGAATAGCACTATGTAAATCCAAGATTGCCATCGCCACAAAATGGCGAATGTCGGGTTTTTTTTAATTTTTAATTTATACCTACTTGTATTATACCTATGTATATATGAAAGTCGAATATGAACCGAGAAAGCGATTTTTTACCGCAAAATTATCTACTCAATATGCAGAGTTCGAAATATCTTTATTCTGAGTGCGCTCTTTGTTCATCAAGTTTTGATTAAATTTCAATTTGCTTCATTTTGCGTGACGGGAATTGTTCTAAAACAGTTTGAGAATTTTATAACAAAAATGGAATTTTTGTAACTTACTTACTTAAATAAAAATTTTCACTTCACTAGCTCAAAAAACGCGCCTTTGTTGCTATCTAGTGGGCAGAAGTAAATTTTGCTCACTCAGTGAAAAAAAGTGTTTAAAACTATGCCACTGTTGTTGAAATGTTCAAAAACTGGTTAAGTAGACGAAAAATCATAACCTTTTTATTTTTATAGTAAATCACTAAAAAGGAAAATGTACTAAGTAATTACTTACATAAAATAAGTAAGAAAATATAAAGGTAGCTTCAAGTAAATTAAATAATAATCATATAGGTAATATATTAGGTATATAAGTATATAGGTACTTAAGTGCGAGCGAAGCAAGCCCAAATTTTTTTATGCGCTTACAGAAAAGACCCTTAATAGTAGTTATTTTTAATTTTCTAAAGGAAATATAATGAATTATAGAGTGCAAACATTTTCTTTTTTACAAAAAAAAAGTTAGGTACATGTATAATTAACTAGGTACCTAGGTATCTTTTTTTAAAACTAATTTCGCTTCTTGTCTGGGATTTCGAGGGACGTGTTGGCAATATAATTTTATTAAAAACCGTCCAAGGGCGAGTCAGACACCCGTACTGAGGGTCCCGTGAAAGAAAATAAAAACCTTTTTCAGAATTTGCAATTTGAATTGAACCCTTATAAAATGATTATTTGCATTAAAGTTGGACATTATATTTTGCAATTTAAGTAAATAAAGCCGCACCATAAGCACACCCCCGACACTTTGTACTAGCGAACCTACAACTGACAAGGAGAACGCTATATGTAAATTGATCGAGGCAAAGAATTTATACGAAACACTACTAGGCATACTTTTACGTTGCGAGCGACTGTAAGCGAGGGAGTGTGCGTCACTTCTTTACGCAGTTAGTATTCTTTGCAATAGGATTCCTTTTTTAACCGACTTCCAAAAAGGAGCAGGTTCTCAATTCGTAGGAATCTTTTATTTTTTAGGTATGTTCCCCGATTACTCGAAGACGCCTAAACTGATTTGAATTTTTTTTTTGTTTGAAAGAGTTTATTCCCAATTTGGTTCCATTGTCACCAAATCAGGATCTGATGATGTAATTCCAGGGAAATCGAGGGCAGCCCTCAAATTTTATATGCACTTATTACGTTTTTCATATATTTTCTAAAGCTGTTCAAGTTCAATTTGCGTCTGAACGTCGGGCGCGTATATAATATAAGGAAACGAAACGACGAAACCGATGCGTGACGCTCGCCCTACTTCAACATACGTGTACATACAAAAGTTTTTATATTTTTAGTGCCCTTTGAAGTCCGTTTATTATTTTTTTAAATAATTTTTATTAACATTGCGTTACGGAACCCTAAACACTAGAATAGCAGCACGAAGCCAATAGCTATCTTCTCGCGGAATGCTTATCCTAATAAGATTGGGATACCCTCTTCAGGGCTGTCACCTATAATCTAATATAGTGGGCCCTGTGACATGGAAACCTTCCTTACTGTACGAAATATGTACAGCTATTATTACGTGACCTTAGAAATCTCAGGACCTATATAAATACCAAGGATACCACAATATGTATTCAATATTTATAAAAATGTAAGTATCTAATATCTAATGGCAGATATTTATTAAATCTTAATAATAATAGGATACTTTTTCCAGGTTAACCCGCTGTATACTGTCACTTATAGATAAAAGAACAATTATTGATAAGTCGGCATCACCAGTTATAAATATTAACCGGCCAAGTGCAGTTGGGCCTCGCTCTTTTAGGGTTTCGTACATAATTATGAACAACGTAATATTTTGGGTGTAAGAAATATTTCATTTCTGAGCAGAACATTGCAACAAACCGTTATATAAAAACCCAAAAAATGTTCGTTTGTTTTGGTCACAGCTAACAAATTACGTTATGAATGGTTGTTTTCAGTATAATTTGTTGTTGAAATATAGTGTATGGTACATAATACACCGATATTTCATATTTCTAACTGGTTTAGTTATTGATATAGCTCCGGTGACAAAAATGGTTCAAAACTGACAACTTTGACAGCCCTCCCATTTCCTTATTTTTTAAGAAAAAAATTAAAAATATATATATTCGTACTTAGTTAATGAGTTAGAAATAATAATATCCCACATGCTAAGGTAACAAAATAAAATTTGTCTGGCTCCTTTCTCATGTATTTAGGAGCACCCCTGAAAAATAATTTAATTCAATTTTTTCTTCAATATTTTAGTTTTGGGTCAACGTTCTACATCAAATACCAAAATTTCACGGTTGTTACTCATTTCGTCTACAAGCTAGAGACCAGTGACCGGCGGACAGACAGACAGACAGACAGACAGTCAAACAGACAGACAGACAGCAGAGTGACATTAAAGGCTCCGTTTTTACGGGTACGGAACCTTAAAAACATGTAAGTATTTCTTTTTAATTTACTTTGTTCGCAGTCGGGTTTTTGGTGGACATAATACTTAATAATATGATAATTCAAATATAATAATATATACTTACTTAAATGTGTATTGTGCAGCTCAATATAATTTTATTATCGTAAAAAATCAGTAAGAGCCCAAGGCAAGTAAAGTAAAGGCAAGGCAAGTAAAGGGGTACTGACTCAATCGAAAAGAAAAACTTTGTTCCAAAATTCTAAAAAAAAGCCAATACAGTACATAAATACGGCGGGAAGCGTCTCACAGTATCCTAAAATTGAATTTTCTTTCCCGCAGTTGAGATGAGCAAAGTTGTATTGAACTCCAACTCGGCTACACTCCGAATTTGTAAGGAGGGAAGTTTGTTTTTATTGGTCTGTTACGGTCGCGGCTTTGGTATCCCATAAAATGGATATCTATTGGAAAATTGTAATCCATTTCAAACCAGACTTCTCCTGTAACTATTACTATAAACTATTTTTGCTTGGCAGACTTTTAAAAAAACTTGGAAGATGTTTAAGCACATGACGTAATGTCGAGGTTATTACACAATTAATAAATTTCATAATAATAAAGTTGCATGGAAGCAATCGGCTCTGCATTTAGCTGCCAACAAGATAGTGGGAAGTGTTATATAATAATTTGTTACAGTGTATTTTGTAACATTTTGCGTGTTACAAAGAGCACCTGCAGAATTCTACGGCTCTTTTCAGCAGGATCAGCTTTCCAAACCGATGATAGAGTCTTGACTTACCATAAGAAGTTTTCAACCACCACTCGCACTACAGCCTTTTAAAGTTCCACTGCTGGGCACAGGCCTCCTCTCTCATAGGAGAAAAAGGGATTTTAGAGCTTAGACCCGCCACGCTGCTCCAATGCGGGTCGGCGGGCTTTAACGACTATCGTCATATGATAGCGATAATAACCGGGACCTACTGCTTAACGTGCTCTCCGAGACACGGGGGTGAAACACCGCCAACTACTAACTCCGGGCTGGTACTGAAAATTGCTTGACACAAATCCCAATAACTGATATTTGCCCGACCCGGGAATAGAACCCGGGACCTCGTGATCTGCAGTCGAATATGCTAACCACTAGACCAACGAGGCAGTCAGAGTTTGCAAAGTGGTCTAGGTATATTTAAAAAAAATATATACTGAATTTTTATTTCTTGAACTATTTACTTTTCTCTGGTTACTTAATAATTAATTCTTCATCACCATTCCGATGCTCACACAGCTTTAAGTAAGTGGAAATGAAATTAAAAGCAATTGAAAACTCTTAATTGGCATCGCACGGCAGTCTCAGGTAGGTAATTTATTCGTCGGGATAAAAATTCCGAGCTAATTGCATCTGCAATCCACGATTTTTCACAATTTTTCTCAGCTCTACGTAACTTTCAAAACGATTGAATTCATGAATGCAAATTCATTTGAACTCGCCTTACCGAACGGGGCAGTGCTGTGGCAGTGGTATCTTTACAAGTTCATAAATTTAAAAATCGAATAGGTATCACCAGGTTCTGCAAGAATTTCTCTTTCCATTTTAAGACTTAGAAAAGGAGGTACTTATACTTTATCTTAGACTTAAGTACGTCGGAAATTAATGATTAATCACACTAATATTATAAAGGCGATAGTTTGTGTGTATGTATGTATTATGTATGTTTGTTACTCTTTAACGTCGCAACTACTGAATCGATTTGATTGTTTAAAACATATTCACATTAGCTTATGACCTGGAATAACACGTAGGCTACTTTTTATCCTGAAAATATCAACAGTTTCCGCGAGATTAAAAAAAAAACCGAAATTTGTTATAGCAAACAGTTACAGCTGTAGATACATTGCTGCCTATAACTTCCTTGAAAGTAAACTACTTAGTATAAAGGTTGGAAAAGGGAGCGAGCGCGGGAACCGGAAATCCACGATTTCTTCGGGATTTGTAGAAAACCGAAATTCACGAGGGCGAACCCGCGGGCAGAAGCTAGTAAATTATAAACCTGTCTTATCCAAATTCCAAGGACTGAAAGTCGAAAATATAATCCATATATACCAGGCGAGATCCAGGCAGTGTAATAACTTTCCTCTGTTATTTTCGCGACCGAATTTCGGCCAGGGCGGCCAATCACAACGAAGACTAGCCAATTACGCAGAAGATATTAGTGTGCACAGTGTACTCATAGTTCATACACTGCTCTGTTAGTCTAATAACTAGATTTAAGATTTAAGAATAGAAATGTTTTGATGTATCTTTTGATTTTCTCCTCCGACAAAAGCTTCCTCCTTCGTTTCAAAATTATTATTTTTTCTTTTTCCGATAATTCAGAAATTCCTACCGATTTAGATTGAAGAAATACAAAATGCATGTGCAAGGATATATGCCCTTAATCGCCACGCTGGGCAGGCGGGTTGGCGATCGCAGGGCTAGACTATTGCACCGGTGTCGCTGCTGCCCGACATCGGCCTTTGCCATTTCTGTAGCCTAGCCGATATGAAATGGTTATACCGCCATTTATCGGTCGACAACGAGTCGCGTAGCGACCTCGCACCCAGTAAACGAAGCGTGAGAAGACCCCCCCGCTAGATGGACAGACGATCTCAAGCGAGTCGCTGGCGGCCGCTGGAAACAGGCGGCACAAGATCGTGTTCTGTGGCGATTGCAAGAGACCTATGTTCAGCAGTGGACGTCTTTTGGTTAGACGAAAATAACTAAATACTTTTTTAACCCCCGACGCGACGCGAACACGACGGGGTGTTATAAGTTTGATGTGTCTGTGTGTGTGTGTCTGTTCCCCTGTAGTGCTCAAACGGGTGAACCGATTTGAATGCGGTTTTTTTTTGTTTGAAAGGTGAATTAGTCGAGAGTGTTGTTAGCTATGTTTGGTGAAAATTGATCCAAGATGTCCGCCGCTACAAAATGGCGGATTACAAATTTTTTCACAACTCCCTTAATATGGGTATGAAATGAAAGGGCTTGACTAGTAGAATAGCACTATGCAAATCCAAAATGGCCGCCGCCATAAAATGGCGAATGTCCGGGGTTTTTTAATTTTCAATTTATACTTGTATCTCTATCAAACCTTTCAAAAGTCCAGCTATCGTGTGTGAAACAAATCAAAAGGCGTGCGCATTATTTACGATCACGCAATCAAGTGGCAAGATCTGGAGCGCACATAAATTGTGGCCGGGATAATAAATCATAACCGCACCAACAGATACTTTTATCCCTGAATCTGGCAACTCCGGCCGGGATAACTTATCGGGACCCGTCCCAGATTCGCACGGATTCGATTACGGTTTAATGCCCCTATAATGTGAGTCGGCCTTAAAGTAGGTACATATTCACATCCCGAAAAGTGTTAAGTAAGGAAGTTAGCTGAACGTTTTAGATCTAGTCTAAATGCTTTAGTCGTTACTAACTGCCTATTTCAAGCTATTGGAGCTTCAGACACTATCAGACATTTGATAAGAATAAATTATATTATGTAGTTTAAGAGAGCTAAATAACACTATTCTGCTTCTTGACTCCAATATTAGACTCCTCTTCACTAATTGTACCTGTAATGGACTCGTCAAAAAACTAAAAGAGCTCAAACTGGACGAGTTTACTAGTAACCATTGTTGTAACCATGTAGTCAGGAGTGCATCTATCTACCTTCCAGTTCCATCATCATTCCTCCGTCACTAAGTGTGATGTATTCAACTCGTTAAAAAAACAAAATAAATGAACCTAAACTTGTCGGGTTTAGTAACTTTAATCTACCTATAGCTGTAGCTATAGATTTCGGTTTTTTCAAATTCCCGTGGCAACTGTAGATTTTTCCAGGATAAAAAGTAGCCTAAGTCAGGGCATATTATATCTCCATTCAAAATTTCTTCTATGTATGCTGTGCCTAAGTATTTCTTCATCTGTTTTCTGTGTCTGTCGTTTTTACTTATATCTGTGCATTAAAGTATTCTAAATTAAAAAAAAAATAGTTACAGGTGAAGCTAGTAAAAGCATAAAAAAATGGGTTTTCCTTCTAATACAAACTACAAGAGCTAGAGCTATAAATGGCAAGCTTTATGCTAAGCTGTTGCAACAACGGAGCTCCCGCGCAAAACTCTACCACATGGATGTAGAGACACTAGATGGAATACACAGATGGTTATGGTGGAGAACTCCGGAGATAAAGTAATACAAAGTGAACACGTAATCTGCATAATCCCTCCGAACTCTAATAGAACAGACAGACAGGTGAAAAATGAACCCAAACTAGTTTTTCGACTAGTGACTAGTGAAGATAGTTCCACCTCGAGAATGCATTATCAAACCCTCGTCATTTTAACGATTCAAGTACATTACATTTGTGGCGACTCGTCACCAAAGTATTGTTCTGGAATCGTTAAAATACACTTCAACCACAGAATTCAGAAAGGCTAAAGGAGTAATGGTGAAAAAAAACAGAAGCATTTACAAAACCTCAGAGTTATAATCTACGTTGTTTTGGATGCTTTCACATTGTTTATGTATGTGTAAGTTCCTGCAAGGCGGCAACACGGTGTCCACATATCAACCTTTAAGTACCGACGTACTATTTTAGTTACATAAGTACCGACGTGAGGTCTGACAGACCACTCGTGATTTTATAAAAATCAAAACTTACCGAAATCGTATGCGCCAACACTGCCACTCTGCAGGAACGCTGCTGGACGACTTTCCGAGGGGTAGAGAGAAGCACAGCAGGATACTTTTTCGCTAACATAGGTAATCAGACTTTTCGACCTCTCAAGGTGTCTGTCAGACCACACGTCGGTACTTAAAGGTTAAAGACGGCTGCAGATGCTATTTCTATTGCTTTATTTAGAATACCGTTGATTTAATGCCTGCGCATACAAGAGACTATCAGGGCAGACAAAAGAGAATCAGGTTCTATAAGGCATATAAGTGCAAGCGAGAGGTCCGATAAAAATGATTTACGACTCAGTTCCATTGCGATGTGCCACTTCTTGAAACTCTACATCTACGCAATGCAGGCTCCGTATACAAGCATACGGCGCGGCGTCTTTGTCCGCAATTAACATAAAACTAGCTTATCTCAAGGTGCTGGAGAAAACCTGCACTTTTTGAAACGTATGTGTACCTACGTTGTACGATTGTTGTTGTTGTTCAAGTTTATGCGCAGAATAAGAGAATGGAATGGAGTGCAGTGGAGTACAGTGGAGTTCCGTCCACCCTATGGAACGAAATTTAATGGAATCAAATAATAGGTATTAGATACAAGTGCTTTCGAATGCTGTTTAAACCGACAAGAACTACCGAAAAATCTCAGTTGGTGGTTGTTCTTTTAACAAGTAATATAAATTAAAAATTTAAAAACCCCCGACATTCACCATTTTGTGGTGGCGGCCATCTTGGATTTGCATAGTGTTATTCTATTAGTCAAGCCCTTTCATTTGATACCCATATTAAGGGAGTTGTGAAAAAATATGTAAACCGCCATTTTGTAGCGGCGGCCATCTTGCATCGATTTTCATCAAACATAGCTAACAACACTCTCGACTAATTCACCTTTCAAACAAAAAACCGCATCCAAATCGGTTCACCCGTTTGAGCGCTACGGGGGAACAGACAGACACACACACACAGACACGTTAAACTTATAACACCCCGTCGTTTTTGCGTCGCGTCGGAGGTTAAAAATACTAAATACTAAGTTATCACTAATATCTACTACAAGTTTAAGACAAATGCTTATTACTATTGAATAGTGTTTAGGTAGTATAATCTAATTATACCTACCCTGTATAACGTGCGGACAAAGTCGCGGGCATTGGCTAGTGTGTCACACTCATAAATTTACCGCACGCCTGACTTGCCTGTGTCAGTGGAAAAAAAGGGATATTATAGGATTGCCAGTCGACAGCGCCCTTCTACCCTCTTCACACGGATCTGATTAGGACGCCATCGCTGATCTGTATTAACTTGTGATTTCTATATACTTTTTTTGCTTAATCCTTATCGACCAGCCAGGACAAGTAAAGTGTGCTAGCCAGGGCATATTGATAAACCAGGACAGGGTTAATAATGTGAATGAGTAGTACAAAGACTTACTTATAATATTATTCGCGGACAAAGTCGCAGGCATCTGCTAGTGTTTCACACTCATAAATTCACCGCACGCCTGACTTTTCCCACTGACACAGGGTCAGTGGGAAAAAAGGGATATTATAGGATTGCCAGTCGACAGCGCCCTTCTACCCTCTTCACACGGATCTGATTAGGACGCCATCGCGGATCTGTATTAACTTGTGATTTCTATATACTTTTTTTTGTTTTATACTTACTTACGTATCTTTTGTCTTGAAGATCTTGTTAACCGACTTCAAAAAAGGAGAGTATCAATTCGACAGTATGTGTATTTTACCTAATATTATTGGAACTGCAAAATACTCATTATGACAGCTTTCCAAACAACAAGTATAAATTAAAAATTAAAAAAAAACCCGATATTCGCCATTTTGTGGTGGCGGCCATCTTGAATTTGCATTGTGCTATTCTACTAGTCAAGCCCTTTCATTTGATACCCATATTGAGGGGGTTTTGAAAAAATATTATGTTATCTGCCAAACCGATTTTCATCAAACATAGCTAAGAACTCTTCCGACAAATTCACCTTTCAAAAAAAACCACATTCAAATCGGTTCACCCGTTTGAACGCTACGGGGGAACAGACAGACACATACACCCACACACACACATACACGCACACACACACACAGACACGTCAAACTTATAACACCCCGTCGTTTTTGCGTCGGGGGTTAAAGATAAGAGATATTATGATAAAATTAGAAGCGACAGCGACCTTGTTCCCTCTTCAAAGGGATCTGATTAGGAAACCATTACCATTTATCGCTTAACCTTCGCTTTCTACGACCGGGTGTTATGTGTGTGTGTGTGTATGTGTCTGTTCCCCCGTAGCGCTCAAACGGGTGAACCGATTTGAATGCGGTTCATTTTGTTTGAAAGGTGATTTAGTCGGGAGTGTTCTTAGCTATGTTTGATGAAAATCGGTCAAAGATGGCCGTCACCACAAAATGGCGGATAACATATTTTTCACAATCCCCTCAATATGGGTATCAAATGATAGGGCTTGACTAGTAGAATATCACTATGTAAATCCAAGATGGCCGCCACCACAAAATGGCGCATGTCGGGGGTTTTTTAAATGTTTAATTTATACTTGCATATTTTATTGAAGCAAAGCTTGCGAACTGTTGGAATGGGAACCTTACTCGCAGCGCGCTGCCTGTTGTATTTTCTCTCCCTTCTGTCTGATTCTTACCCGTATTCACAACAATAATTATAGTTGAGTATAGAAACAATGCTATGATAAGTACAATGTTTTGCAGAGGCAGTCGCGCAAAGTGGTGACTCAGCTGAATTATAATAGTAGAGAGGTATAATCACACTCATATTATAAAGGCGAAAGTTTGTGTGTGTGTGTGTGTTTGTTACTCTTTAATGCCGCAGCTACTGAACCAATTTGGCTGAACTTTGAATGGAGATAGATTATGTCCTGACACAATAAATAGCCTACTTTTTATCCTGGAAAAATCCACTGTTCCCTCGGGATTTTGAAAAACCGATAAAAATCTATAGCTACACCTATCGGTAGATTACTATAGCAGACTTCATTGAAAAAAGGTATAAGGTTGGAAAAGCGAGCGGGAACGGGAACCGGAAATACACGATTCCATCGGGATTTGTGAAAAACTGAACTTCAAGCGAGCGAAGCCTTGGACATAAGCTAGAAATATTATAATCTTCTAATATTATAATCTTCTAATATTATAATATTCTAATATTATAATCTTCTAATATTAAAGCATAAGCCAGTACTGTATAAACCGTTCCTGTCTCGCAGGAAGTCAGTTTAAATCAAGCACCTTTCGCGCTTTGCATTATTAATATCATCTGCTCCACGGATACCTTGTTCTTTCAGATATTGAATTAATGGCCAAAGATATCTGAAAAGAAACAGAGCAATCATTCCGAACGTTTCATTTTTTTTTAAAGAATATCATAGCCATGATGAATATGTCCCTTTCCCTTCCAAATAAGTGAAAGTTTGTGTTAGTTTTTTTTTTTTAATTCAACTACAAGTTAGCCCTTGACTGCAATCTCACCTGATGATGCAGTCTAAGATGGAAGCGGGCTAACTTGGAAGAGGTATGTATACCCCTTGATCGGTTTCTACACGGCATCGTACCGGAACGCTAAATCGCTTGGCGGCACGGCTTTGCCGGTAGGGTGGTAACTAGCCACGGCTTAAGCCTCCCACCAGACCAGACCAGAGACAATTTAGAAATTATAAAATCCCAAATTGCCCCTGCCGGGAATCGAACCCGGGACCTCCCACTTCTATAAGACCACAGCGCTCACCACTGCGCCAGGGAGGTCGTTGTTGGTACGATAATAGTGTATCGGGTGGGGTTTAAACCGTCGACCTTTCGGTTTTTGATCCACGCCCGTCGACCGTTACGCTATTCAGGTTGAAATTTTGCCACAACATTGTTCTCTCCTCCCTCATATTATTAATCGGCTGATAGTTTTAATTTTCGGCGGTCTCTACGGCGCATGTGATATGTGATCAAGAGGCACACTATGTTTAGCAGGAGTATCTATTTCCGGCTGGTTACAATTTGGGACATAAATTTTTCCTTACAATAAAAAAAAATACATACCTAGTAAAAATATTTCAAAACCCATCCTTTCATTCCATTCCATAACGATAAAGGTAAAATAAACATAATAAACCTACATAATTTTGAAGTTCCTTATAGTTTTACTTGCATAGGTGCGTGTGTGTTTATCTGTGTGTGTGTGTGTGGTGTGAGTGTGTTTGTATTTGTGTGTGTGTATCTGTGTATGTTTATGTTTATGAGTGTGTCATACAGTGAGTTAATATTAAATTGAGTTAATAAATTTTAAAAATATTTTTGTATGATGCCTTTTAGGGATTTCATTTCATCATAATTTAGTGGTGATAGCTATATTTTTTCAAACTTTCTTTCCTGTCTGTCACTAATCAAACTTTTAAATATCTACAGTCTTGTCACTTCGCTCTATCAACACTACTATGGTCCGTATTTCTATAAGAATAAGGACTGTTAAAGCGTGATATGATATCTGAACTAAAAATTGTACCGAAGCTCTTTCGAATTACATTACCTATGCGCAATGCATAGAGACTATTATGAATTTTAAATTTGCTCTATATTCACAGCGCTATGTAGTTGGGAGTTTTTTGACTACCTTCCTTCATGAATATTTTTCGACGAAACTGTCTATTGTAGTCTGCTATGAAGAACTGGGTTATAAAGAACTTTAAATTGTACCTAGTTGTTTTTTTACTCGTGCTAGCTAAGGAGATTATTTTAAATTTCCTTTTTATCCGGTGGTGTAAAATATGTATATTTTTCTGGGATTAAAATTATCCCACATCCGTCTTCGGGATGCAAGGTATCTCGGTGCAAAATTTTGTCGTTATTTACTGTTGGGAAGTTAGTTTAAGAGAGGTGTAGGGGGTCTTCCAACGCTGCTTTTCTCGATGCGAGGTTGCCACTCACCCATCTTCAGACCGCAACCTGGTCAACTCCTCAATGGAAGCTGGGGCTCATTCAACTATATTTTGTTTCTGCCAAAATAAAATAATGTTTAAATACGTGTTTTGTCTTGAAAATAGAACACAAATTTTGTCGTAAGTATGGACAATGTCCGGTTTTTATGACAATGGCTTGCAATTATATTTGTCCTCTTTTCATTTCCACCCCAAATCTCTACACAATACACGACAATTCTCTGTACAAATAAGTTTAGCTGATCGCACATCTGTCAGCGCCGCAAATTCCGCATTTCTTCAGCGAATACTGTTGACGTCACAATTTGCAAAAAAGTAGAAATCGTAAGAAGGCATTTAGGCCTAGGCCGCACTGCGAAATTTAATCGCGTGAATTTTTTCGCAAAATTCTGTGACATATGGGAATGTATGAAGCTGCACGCACATGCGATATAAAATTCGCGAGAAAAATATATTAAAATGCGGAATAATTTTCGCAGTGCGGCCCCGCTCTTATTGTTTTGGAGCGTGACGGAGTGATTCTCTATACATGTACTGTTATATAGAATCATAGAATATTAATTTCCTTTATATATAGGTAGTAGGTAGAAAATGGTAGATTTTCTGTCGCCGAAGTACCTACTTAGGTAAGACTTATTTGAATATGTGGTACATTTAACCAATTTAAACATCTCCCTGTGTTCAGATGCTGTATTGTAACTTTCAAGTTAATGTAAAATCTGTCATTTAGTATGAAGATGGAAATCAAGACAATTTCCTAAAAAGTTAATTTTAATGGTAAATGATAGTTTCAGATGCTTTTTACTATAACTTTAAAAGTTATACTCAAGACTCCGAACAGCAGAACGCTATAAATTCGCGAGTAGGTAAATGTGCGTTCAGCTTTAATATCAAATTAACAACTGTGTCCCTCTCCGTGATAAATGTCACGTACTTTACGTTTTAATTTAGTCGCCCGACATTTTTGGTGTTTAACGTTTTAAATAAGGAACATAATATTTTATAAGTTACAACACACAAACCAAGCCTCAACCACATTAAACGCGACGCGGTTAAGCCTTCAAAACTTTGATCATTGATCTTTGATCAATGGTGATGTGCTCATACTTGTATTGGAAATCGTACAAATAGATACTTAATAAATTTAAAATTTAAAAAACCCCAAAATTCGCCATTTCGTGGCGGTGACCATCTTAGATTTGCATAGTGCTATTCTACTAGCCAAGGCCTTTCATTTGATACCCATATTGAGGGAGGTGTGAAAAATATGTAATCCACAATTTTGTGGCGGCGGACATCTTGGATCGATTTTCATCAAACATGGCTAAGAACACTCCCGACTAATTCACCTTTCAAACAGAAAAACCGCATTCAAATCGGTTCTCCCGTTTGAGCGCTACGGGTGAACAGACAGACACGAACACACACACACACCCGTCAAACTTATAACACCCCGTCGTTTTTGCGTCGGGGATTAAAAATTGTTAGGTACGATCAAGCCCCCCACACTTCAATAAGCGAACTACTGTTGACAAGGACACCCTATGTGTATAGGACACCCTATTAACGATCTCAACACCTCAAACAAACGATTTCCCTTTGAGGCGGTCGACATTCATTACACCTCCCTCCCTCACCGAATCCAGGCGCCTGACTAATAAATATTTATAGCTATCGCGGAGTCAAAGTAACAGTTCAACGACCTCCCTGGCGCAGTGGTGAGCACTGTGGTCTTATAAACGGGAGGTCTCGGGTTGGACTCCCGGCAGGGGCAATATGGGGTTTTATAAATTCTAAATTGTCTCTGGTTTGGTCTGGTGGGAGGCGTCAACCGTGGCTGGTTACCACCCTACCGGCAAAGCCGTGCCGCCAAGCGATTTAGCGTTCCGGTACGATGCCGCGTAGAAACCGATCAGGGGTATGCATACCTCTTCCAAGTTCCAATCAACCAAGGCAGAGACCAGCCGCAAGAAATTCTCAGTGTCAGCCGGGAGTTGGAAGTTGGCGGTGTTAGATACACCCCCGTGCCTCGGAGAGAAGCTGGCGGTTCTGCGTCTGCTCTCTCTCCGGTCGTGCCGCATTGGCGTCTCATCGAACTACGAGAGTGAGGGAATACAGAGCGCGCACATTTATGCACTATAATATCTCCTGCATAGCTTGCTAGTCTCCGTTGAGATTAGTCGCCGTAGCCGAAGTTTGGTCGCTGATACATAGCTATTTTAAATTCTGTGGATCCTCTTTGATGAACACAATGTAATTTAAGTAACTTCGAGGAAATGGCACCACTGAAATTTTAGATGCACAGTCGAAACTTTTTGACGTTAACTTGAGTGCTTTAGTGCTGTATTAAACTTTCATTGTTTTACTGTTCGACGATTTGAACCCTTCGGGAAGTTTATGGTGATGCTGTTTATGGACATTTCTATTTAAGGAGGTAATTTTGAGGCCGTTTTCTATTTGCGTATTTTCTTTAATAATTTAAAAGCTGCTGTTAACCATCGCCGACAAAATCGCTGGCAATCGTCACGATCATCGTGCAAGCATCCACACGGTCGACTGTAATCGTTTATTGAGCGGCTAGCACGCACGCACGCACGCACGCACGCACGCACGCACGCACGCACGCACGCACGCACGCACGCACGCACGCACGCACGCACGCACGCACGCACGCACGCACGCACGCACGCACGCACGCACGCACGCACGCACGCACGCACGCACGCACGCACGCACGCACGCACGCACGCACGCACGCACGCACGCACGCACGCACGCACGCACGCACGCACGCACGCACGCACGCACGCACGCACGCACGCACGCACGCACGCACGCACGCACGCACGCACGCACGCACGCACGCACGCACGCACGCACGCACGCACGCACGCACGCACGCACGCACGCACGCACGCACGCACGCACGCACACACACACACACACACACACACACACACACACACACACACACACACACACACACACACACACACACACACACATACACACATTTTCCCTTTTCGCCTTTATAATATTAGTGTGATTAGTAAAACATACCGTTTTAGGTAGGTGTCTATTCATATTCCTTTCCAATTTCCTTTTGTTTACGGGATGCGTGAGGTGTATTTTTGTAAATATATTTTCTTAATAAGAATTACTTAAATGTTTCAAAAAATTTTACACAACCAATAATGGGGACGCAATTCATTCGAATATATCGCGTTTCACACAAAGGATATTCTGTACAAAAATGGCTGGCTGTCTAATTAAAAGGAATAATACATGAGATTTAGTACGGGAGCGAACTGTTGTTAATACGCTATGAAATTCCGGATTGTAATATGCTATTTGTACAAAGAATTGTGCTCATTTCGTTGGTTATCGGATGAAGAGATTTAACTGAATGATAGAGCGGCCCGCGAATGGGATTTGTAGTAGATATATGCACCTATGCCATACATGTACTATGTAGTATATGTACGCATTATAAAAACTGTATGTCACAAGTTGTAGGTAGGCGAACGAATCAGTCCGAAGGAAACGTCAATAACTGCAAGAAGTGTTTTATTGTCTTGCGACCTAAATCCCGAATATTATTAACATCGGCACGAACATCGAACGCTGAAGGAAAGTGGCGGGGGGGGGGGGGGGGTGATAAGCTATTGTATTACGTGCGTGACAGTTCCCATGCGCAGCTATCCCCTACACGTTTCGCTCAGCGTTCGATGTACGTGCCGCGGGTTATACACGATTCATCGATCTCCCTAAAAAGCTTATTACGCCTTCCTAAATTTAGTCGTCTAAATGATTCAGTTACTAAATTCAAAAAGTGTAATCGCATTTAGCAAGCTAGCATCCTTCTTCTTCCTTCTGGGCAGGTGTCTGCATTTAAACCAATTAAAGTCTGTTGGTCGCTAACATTAAACGTACTAAATAAATCAGCATCCTAATTAGGACACTAAATTTAGGAAGGTGTAATAAACTCTACGCACCAGTATGGTCATGATATAAATATATAATCAGGATAGAATGGCTTTGTGGGAAGAAAACGCGTGCCAAACTTGTGTACAGAGGTTTCCAAAACGACACTCAGATACCCGAGATTTCAACGTAATTTATTTTATTTAGTGCACAAAAATAACCATGACAGTGCCATTTTGTGCTATTTCGAACTAAACACAGAAGTTATGAAATAAATCGTAAAAAAATGAGGTATTTGTTTGTATTTCCTATCATACGTAGGTTGTATTGGCACGCGTAAATTCTTAGTAAGTAAACAGTGCAGGTGATCGCCGATCTATCATTTAAACTATATCTGTGATTGTCATTCTGATAACATGATAAGTATCTACTATTCATAATATTAAGGCTGCCTCGTTGGTCTAGTGGTTAGCACATTCGACTGTAGATCACGAGGTCCCGGTTTCGATTTCCGGGTTGGGCAAATAATTGTTATGTATTGGGTTTTTCTGTCAAGAAATTCTCATGCCACCTCGGAGTTGGTAGTTGACGGTGCTTTCACCCCCGTGCCTCGGAGAGCACGTTAAGCAGTCGGTCCCGGTTATTATCATTTTTGTGACAATATTCGTTAAAGCCCGCCAACACGCAATGGAGCAGCGTGGTGGGTCTAAGCTCTAAATTCCTCTCTCCTGCAGGAGAGTAGGTCTGTGCCCAGTAGTGGGACGTTAAAAGGCTGTAGTGGTGGTGGTGGATTATTAATAAAGTGCTCCTGACCCACGTCAACGGAGAGGACCTCGCTGGCGCAGTGATGAGTGCTGCGGTCTTATAAGTGGGCCGTCTCAAGGTCGATTCCCGGCAGGGGCAATTTTGATATTTATGATTTCTAAATTGTTTTTGGTTTAAACTCTTTGTCCTACCTGTTGCTAACATTAATTATTAGATGTCTTCGGTCTTGAGTGGAAATAATGTAATTCAAACCAGACCGTATATTAATACGGGCATATTACAAAGGACGAAAATAATGAAATTGGATTTTGAAATCAAACATTTAATTTCCTAAAATCTTTTATACCAAATCTTTTTAAAGGTATTTTGATTAAAAATTAATGGTATTACGACAGAAAAAATTGTCTTAGGAAAGTTTGACATAACATGATAGTTTTTCTTTAAAATAAACACTGTACTGACCACTTCTATGTTTTTTTTTTTTTGTATAACGGATATTGTTTTTCGTAGATAACCATGATATTTGCTGCGAACGAAAAATTGCATGGACTTAATAAAAAAATTTGACTGTCAAGTTGTAGCAAGTGAAAAAAGTGTCAAATTAAAATGAATATACAAGTAGATCGACCAGAATCTCATGAAAAATAGGAAAATTAAATTTTGTAGTAAGCAACACTAGGTTAACTCGGCTGCCCTAGTGATAAACAAAGTAATTACATTCAGAACACCTTACGTGGGATCGTTTCACGAAACGAAAAATCAAGTAACTGTATTTTAAATACAAAAACAAAGTAATCAACATCCAATTACTTTGTTTTTGTGTTGTGCTTGTTGTTTACTTGGTTTTTGCATTTATATTCCGGGTAAGTGAGTGCAGTTACTTTGTTTGGGCAATTCAAATTTCAGTAAACGGTTCAAGTTATTTGAAATATTAAACTGTGGTAAAAATCTACTCTTATTAGGATTACTATTTTTCACAACTAGGAGTTGTGAAAAAATATGTAATCCGCCATTTTGTAGGGGCAACCATCTTGGATCGATTTTCATCAAACATAGCTAACAACACTCCCGACTAATTCACCTTTCAAACAAAAAAAAACCGCATTCAAATCGGTCCACCCGATTGAGCGCTACAGGGAAACAGACAGACAGACACATACATACATACACACACACACACACACACACACACACACACACACACACACACACACACACACACACACACACACACACACAGGCACGTCAAACTTATAACACCCCGTCGTTTTTGCGTCGGGGGTTAATAAATGTTCATCATTGCTTATATTCTTTTCTTAAAAAAAAATTCAATTCGATTTTCTGTACACCTACTAATCTTAAAGTTAAATAATAAAAAAGTCGTTATTTTTCCATTATATAACGTCTAACAATTTCTAATTGCATTTTTTATTTCATCGTTGAGAACAGGCTTCCAGTTTCCTTTTTTTAAATTCTGGTCATTTCGGATGTAAGAATAAAATTACATCAATTTGAACTTCCACCCTCTTACTTCGGGGTCAAGTTTGTTTTGTAATTAAATCGGCTGTTGATCTTGTTTTATTATTAAACTAGCGGACCCGGCAGACTTCGTCCTGTCCGCTATTAGCGCCACCTACCGGGTTCAATTTTTCTACTTATAAACCTTCCTCTTGAATCACTCTATCTATTAAAAAAAACCGCATCAAAATCCGTTGCGTAGTTTTAAAGATTTAAGCATACATAGGGACATAGGGATATAGGGACAGAGACAGCGACTTTGTTTTATACTATGTAGTGACTAGATGATGCCCGTAACTTCGCCCGCGTGGATTTAGGTTTTTTAAAATCCTGTGAAAACTAAGTATTTGCTTCCCCGGGATAAAAGTTGCCTATGTCAATATCCGGGACGCAAGTTACCTCTGGATCAAATTTCGTATACTTAAATCGGTTACACGAATGGTCATTAGAATCCTATGGGAATTGTTTAATTTTCCGGGATAAAAAGTAGCCTATCTCTAATCTCCGTCCCCGCAGGAATTTTCTCGTTGTTTTCCCGTTTCCTCGCTGTTTTCAGTGATAGGTATTTAATTATTGCTCAAAACGCACATTTTAACTTTTGAAAAGTTACAGGTGCCTGCCGGGGATCGAACTCGGGTCAGCCGAAAAGGAGGCCGAGATCTTAACCACTAGGCTATCACCGCTTTTTCATTGTTTCGTGTGTAGTCGAATTTAGTAAACAGCTTTTATTTTGATATTACAAACACACACTTAAATTTTATTAACCGACTTCAAAAAAGGAGGTTCTGTATTCGATCCGTATGTATCTACGACGTAGGTACGTATATGTATGTTCGTGATTATTTTAAAAATCAATGAACCAATTTTGATGATTTGACAATATCGTAATTTGACTGGTACACAGATTTCTCTTAGACTGCTGGACCGGAGTTGGTTTAATTTTCATAAAATACTAGCTTCTGCCCGCGGCTTTGCCCGCGTGAGTTTTGGTTTTTCACAAATCCCGAGGGAACCCTGGATTTCCGGTTTCTGTTCCCGCTCCATTTTCCAACCTTTATACTTACTTTCAAGGAAGTTTGCTGTAGTAATTTAGCTGTAGCTGTAGATTCCGGTTTTTTCAAAATCCCGAGGGAACTGTGGATTTTTCCAGGATAAAAAGTAGTCTATGCGTTTAGTCAGCGCATAATCTATCTCCATTCAAAACAGCCAAATCAGTTCAGTAGCTGCGGCGTTATATAGTAACAAACATATACACAAACTTTCGCCTTTATAATATTAGTGTGATAGCTTGTTTATTCGTATAGAAGATACATGTCACAAATTGCGCCAAAGCACCTGCAAGGCGACTCGTTTGCAGCATCAAAGCCACTCAAATGCCACCGCTCTAAATAAATAAACGACTTTTTAAACTCGACGATGTTCGATTAAAACTCCGTATCCCGTACCGGGTGCGCGGGTCCCGCAGGAGCCGCAGCTATTTCCAACTTCGACCGGAAATTTCCCGATACGTTGACTCAAGGCGACTGTACTAGAGAAAACATTGCACATTTTGCAATTAAAGTTTCAATATTAAGTAACTACTTATTATTTCTATTTTTAACCTCCGACGCAAAAAACGACTGGGTGTTATAAGTTGGACTTTTCTGTGTGTGTGTATGTGTGTGTGTGTGTGTCTGTTCCGCTGTAGCTAAAACGGGTGAACTGATTTGAATGCGCTTTTATTTGTTTGAGAGGTGAATTAGTCAGCTATGTTTGACGAAAATCGGTCCAATATGGCCGCCGCCATAGAATGGCGGATTACATATTTATTCCCTCAATATGGATATCAAATGAAAGAGCTTGACTAGTAGAATAGCACTATGCAAATCCAAGCTGGCCACCACCACAAAATGGCGAATGTCGGGGGTTTTTAAATTTTTAATCTATCTTCTATTCTATATATATAATAAAATCTTAGACTTGCCGTATCTGTACATTAAAGATTTTTGCAAAATAATAACTGCCCGGGAATGTTAGGGATAAGTAAATAAAACGTAAAAAAGCAATTTTTGAAATTTTTGTCTGTTTGTCTGTTTATCTGTTTTTCTGTTTGTCTGTTTGTCTGTATGTTTGTGCGCGCATCACGCAAAAACTATTGAATGGATTGAAATGAAACTTGGCATGATTTAAGTTCATACTACAGAGTAACATATAGGATACTTTTTAACCCGTTTAGCTTGGTTCCCTTGGGAGATGGGATGAAAGTCAAAATATGTAATTCATTAACGCGTGGTCCGATTTCATTCATTCTTTTTTTGTTAGAAAGGAGATACTTTGTAGATTACAGGCTATTCTCTGAAAGGCTGGAACGATTTTGGTGGCACTTTCACTGGCAGATGTTTATATTTTGATCTACCTAAACATCTGCCAGTGAACTTTTAACAATATTATTCGCGGGTATCCGCTTGTAAATAAATAAAAAATTTTGGCCCCACCCAGGAATCGAACCCAGGACCTCGTGATACGCAGCCATGCTTGGGGGTGTCACAGATAAAATGTGGTTTGGTTTAATAATTTAGATTTGTAGATACATTTGTTTATTTGTGACATCATCATTGAGTAAAGTTATTTTCTTTCTTTCTTGCTTCACTAATTCGGAATGAACCAGTTGTAGATTCACTTGTATTAGTAGTTTATGAAACGGTTGCATAATAGAGGTTATTAAAACACGAGTGTTAGTTTAAAAAACGAGCCGCAGGCGAGTTTTTTAATAGTATTACACGAGTGTTTTAATAACTAATTATGTAGAGTTTCATACACTACTTTATCTAAACTCATATCTTAAAATCCAAACCATAAAATCTTGGTAATATTTGTCGTGAGTTTTCTTTGATTTTGCTGGCAAAAGATTGTTGGTCGGTGGTCAGGTGGAGTTAAATTCTCTTCAGTATCACTGCTAGACATTTTTCCGCACAATAAAAACCATGTCTTGTAAAGTTTTGAGTAACAAATAAAAAATTTAAATATTATAACTAGCGTATGGCGCCAAAATTCAGTTGTTACCATAGAGATTCTTCTTCTTTTTCGGTTTGTCCCTTTCGGGACAGGCCAAGATCGTTGACCATACAGCCTGGGTTACCATAGAGAAATTAATAGTAGTAGAGGAGTCCTAATGTCCTATAGAAATTAGTGGATCGGAAAATAGCTCAAGCTTATCAAAAATTTAATTTTTAATAGTTATTAATTTTTAGTAGTTATTTTTAGTAGTTACTTAATTTTAAGTAAACTTAATTTTTAGTAGTTACTCTTCTGCAATTTAACACAATTCACAATGTTTAACGCGTTTGTACAGTTACACACATCTACTGTAAGGAGGTCGCACGAATTTCCCGCCATGGCTCAAAAATACCAGAACCCAGATCGCCTGTACTATAATGTAGAAAAAATTATTTTATAACATTACTTTGCAATAATTTCCTAACAAAGTAGTGTTATAATTAACTTTTTTAATTTTTTTTTTAAATATTATAGATGTATGTGAATAAAGTAGTCCAATATATGACACATTTTGATTTCATATTCGGGATTTTAAGATATGAGAGTAGATAAAATTATTTACGCAACTGTTGTGTAATAAGGGGTATTAAAACACGAATGTGGGTAAATCACATGAGTGTTTCAATACCCAATTATCAAAAGTTGCATACACAACGTTGTCTACACCCATAATATTAATCCTCTATAAAAGATTCTGAAACAGCTTACTGCTATATCATTAAACCAATCTAGTAACCACAATATCATCCAACGGAGTGTTATTATGCAAACGGTTGATATAATGTTGTACTGAATTTCATAATAACATTACTTTAAGTGATAATATTATTATGGTTGTATTAGGACATTCGCTGTTTTAATGTTGGCAATAAGCTAACTGTTTCAAAATATTTTATAGAGGATTTAAAGCACGGGTGTAGATAAAAGTTTATTTGAATCCAACCGAGAAGAACTAACTACTTAGTGGGAAACCTCTTGAAACGCTCTATGTAATTTAGAACCTCTCTATTTCTTATTGCGAAATTAGTTTCAAGACGAAAACTTTTAATGCGCCTCTAGGACAGGCAAAAGGATAATAAACGTTGTTCGCTCAACAAAAATAAAGTGAAATAGTGTACAATCAGAAACATAAGTCATAAATGTTTTTAAAATGTATTACTTAGTTGTTTAAAATTAAATATTTTTTATGAATTGCAAATGTCAATTAACTGCTCAGAGTATAAAATTTTGTATGTTTGTCCCCCATGCATTCCTAAACTTTACCTTACGTGGCATTGCGATATTTGCCGGGTAATAGGAATTCCCACGAGATAGGAAATTTTTAAATTCCACTCGAGCGAAGCAGACGTAATGGTCGTTTGTTTCACAATATAATGGCGAAGTCTACTTTGGCTGACAAAAACTAGAAAAACCTAGTTAGCTTTTCTACAGTAAAACTTTATTATTGATTATCGTACAGGAATAGTTACATAATATGCACAACAAGCGATCTAAAAAATTGGAAGTTAAATCGACTTCACCACACACTTAGCAGTTTATACCTCGGAAACTACTGAACCGACTTTGATAAAACTTCTACTGATTCCTTTTTTGAAGTAAATTTCAGTCAATCCTACTAATCTTACTAATATTATAAACTAGCTGACCCCCGCAACTTCGTTCGCGTGTTTATAGGTTTTATATTATAGAATCGGATCGGATCCCATAATTCTTTTATATACCTAAACTAAATGTAGCCTGTTACTCCTTATAACATTGAAAGTTCCATTAAAATCGATCCAGCCATTTCGGAGATTAGCTGGAACAAATAGACAGAACGACAAACATAAATTTAAACGCACGCCAGTTTAAAATACGCCGTACGTACAAAGATCCGGGTCCCAAGTTATCGGAACCCAATAAATGCCTGTCATTTCTAAACTAAAAAACCTATGACCTTGAAATATTTACGGGACAATACTTAAAGTACTACCTTTCTAACAAAAAAAGAATGAGTGAAATCGAACAACGCGTTAATGAATTACAGCTAAATACACGTTTTAACTTTCATCCCCTCTCCCAAGGGAACCATGCTGGATTTCGGGATAAAAAGTATCCTATAACCTACCTCGGAGTATAAACTCAAATCGTACCAAGTTTCATTCGAATCCGTTCAGTAGTTTCAGCGTGATGCGCGGCCAAGATACAGACAGACAGACAGACAGACAGACAGACAGACAGACAAAAATGAAAAAAATTACAGTTTTGGCTTCAGTATCGATTATAGAATGCCCTCCAATAAAAATTTTCAAAATATCTTCAATGTACAGAACTGGATCTGTTACAGTTTTATTATATTATAGATAGATATGAGTGTGGATGTTTGGATGTTTGTTACTCAATCACGCAAAAACTACTGGATGGATTTGGCTGAAATTTGAAATGGAGATATATTATACTCTGGATTAACACATAACTTTTTATCCCGGAAAATCAAAGAGTTCCCACGGGATTTTTAAAAATCCTATATCCACGCGGTCGAAGTCGCGGGCATTAGCTAGTAAAACATGATGGTTACAATACATACATATACATGTACAATATGTACATACATACACACAAACCTGAAATTTTTGTTTCGCAACCCAAGATCGTTCGACTTGGCGCAGGAAAGTGAGGAGACCCGACCCCAAATAATGGGATTCAAGGAAGGCAGAAGAGAAAAAGAAGAAGAGACATACTATCGAATTGAAAACCTTCTTTTTTGAAGTTACATTTTTGAAGTCGATTAAAAATTTAGGTTTTTGAACGCATTTTTCCCGCGACAGTCTTTTAAAATAGTAGCATTTCAGGCTAACCATTCGCTCGCTACCTACTTTATAACAAAGGTATCGCGTGCGTGGGCCCGTGTTCGTTGGGAATTTACGGGCGCATTTATTTCTCTAAAAACAAAACAAAACAAAAACGGGGAAAAAAACAACTCTAAAAACAAATGCAATGCCATTTAACTTGTGTGTTCGTTGTGGAACGTATAATGTGCAGTGATGTACTTGTGTACATTGTACATTCACTGTAACATTTTGTTGGAAATGTGTGTTTCGTTCAGTTTTTATTCCCTACTTGCACGAGACTGCAATCTGCATGATTATTATTTTAATTTTATTTACATCTATAGAACTGCAGCGCCATTTACACTAACAGAAGGTCAATAAAAAAAATTTAAAACTTAATAATAGAATAGAATAGAAAAGTTTTTTATTCAAATAAACTTTTACAAGTACTTTTGAATCGTCAATTGAATCTACCACTGGTTCGGAATGCCGTTCCAACCGAGAAGAACCAGTAAGAAACTCGGCGGTTGCTCTTTTTTTAAAAATAACAATACAACAATTTATGTACATGATTGAAATGCTGTCTCGTGCATTGCTGGAACAAATTAAATCCATGCTTTTTTATCATTTATATAATCTTCAATTGTATAATATGATTTTTTTATAATATGCTTACAATTCTACACATGTGAAGATGGGCAAACAAAAGTAGCCCCATTTCAGACGGTGGCACCCGTTCACGAGCATGACGCATGATCCAGCCATTTGTCCCCAAACACCTTAAAAATACCCCTAAAATGTAACGCATAGTTTTAGGGGTTTTATTTTGACTTCCTATACCTATATATTTTTTGGAATTACGGAAAAAATATTGGTCGCCTCGTGTCCTTAAAAGACTCTTACCGCATTTGTTTACCCCCTAAAGTGGGGAAAACCCTTAAGTTGGGAACCATGAGAAGATGGGAAGTTGGGAACTCGGGTACATTAAATCGTTCGGCGGTACCGCTTTACTTTGTAATGACTTCAACAAATAAATAAGTACAAAAAGACCGACAATACATCTCCCTAACAATAAAATTAATACTAAGACCTTAACAATGGCAGAGATCTGATAGTACTCCAGATACTTACTAATAAGACGGCTGGCATTTAAATCTTGTAAGAGTTTGATCTTAGATAAAGTCTTATCAAAGCCTCAATAGCTCAGTGATGGAAGGACAGACGGGTGGCTTAAATATCAAAAGGTTGTGGGTTCAATAGCGTAGATATATTATGTATAGAAAGTGCAGCAGTTTATTAATTACACAGATGTCTATTAGGACATCAGCACTTATTATTGTAGAAACAGATGTATCTATAGCCTGATTTTTAATTCCGTAGAATTCTGACGTTTCTTAATGTTACCAGAGATAAAACAGTTCAAATAAAAAAGATAATAAATTCAAAACTTGCATAAATAAAAATCTATTGCCTCATGTAGATATTATGACAAATGACTGACAGATATTTTAGGTACTTTAGTTTGGATAAAATCAAACTTCAGATGGTAGCTCTGTTTTTCATACAAATAACTCATTCTATTTTTGTGTCAACTGTCAGAATTTCACCGAATTATAATTAGACTATATTTGCATAGTGTTACAGTTTAATTAACGTTACTTTGGATGCTATAGCGGATTAAAAGTGACTTTGAGTTTCCTTACTACATATACATATACATTATACATACAATGTTTTACCTATAAATAACTAACAGTAAATAATACAGTCTACTATATAATCCTTGAAATACAACCTTATTATACCATAAACAATTTTACCGTCCAAGTAGGAGTGGATATTATATTGTTTACCGCGTGATAGGGTACTTTTATTGTGTGTTTTTTATAATGCAAAGTTGTAAAACAATCATTAAGTAGCCGTGGCGGGTTTATAGACTATAATGACAAGCCGATAGGTCCATTTTGATGTAATAAAAAAGTGTGTGGTACTGTTATAAACTATTTTAATATGTATTGACTCGCTGCATCAGCACAATCAAATTATATAAAAGCAGTTGATGCCATGCGGCCAGTCAGTTCAGTCCAGAATTAGCCACCGCTCAGTTGGTTCCTAGCCAGTAGGCTACTTGCGGTTAAGACCTTGTTTGTAATTTTCCTTTTTAATAATTAAATTCAGTGGAAAGTTTTTGTGGTTTTTTTTTAAAAAGACTGTCGTGCCGGCCCTCCTAACAATTTGGTGTCAGAAGTGGGATGCTAAGAAGGTTCATGCAAGAGGACCCTTAGCATCCAAAAGAATCCTGAGGGCATCGCAGTCGTGGTCGACGTTAAGCCTCACCCCCTAGGGTCGAGCCCGCACCACAACCACCACCAAACAACAAGTCTTCAAGATCGACGGTAAGCCTCAGCTCCGCTGGACTGAGCCCGCATCCCGCAATCAGAAGCCACAACACCCTGGTTTGGCTGGACTAACTCATCATCAACACCTTCAACTTATTTTCAATATCTCCAATATTTTCAAAATCTCCAACATCTTCGAAATCTACATAGTATTCAATTCAAAAACGCTGTCGCGTGAAACACGAAACGAAGTTCCGGCACGTGCAACGCATCGACCTCATTTTCCTCGTTAACAATTGTAGTGCAGTGTAGACAAATTCCTCCATCAAGTGCAGTGATTATTATATTTAAAGAGTGAAATTATAATTACACAAATGTTCATCATTATCCTGTACTCGTAAGTAATTTTATGTACCTCGTAATTTAGAGCGCAATTGTCACCTCACATTATATTATAAGTTATTACATATATATAAGTCATATTATCTAAATTTCAAACAAAATGTCTCTAAAATCAGAAAGTACAGATCCCAAAGTGCCTCTCTCTGTCCTCACCAAATTCGTAAGACCTTATGATGGGAATCGGGAAAGCCTTGCCGCATTTCTCACGAATTGTGACAATGCTCTTAATATAGCTGCTCCCGACCAGCAAAACATTTTATGCAAATTTATTATCTCCCAACTCGAGGGAAAAGCTCAATTAGCGTGTAGCTTAAAAACTTTCAACAATTGGGATGAATTAAAATCATATTTAAAAAACACTTTCGGTGAGAAAAAGCACTCCTCTCATTTATTACTCGATCTCCAAAATTGCAAACAAACTCAATCTGAAAGCGTGACACAATACTCCCTCAGACTTGAAGCATGTCTAACTCGAGTTCAAGCTGATATCCAAAATTCATGCACAGATCGCAACATTCTCCTAGGCAAGATCTCCGCTATGGAAGAACTCGCTTTAAGCACATTTCAGTTAGGTCTAAACCCTAATATTTCTACTATTGTCCGCTGTAGAAACCCTTCTACTCTTAATGAAGCAATTTCTTTAGCTGTCGAAGAAGAAAAACTCTTTAAACTCGCCAAAGTCACACAACCGAGACATCCTAATAAATTCTGTTCTATATGCCATAAAAGCAACCATACTTCTTCCGAGTGTTACAAGAAAAAGCGTGATTCCACTCAGAAATCATCCTTCCACATCCCTCCTGCTAACTCTCAATATCCTGCACGAACAAATCAAAACCCTTCAAAGGGCTCAACCTTCGTTAAAACTTGTGCATATTGTAAACATAAAGGTCACACAATTTCAGAATGTCGTAAGCGCCAATATAACAACAATCAACGTCAAATAAATTCACACCCTCCACCGGGTCCTACTCATAATAATAATGCTCATGTAAACGTGTGTGAATACGCTGAATCTTTGAATGAAATGATGAATAGTAATATCTCTGACTCAAAAAACTAATTCCGATTTCGGATGCGTGCCTGCCGAAATCAACAATCCAAAATGGCACTATAACTACTAAATCTTTTAATACTAATTCTCCCAAATCTTTTAAATCTCGGCAATCGCTACATGACTGCCCGAGTCTCTCTGAATCTTTTACCAAATCTCATAAATCTCGGCAATCGCTACATGACTGCCCGAGTCTCTCTGAATCTTTTACCAAATCTCATATATCTCGGCAATCGCTACATGACTGCCCGAGTCTCTCTGAATCTTTTACCAAATCTCATAAATCTCGGCAATCGCTACATGACTGCCCGAGTCTCTCTGAATCTTTTACCAAATCTCATATATCTCGGCAATCGCTACATGACTGCCCGAGTCGCTCTGAATCTTTTACTAAATCTTTACCAAATCAAAATATCCCTGAATCTTATCCCAAATCTTCACTGACTCCTGCAAAATCAAACACAAAGCATTCCAAAGAAGATTGCTCGAATACTATATCCAAGCCTAATTCTTATACCAGTTCTTATACTACTAAATCATTTAAATCTCAGTTTCCTTTAAAGGATCAATTGAGTCTCACGTCTGAAGTCATTCAAAATGACTCCCAATTCAAAGCAGGCAAAAGCTTATCGCCTCTTAAAGACGTCCCGATTTTTGAAACAAGCACCCTAAAAAAGTTGGTGTCCCTACCTCATGCATATTTACCAATAGAATGTAATAAAAACCCTCTCCGTTTCCTAGTTGACACAGGCGCAAGTGTCAGCATTATTAAGCGCTCGTGCTTATTAGCAGAGCCCAAGCTATCTCGAGAAATTATAAAACTCAAAGGCATAAATGATAAAGACTCCTATAGCGAAACATTAGGATCAACTATACTTAACTTTATCATAAATAACCAAATCATTTCCTTTAAATTCCATGTCATAACTGACGCTCTGAATCTGGAATCAGATGGTATCTTAGGTACCGATTTTCTACATTATTTTCATACTAATATCGATTATAATACTAAATCACTTACTATTTCAAATCATATTATACCGATACATTATTCTAGCCCTAAGTATATAATACCGGCTCGTTCCGAAGCTATTGTGGAATGTACTGTCTCAAATGACAAGTCCGAGTTACGTCACTTAAAGGACGCACTTATACTCGATCATTCTATATCGGAAGGCGTATATATAGCAAACTGTATAGTAAGTTTGAAGCCTAATTATAAAGTTAATGTCTCTGTTCTAAACACCACTGAATCTCAAATAGAAATCCAAGACTTCAAGGTCCATTTAACTCCTATAGACTTTTCCGAATTACGCCAATTGTCTCAATCTCCCGAAATTATCAACCATGTTTCTAATTCTTCCTCAAATCGACTGGACCGTGTTCTAAATCTCATACGACACTCACATCTTAACGACGAAGAAAGAAAAGCTCTCTTAGAGTGTTGTTCTGAGTATTCTGATATATTTTATCTCGAAGGAGATACATTAACTCATACCAATGCTATTCAACACTCCATTGACACGGGTACTAATCCTCCTATCAATGTAAAGTCTTATCGTTTTCCCGAATGTCATAAAAACGAAGTCGATTCCCAAATCCAGAAGATGTTACAACAAAAAATCATAAAACCCTCTGTTTCTCCCTGGAATGCCCCTGTTTGGGTGGTTCCCAAAAAAATGGATGCATCTGGAAAAAAGAAATGGCGGATAGTTATTGATTATCGTCGCCTCAATGACGCCACTGTATCTGAAGTCTATCCTATTCCCCTCATCACGGATATCCTAGACCAACTAGGTCATTCAAAATATTTTAGCACACTAGACTTAGTTTCCGGATTTCATCAAATTCCTCTGAATCCATCAGACGCACCTAAAACTGGCTTCACCGTAGTCAACACAAATGATTCTACAGGTCACTATGAATTTACTAGGATGCCGTTTGGACTCAAGAACGCTCCCAGTACCTTCCAACGTCTTATGAATACAGTATTATCAGGTCTTCAAGGTCTACATTGCTACGTCTACCTAGATGACTGTATTATCTATAGTGCAGATCTCAAATCTCATTGCGAAAAATTGAAAATGGTTTTTGATCGTTTCAGAGAGTTCAATCTCAAACTCCAGCCCGATAAGTGCGAATTTCTTAGAAGAGAAGTCACTTATCTAGGACACATCATCACCGATAAAGGTGTCTCTCCCAATCCAGACAAAGTTAAAGTTGTCTGCGATTTTCCAATTCCTAAAAACCCTAAAGAAATAAAATCATTCCTTGGTCTCGTTGGCTATTATCGCCGATTTATCGACAATTTTTCCAAAATCACAAAGCCTCTGACATCTTTACTCAAGAAAGATGCTACTTTTCTTTGGTCTACAGAACAAGATCAAGCTTTCAACCTCTTGAAAGAAAAACTAACGTCAGCTCCTCTTCTTCAATATCCCGATTTTTCTCAACCATTTATCGTTACCACAGACGCCAGCAACTACGCTGTTGGCGCAGTACTATCTCAAGGCCCTATTGGTAAGGACAAACCGATAGCCTATGCTTCCAGAACTTTAAATAAACAAGAAGGTAATTACTCAACAACAGAAAAAGAGTTAATTTCCATTTTATTCGCCGTTAAAACCTTTCGACCCTATCTCTACGGCACTAAATTTAAGATCGTAACAGATCATCGCCCCTTAGTATGGCTTTTCAATGTCAAAGATCCTGGTTCCAAACTCGTCCGTTGGCGCCTCAAACTTGAGGAATACGATTACGAGATCGTTTATAAACCTGGAAAATTAAATTCAAATGCAGACGCCCTGTCTCGCATCCCAATTCATGCCATAAATACAGATAATCTTAATAAACTTTCCTACGAGGCATATTTCAAGAAACAATTTACTAATTCTTTACCAGATCAGAACACAAAAATTGAAGAACACTCACAAGCTTTACATCTCTCTAAATGCAATATCATTGCATGTCCTGTTTCTCTAGATTTCGACAACTCTATGCCGCATTGTGAGGAAATATTATCGAAGATAACTGACACCGCTTCATTGTTAGAAGCCGAACGTAAACAATGCACAGTAAAGTCGGTTACAAACAATAATAAAACATATTATTTTCTTTTTACTAAAGTTCATCATTACGATGAGACAACTTTTCGCTCCATATATGACACTTTGATGACGCTTCGTAATGAACTTATATTACATCACTCCGATGTCAATGAACTAGCTATCTCCGATTTCTCTGAGCCTTTTACTAAACTATCTTACACTAAAATCTATAATATTATTTCTTACATATTTCATAACACTAATATCATTATACACATTTATAAAAATCAAATAATATTCCCAACTCCAACTGAAGTTCCTAAGATCCTCAAAGAGAATCACGACACTCCAATAGCTGGACATCCTGGTGTAAATAGGATGTATAGTCGAATAAAAGCTTCCTACTACTGGAAAGGAATGAGAACTGACATAGAACGCTACGTAAAGTCTTGCAAACTATGCCAAGTCAACAAACCTCTACGCGCTTGTAATAAAGCTCCTATGGTCATTACATCCACGAGTACAAAACCTTTTGGGCGCTTAGCTCTAGATATAGTTGGTGTTTTACCTGAAGCAGGTTTTCAAAAGTTTAAGTTCATTTTGACTCTGCAAGATGACCTTACTAAATTCACATGTGCCTATCCTATGATCTCCTCAACAAGTGATGAAGTAGCTCGTACTCTGGTTCACTTTATGTCCTTATTTGGGATTCCTAAAATGATCCTCACAGATCAAGCCATGACTTTTACATCAGAACTGTTTAAACAAGTTACCGATATTTTCAAAATTAAACCCTTATTTTCTAGCCCTTATCATCCCCAGACTAATGGTGCACTGGAACGCAGCCATGCCACTCTGAAAGAATATTTAAAATCTTTTGTAAATGAAAATCAAAATGACTGGCATTGCTACCTAGCAACAGCCATTCTCGCATACAATACTACACCTCACACAACTACTCAATTCACGCCGTTCGAACTCTTGTTTGGACATAAACCAACTCTCCCTAACTCTCTATACGATACCGATAATAACGTCACATACCACGAGTATGTCCGTGCTCTTCAATATAGAATGAAAGTAAGCCGTGAAAAAGCCTTAGAATATATTAGAGCAAGCAAAGAGTCCTCAAAGCAAATCTACGATTCGAATTCCAACCCCAACATAAATTACCAAGTTGGTGACATGGTATACTTGAAACACCATCACAGGCTACGCAAAGCCTTATCTCCGATATGGAAAGGCCCTTATAAAATAATTAAAGTAAATGGGAAACATAACGTAACCCTATTGATTAACAGAAAACATGTTAAATACCATACTAACCTAATTAAACTTGCTGTAACCTAAGTTATCCTTCTTTTCAGATTTTTCTCCTACGTCTCGCCTGAATCAATAATTACACCTATCACGCATAGTCCTGGTATATATTTTGACCCCATTACTAACCTTTATTTCTATAACGATTATTGGAGAGTAATCACGCACCTCGACACAGTCTCATTGGAACCGCAGCTTGACAAAATTAACAGGCTGATTGTTAAAACTTCTTTAATTTGTGCTAAGTTGCAACCAGAAGAGTATTCTAGCTGTAAAGATATTTTTAGTCCAATCGAAGTACTTCTAGAATCAAATTACCTCAAGACTCAATCTCTGTCCCATATCATCTCTAATGAAAACCCCACAAGATTTAAAAGATCTCTAGAATTTGGTGGCGAAATCTTGAAGTTTTTCTTTGGCACCTTAGATGCTGAAGATGCTCGAAAATACGATGCTGCTATTAACTCCTGTCAAAGATCCGAATCTGAAATGTTTGATTTAATGAAAGAAAATATTCATGTTGTAAAATCGTCAATTAATACTTTTAATTCCACCATCTCTAGATTAAATCAAAACGAGATAAAATTAAATTCTCAGATTAATAAATTAAATGACATATTGTCTCACGTCACTAGTGATAATGAAAAATTAATGTATTTAACCAGATTTAATACCTTAGTTAACATAATCGAAAGCTCTTTACTAGCAATTTCTAATTTTCTTGACACTGTAATTAACGCAATCTTATTTTCAAAAGTTAATATTCTACATCCTTCTGTTATAAGTCCTGTAAAACTTTACGATGAAATTTCTAAACACAGAAACTCAATTAATAAGCGTTTAGATTTTCCTGTACCATTAAGTATCGAAAACATACATACAATTATAGATATATCTAAGTTAGTTTCCTATTTCTATAATAATAAGATAGTATTTGTAATGCAAATCCCTCTTATATCTCCTATCAAGTATAATGTTTACAAAACAATCCCTCTCCCGACTCCTCACTACGAAGGACAACCTAAAAGTTTTGCCCTGATAAAACCTACCAAACCCTATTTAGCTATAACTGATGATAGATTAAATTACGCATTGTTAGATACCTTAAGGGATTGTACTATTATAAATAATGAGAACTCTATCTGTAAATTAGAATCAATTTATTCCACTAACTCGAATCCGTCATGTGAAACAAAGCTTCTAACCGAAGTAACTTTATCCTTACCAAGCGAATGCGAATCGAAAATCCTGTATGGCCTTATTGATATATGGCATAAGTTAAGAAATAACCAATGGATATATGTACAATCGAAAACGAGTAAGTTAACTGTAAATTGTAATAATTATGTTAAAGATTATTCCATATCCGGCACTGGAATTCTAAAACTCAGCAATGATTGCATCGGTTATTTTAAAACTATTCAATTGTTACCTTCTACTATTTCAAACTTAACTATTAGTAACAATAATCCCAACATTAATTTCGACATAATCAATGATGACTGCTGCAATCAGGAAATTGTGAACAAAACGATTCCTCTTTTATCACCAATACATCTGAGCAATATTAACTTAGATTCCTTAAAGCATTCAATGAATCAATTTGACGACCTTGAGTTACAAATTAATAAGATCCAAGAGGAATCTCATTTTATAAAATATAGCTCGTATTATTCTACTTTTACTTATATAATAATTTCGTTAATTTTCCTATTTCTAAGTTATAAAATTTTCAAATGTTTTAAGTCAAGTAGAAGCGAATTATGTATTCAAATTTTTAATCAGTGTAATCGTAGAAAGATTTCTCATAAAGAAAATAAAATTCATAATTCAATCGAAATGTCACAAATTACAGATGACGAAGACTACACACCTGTAGATTTCGGAAACCTTAGTGCTTCCAAAAGAAATTTATCAAATAATTGAATTACGAATTTTTATCCTAGTTCAGAATAGAATGTATGTAACTTTAAGAATAATTTTTATTTTACAATTTCTCTCCTTTTTATCCTAGTTCTTTTATTTTACTACGCTTTATTTTAAATTAAAGCTCCGTCTTAAAGGGGGGAAATGTTATAAACTATTTTAATATGTATTGACTCGCTGCATCAGCACAATCAAATTATATAAAAGCAGTTGATGCCATGCGGCCAGTCAGTTCAGTCCAGAATTAGCCACCGCTCAGTTGGTTCCTAGCCAGTAGGCTACTTGCGGTTAAGACCTTGTTTGTAATTTTCCTTTTTAATAATTAAATTCAGTGGAAAGTTTTTGTGGTTTTTTTTTAAAAAGACTGTCGTGCCGGCCCTCCTAACAGTACGATGGCGGGACTGTTTGCTTGATTAAAACTTCAAGAAACACTATTAATCAGTTTGATCGCCATGGCTTGTATGCAGGAAAATTCGCATTCAGTTTTTATTTAGGTAAGGTTGGTAGCATTTTGAAATCAGAAATGTATAGGTAGTTTGTTCAAAAAGAGAATCGGCGTGGCCAAACAGTGATAAACGCGCGTGTAGTAAGTAAGTGAACTAAGTATAGTAAAGGTATTAGAATAGAATAGAAAAGTTTTTATTCAAATAAACTTTTACAAGTACTTTTGAATCATCAATTAAATCTATCACTGATTCGGAATCCATTCCAACCGAGAAGAGCCAGCAAGCACAGTACACAGATACAACCAGTAGTGAAACTACCTAGTTATGTTTGCCCATCCGCTGTAGATTAAGTCCTAGAATGCATGGTCAGCGTCGCGCCGCTCCGGCGACAAATGTAACACCATTATTAATTTTAGTATTAAACTAGCCTCAATATCGGCAATACGTCTTTCATTTAAAATACTCCCTGATAAAATCTCAGGTTAATTTAATTTAAAAAGCATTTCAAAAGCTCCCGAAACCAAAAGTGGCGCAGCCGGGCCGGATTTTCCTAAAAAGTTCCGTAGTTTTTCTGACAAAACACGAGAACAAAGGAAGTCCGTTCGAACCAAATAAATTTCTTTTGTGTTACGAGTGCAAGAAAAGCCGAGTATGGGAGAAGAGGTGATTCGGTGAGTCAAACTTTTCGCCAATCCTTTGTTCCTCTAACCCTCCTGTATTTTTCATGTTAATAACATTCAAAGTAATTGTTATTCTAGAGATCAAACTTTGCTCATTATAACACTGTTAGCCTTAAGCCCGATGATATCTCCGCATGAGATTCTGCGGTCTTATCTCTATTCTAAGAATATGAACATAGAGTAGTTACGAACATAGAGACTTTTAATATGAATTAACTTTTATTGAAATTGATACAAAGATATAATTATAAATTAAAAAGATTTACTGAAATATATTTTAATAAGTTTTAATTGCAAAAGAAAAAGAAATTATATATGTTTTAATTATACTGTACTTTAATATTTTATAACTTTTACAAATTTTATTACTAGTTTCAAAATTTTATTTTACTTTTACTTTGTGCTTTTATTGTGTGTTCTATAGTATTAAGTGTGTAATTTTACTTGTGAATTAAAGTGTTTTGTACGAAAGCCAGTTGCATCCTCTGATCACTTCATTACTCTATCATCATGACACCCACGTCCGTCTCAATGGTACCAAAAGAAATTGTACAATTAATCCCTTTGTTCAGTGGTGATAAAAGACAGTTAAATCTTTATTTGCGAAAATGTCAATACGTGATTGATCGATATCGCGGGGATGATGAACAAAATCTTTACGTTTTTAATGTTTTAACGAGTAGATTAAAAGACGATGCAGCTGCGCTCCTATCTGAACGAGAGGACATTGTTTCATGGTCAGCATTAAAAACCTTGTTAATCCAACATTTTGGAGACCCGCGCAGTGAAGCGTGCATTAATATCGAGTTAGAATCTTTAAAAATTAATCCAGGTGAAAGTTTTCTTGATTTTTGTAATAGAATCCAAAGCGTCCGATCATTGTTAATGTCCAAGGTGAATTCAAGCAATGATTTGGAATTAAAACGATCTAAGGCAGTTATATATAATCACACGGCTCTTAATGTGTTTCTATATTTAAAATCTTCCCGAAGATATGGTGCGTATTGTTAGGTTGAAGTCACCCACTACTTTAGAGGCGGCTTTAAGCATTGTACTCGAAGAAGTGAACTTTTTGGAACAATACAAGACGCGTAATCATGTGCATTTACCATTTCACTCCAAATTATCTGTTAATAATCCGCAAATAAAAACGCCTCCATTTCAGGGTCAAGGTCAACCACCAAACCCGTCTATAACCGATAGACCTCAATTACGTTTTCAGCCACAACAATTTGGAATTAGGCCCCCACATTTTGGGTACATGTCCCCACAACAATTTGGGTACATGTCCCCACAACAATTTGGGCACATGTCCCCACAACAATTTGGCTACAGGCCTCCACCACAATTTGGCTACAGGCCTCCACAACAATTTGGGTACAGGCCTCCACCACAATTTGGGTACCGGCCTCCACAACAATTTGGGTACAAACCCACTCAACAATTTGGGTACAAACCCCCACAACAATTAGGGTACAAACCCCCACAACAATTAGGGTACAAACCCCCACAACAATTAGGGTACAAACCCACTCAACAATTTGGGTACAAACCTCCACCACAATTTGGGTACAGACTCCCACAACCATTTGGGTATAAACCCCTTCAGCAATTTGGTTATAAACCACCACAACCCCCACAACCATTAGAGTACAAACTCCCACAGCAATTTGGGTATAAACCACCACAACCCCAACAACCAACTAATGACGTATCTATGAGAACAGCATTAGGGACAGCACAGCCGATAACGCAACAAGGTTTTAAATTGAACGAATTAAATATGACTAACAATGAAGACAATTTTCCCAATGACAATTATCATTACTACGACAATGACAAATCAAATGACATTAACTACGGTTATGACGTTGACATAAATCAAGCAGAGTATTCTAACGTATCTTATCATGAAGCAGAACCAATTCCAGAACCAGTTCTTGAAAATCCACTTCCGGATTTTCAGGAAACAGCCTCTGACAACAGACCAGAAGTCATAGAATTAAATTGTGACCCCAATTTAAAACTTCCCTACATTTATTTGGAAGAAATAGACGCAAAAATGATGATTGATACAGGCAGTACGAGGTCTTTTCTCAGCCCTCGAAAAGCTTATGAGTATTTTAGTGACTCTATTAAAAAAGAACCATTTCAAGTAGTTAGCACACATGCTTCCAGTAGTCATGATGAAGTGATAGAAATTCCTCTCTTACCTAGTTTTAGAAATGAAAATTGGCATAAGTTCTACTTATATGACGTAGACAACCGTTATGATGGACTTATTGGTAACGACCTTTTACAACAATTAGGCGCAATTATAGATTTGAAGGACCAGTTATTAAAAACTAGCACTACTTGTATTCCAATTGTAAAAAACAATTTAAATTTTACGGTTAACATACCTGCAAGGTCAGAACAGCGAGTTAAGTTACCCGTCGATCAATATTCAGGCAATGCTATACTTAATTTCCAGGAATTTGAAACTGGATTACGTATGCCTTCCGCTATTGTAAATGGCACGAATGGATATGCAGACACCGTAGTTCAAAATTTTACAAAAAAACACACTGACATAAGTAGCCCATACAGCATAGAATTAGAAAAACAGTATTTTCGAAAAATGGTTAAAGATCATGCAAAACGAACTAAACAATTATACAAATATCTAACTGATAAGATGGTAGCAATAAAGAAAAAGGTTAGGAAAAAGAAAGTTAACATAGAATTTTCTGAAAGAAATATTGTGTTTGCAAAGGATGTTAATAAACGTAAAAGTAAAGATATACCAAGATATGTTAAAGCCAAGGTTATAGGACGTTCTGAAGGAAATATTTTACCTATAAAAGTAGGAGAAAGAAACACCAAAACCCCCATTAAAAACGTTAAACGTCCTCCGTAGGTTCTGCTGTGTCCTGCTAACAGTGATACAGTCACAGGCTCTTAATCTACAAAAACTTGATATATAAAAGTAATTGACAATTGTCTCTAAAATGTTTGATATTTTTAATGTTTATTAGTGTAACTGAAACAATGAATCAGAAATCTGTTCATTTTCATAATCGTTTAACGTAATTTTCATAATTTTGTAACTTATCTCACAGGATTATTTGGTGTATTTTACAAGTAGTTTTCGCACTGTCTTTGTTAGACTGAGTGAAATTTAAACAGCACTAGCTCTAAGTAAAACCTCTATTTCACATCAATCGATTGTGAACTCTACAGAATTACTATTTCATTTAAATGTAATTTCTAACTCTGAAAGCTTGATATACCCATTATTGTATAACATTCGTAATGGAAATACTAATTACTGATAACTCAATGTATAATTATTTTAAGGTATATTCCTTACCAATTTTCCATGAACCTGTAAATAAAACCCTAGCTATAATTCCCAAATATCCTTACCTTTTGGCGAAAAGACTAAAATACTTACCGCTTGTTAAACCATGTCAAGCATTTTCTACCGGCAATCAATTCCTATGCACTGCAGACAACCGAGCGTTATATAACTTACCTGTGTAGAGCAAGCTTATTAAATTTGAAGATGACCTTACTTCCTGCAAGCAACATCAGGTCCAGATCGAAAAGCTCATGGCTCTATAGTAGACTGAGAACGACACTGACCAAGCAATGCGGTTATGAGGTCAGTTAACAACTTGTATTTGGCACTTACATGGTCACAATCGACGAACCATGCGAACTGGAAATTTATGGAATTCACCTCTACCATCGCACTTTTGTAGAATCAGATAATATGAAGAGGATTCCAATTACTACATTACCTCAATTGAACGCTAAGACTCTATCTGGTGCAAGTGTAGTTAAAATGGAAGCAATTAATTAGACAAAGTGAAATACATGGCCTTTTCATTAAAACATAGTGCTGTTATTGAAAGTGTTTTAAATGATCAAAAAGACAGTAAATTCAGTGTAATTTTAGGATACCTGACATCAGGATTCGTAGTTTTAAGTATTTTTACCTAATCATGTTACATCTGGCTAAAATCGCGAAACTGTTCATTATATTTTAAGAAAAATCATCGGAATGAATCTCGAAGCGATCCTTCCGATAATTTTCCTCTTAGGGATGGAGGAGTTATGTTTGCCCATCCGCTGTAGATTAAGTCCTAGAATGCATGGTCAGCGTCGCGCCGCTCCGGCGACAAATGTAACACCATTATTAATTTTAGTATTAAACTAGCCTCAATATCGGCAATACGTCTTTCATTTAAAATACTCCCTGATAAAATCTCAGGTTAATTTAATTTAAAAAGCATTTCAAAAGCTCCCGAAACCAAAAGTACCTACAAACGTTCGAAACGGCTCACTCACACAAACATGCGCATCGACGAGACCCCTACCGGGTTTTCGCGTGAATGTCAGTAGCGACTGCCGCCGAATGGTCTCGTCGATGCGCATGTGTGTGTGAGTGAGCCGTTTCGAACATTTGTAGGTAGTTTCACTACTGGTTGTATCTGTGTACTGTGCAGCAAGAAACTCGGCGGTTGCTCTCTTTTTTTTTCAAAATAAGAATATCAGTATTGTACTGTATTGCCTGCTAAACATAAAAGCTAATTAAGCACAGCAGCGCCCTCAAGTCCCACGCCAATTCTCTTTTTACCCGACTACGGCAAAGCCAAAAGGAAGGGTTATGATTTTAGCAGTCTTTGTAGGTAGGTATGTACATATGTATGTATGTGGCCGATTTTTGTATGAGATTCTGTGTGTACCACCGTAGCGCCTAAACTACTGGACCGATTTTGATGAATGAGGTGTCTGTCTATTGATTCGTTGTAATGGTCTGAGTGGCATAGGCTACATTTTATTTACGAAAAAAATCGAGAAGTGACCTTCGTGCGGATTTCTAGATTATTTAATTAGTTTCGGCAATCACATAACAGATGACGCCACAGTTTCGTTTTTCAGTTTATGAACTTTATACTTGTTGAACAGACTCTAGAGTCTAGATCCGTAGAAGAACCATAGTCACATAAATTAACGAGAAGAAGAAGAACGGGTTGCGAAGCTGAAGTGGCAATGGGGGGGCACACATTTTAGAAGAACCGATAGACGTTGGGGTCCTAATGTGCTGGAGTGGTGACCTCCCACCGGAACGCTCAAATTGTTACCACATCATTTGCCGTCATCTGTCCACCTAATAGAGGGCATTCGATAGACAGACCACATCAAGAAGTCGCAAGACCAAACGGAACCAGCGGAAGCTGAATACAAGCGGTACAAGACCGACGGCATGTGAAGACACTCCCAAAAGACCTATGTCCATTGTCCAGTAGTGGACTATCGGTTCACGACGATGAGCATTTTGAAAAATGTGCAAACATTTGAGGAACTTTCCCGGGGTCTTTGTTTGATTACAAGTATAAATTAAAAATTTGAAAAACCGCCGAAATTTGTGATTTTGTGGTGGCAGCCATCTTGTATTTATATATTGCTATTCTACTAGTCAGGCCCTTTCGTTTGATACCCATATTAAGGAAGTTGTGAAAATATGTAATCCGCCATTTTGTGGCGGCGGCCATCTTAGACCGATTTTCACCAAACATATCTAAGAACACTCCCGAGTAATTCACCTTTCAAACAAAAAAAAACCGCATTCAAATCGGTTCACCCGCACGCACGCACGCACGCACACACACACACATATACAGACGCGTCAAACTTACCTATTAACACTCCGTCGTTTTTGCAACGAATCGCCTACGATTTTCAATAAGTATTCAATACACTTTAGACAATGTTTTCTAGATATTATGACATTTCTGTGTAACTGCAAAATAATTTACCATTATTATTGCACGTCTTGTAGATTCATATTGCCAAGCCTTATCTTGTTAAAGATAAACATATTAAGTTAGTGTAATAAGAGATAGTAATTGATCGTTGGCAAACTAATTGGGTATTATGACAAAATAAGACTCAGTGAGGGGTAGTGAGTCAACTGGATTACTCACTTCTTGCAAGGGTTACCAACTCAAGGAAGAAGCAGTCTAATTATTATTCCCCGACGCAAAAACGACGGGGTGTTATAAGTTTGACGTGTCTCTCTCTGTGTGTGTGTGTGTGTGTGTCTGTCTGTTCCCCTGTGGCGCTCAAACGGGTGGACCGATTTGAATGCGGTTTTTTGTTTGAAAGCTGAATTAGTCTAGAGTGTTGTTAGCTATGTTTGAAGAAAATCAAAATGGCGGATTACATATTTTTTCACAACTGCTTTAATATGGGTATCAAATGAAAGGGCTCGACTAGTAGAATAGCACTATTGCAAATCCAAGATGGCCGCCACCACAAAATGGGGAATGTCGGGGGTTTTTTAAATTTTTAATTTATACTTGTTTGCACAAAGTAGTCAAGTAGTCGGGTATTGTCTAGCTAGTGGTTAGTATGTTCGACTGCAGATCACGAGGTCCCGGGTACGATTACCGGGTCGGGCGAAATAGGTATTTGGTTTTTCTTTCAAGAAATTCTCAGTGCCAGCCCGGAGTTGGTAGTTGGCGGTGTTTCACACCCGTGCCTCGGAGAGCACGTTAAGCAGTCGGTCCCGGTTATTATCACTTCATGTGACAATAGTCGTTAAAGTCCGCCAACCCGCATTGGAGCAGCATGGCGGGTCTGAGTTCCAAATCCCTCTCTCCTATGAGAGAGGAGACCTGTGCCCAGCAGTGGGACGTCAAAAGGCTGTAGTGGTGGTGGTATAAAGCAGATTATAATACCAAGTTCATTTTTCTTAACGCCTTCTTCTGGTCAACATTTATCCATCTTATACCTACTAGCTTTTGCCCGCGGCTTCGCCCGCATGAATTTCGGTTTTCATAAATCCCGAGGCAATCGTGGATTTCCGGTTCCCGATCCCGCTCCCTTTTCCAACCTTTTAACTATTGTCAAGGAAGTTTGCTATAGTAATCTACCTATAGTTGTAGTTATAGATTTCGGCTTTTTTATAATCCCGTGGGAACTGTGGATTTTTCTAGGACAAAAATCCACGGTTATGTACGTATTATTCTGTGTTAAGTCAGGGCATAATCTATCTCTGTTCAAAATTTCAGCCAAATCGGTTCAGTAGTTGCGGCGTTAAAGAGTAACAAACACACACACACACACACATACACACATACACAAACACACACCCACACACACACAAACACACACACACAAACTTTCGCCTTTATAATGTTAGAGTGATTTCAAAATCTCTGGTCACCCTGCTCTATCTGGGGCGGCGGCAGGCCGCACGTGCTCCGAATATCTCCCTAATCTTATATGGACTCGAATCCGGGCAATTAAAATTATCATTTATGGCCGCGTCTCAGTGGGGTATATTATATTGAGGCTTTATTTGCCATCACAACGGGTGATTAGGTAACTAGGAATTAGGGAAACGTTTTGCGGTATTAGTAATATTGGCCCATATTTCACATAGAGTAAATAACGGGTGTGAGCGGACCGTTATATCGGAAACCAAGACAGGTAATAGTAGTGATCAGAGATGTTGTATTCTCTCTCTTCTACCCATTGAGGAATTAATAATATAGAGGCGCCATACCTACTTTAAAAACGTGCCAAAAATACACTCACACACGCTTAGATTAGATATCAACACGCACAATCCGAAGGCACAAAATGATTGGCGCGTGTTCATTGTGATGTCTCGAGTTGTGCGTGTGTGAGTGTTTATGTATACACAAGCGGAAACCCGCGAATTCGTTCGCGTGGATATTGGTTTTTAAACATCCCGTGGGTATCATTTTGTCTTTCCTAAACTCCTTTGAGCTCACCTTGCTAAAAACTCTTACAATTTCAGCTTAAGCCTTTGGGTACGGAACCCTAAAGTTAAGTAAAAGTACGTGAACCGTTGGTGAGTGTGTTTGTGTGAGTGTACCTACAGCGGGCCGTTTGTATGAAGTTTTCCCTCTGTACTTGTGTGGTAAAACTCTGCATAAACTATTTAAACGCGCCTTGGATCTATGTCCAGCAGTGGACATTCCACCGGTTGACGAAGCAAACTGTCATTATTTTCGACTTCGACTTTCTTCCAAACCCCAATTCGCTCAAAGCGACAAAAAATTAGGTAACTAATTGATATTATATCAATTAAGTGAATTAAATCGTTATCCAAGTAGTAAAGTTTACAGGCCAATGAAGCGAACGACCCGCGAGCACCCGAAGTGAAATGAAAAAAAGCTTTTTAATTAAAACTTAATTAAACTGTAGTGAATTTTAATCAGCGCTGTAAAGAGGGAATGGTGTTTTTTTACATTTTCTATTTCCTTAATGGTTCCTTTAGTCGCGATGGCTTGGTAGTTAAAACGTGGACTTGCTGTATGCTAGCGATGTGGGGTTTGAAGACGGATTCAATATATAGTTATTAGTGAATAGCGTCTGCCCGCGACTTCGCCCGCGTGTATTTCGGTTTTTCAGAAATCCCGAGGGAATCGTGAATTTCCGGTTCCCGTTCCCGCTCCCTTTTCCAACCTTTATACCTACCTACATTCAAGGAAGTTTGCTATAGTAATCTACCTATAGGTGAAGCTATAGATTTCGGCTTTTTCAAAATCCCGTGGGAACTGTGGAATTTTCCAGGATTAAAACTATTACTTAAATATTATTTACTTACTAAAATATTATTTAATAATATTATTTAAATTTCAGCACACACAAACTTTCGCCTTTATAATATTAGTGTGAAGTGTGATATAAAGCGAGATTGTAACAGCTGGTTATAAACTGTGCGTGTTTTTATGCGCGCGCGCGTGTGTGTATGTGTGTGTGTGTGTGTGTGTGTGTGTGTGTGTTTGTGTGTGTGTGTGTGTGTTTGTGTGTGGGCACATATGATGTCGCATAGTAACCATTAAAGGTTTACCAATTCACTAGTTTAAAACGCTTCGATCTTAGACTGTATCGTCACTTACGATCAAGTGAGATCGCGGTCAAGGGAGAACTTGTAGACGAATAAAAAAATGTGTATTATTACGTAATAACCTGATCTCCTGGTCAGGTGACTCCTGTGAAATGCAAAAAACAAACACTTCATAACTCAACACAGTGATTTTCAAGAAAATGGTAACAAACAAACGCACAAATATACACACACGCAACCGCTAACATGAAACGCATAGTATCTCCGTCCCGTCGTGGTTAAAAACAGTTTATAAAATACCTACTCCAATTCTCAAACTATCAGAGTAGTATTTTCACAGCGGTACCTAATATGGATGTAATTATTTTAGAACTCTACTAGTCTACTACATCCGTTACCTACCGTCCAAGTAATAAACGAGTTCTTTTGTAGAATATCTCGCATATTATTTACTAGCTGACACCCGCGACTTCGTTCGCGTGGGTATTGGTTTTTAAAAATCCTGTGGAAATCATTTTGTTTTTCCTAAACTCCTTTGAGCTCATACCTTGCTAAAAACTATTAAAAGTTCACTGGCGGATGTTTAGGTAGATCAAAATATAAACATCCGCCAGAGAAAGTCCCATCAAAATCGATCTAGCCTTTCAGGGATTACCCGGGTAATCTTTAAAGTATCTCCTTTCTAACAAAAAAAGAATGAATGAAATCGGACCACGCGTTAATGAATTACAGCTAAGTACACATTTTGACTTTCATCCCCTCACCCAAGGGAACCGTGCTGAATTTCGGGATAAAAAGTATCCTATATGTTACTCCGTATTATGAACTTAAATCGTGCCAAGTTTCACTTCAATCCATTCAGTAGTTTTTGCGTGATGCGCGCACAAACATACAGACAAACAGATAAACAGACAACCAGACAAACAGACAAAAATTTCAAAAATAGCTTTTTTACGCTCTATTACTTATCCCTAATATCCCCCAGTTATTATTTTGCAAAAATCTTTAATGTACAGATACGGCAAGTCTACGATTTTATTATAATATAGAAGATAGAATAGATAGAAGACAGATTCTGTATATTACTGAACTTGAGGGACAACTATCTACATGTGAAAGTTCCACCAAAATAATAAAGCAATTTCAAAGATGAACCCGGATAAATAGACAGACAGACAGATACCTAGCCAAAAATAAAAAATAAAAATGTGTGTATGAGTAATGATGCCATTCAAATCATCGTAATATTACTTATTACAATGAGATGAATAATAGTAGTTTATGAAACGGTTGCGTAATAGAGGTTATTAAAACACGAGTGTTAGTTTAAAAAACGAGCCGCAGGCGAGTTTTTTAATAGTATTACACGAGTGTTTTAATAACTAATTATGTAGAGTTTCATACACTACTTTATCTAAGCTCATCAATAGGTATCTTACGTATAAAAGAAAAGACTAAGAAATTAACAAAATTATTTATTATAATAAGTATTCATGTTTTGGATATTGCAATTTATAAATGTACTCAATTCTTCAGGGGAGAACGTTTTTGCATTTTTTCCCTTAAAGCCCTGCGATTTTCTTTTTAAAACAGCAATCAGTCTTGTGTATTTAATAATATCGATTTGGTTGTAGATACTCAATATACTTTTGAGCATTGAGTATTTAGCCCATAAGGACAAAGACTTAAATTTATTTGATAATTCTTGGAAATATGCTAGCATTACATTTTCTGAAAATGAAGTGGTTTTTTTCAAAATTTTCCAACTCATAAAATCTTGGTAACATTTATCGTAAATTTTCTTTGATTTTGCTGGCAAAAGATTATTTGTCATTCCCGATGCTATTTCCAGAATGTCTGGTGGAGTTAAATTCTCTTCAGTATCACTGCTAGACATTTTTCCGCGCAACAAAAATCACTTGCAAAATTTTGAGTTACAAAAACTGAATAGTAAATAAATAATAAATTAAAAATTTAAATAATAGGCGCCAAAATTCAATTGTCAATTTCGAATGTGCGGTGCGTGCAGTGCGTCTATGGTCAATTATGGTAGCACTACACTCTGTCCTCTGGCCGCATCTTGCTACCGCCACACTTTCGCAGTAGTAGTAATAGGGTAACTTTGATAGCGGGATAATCGTTGTAAGTAACAAAATTAAACTAACTATTGTAAACTAACTATTGTACCTATTTCTTTTAAAATGTTTCTTTTGTTTAATTTATGTTTTTTTGGTGTACAATAAAGTATTAAATAATAATAATAATAATAATAAACACCCGGCATGGCTCAAAAATACCAGAACCCAGTGCCTGTACCTACTATAATGTAGAAAAAATTATTTTTTAACATTGTTTTGCAATAATTTCCTAACAAAGTAGTGTTATAATGAACTTTTATCTACTCTCATATCATAAAATTCCGAATATGAAATCAAAATGTGTCATATATTGGACTACTTTATTCACATACATCTATAATATTTAAAAAAAAAATTAAAAAAGTTCATTATAACACTACTTTGTTAGGAAATTATTGCAAAACAATGTTAAAAAATAATTTTTTCTACATTATAGTACAGGCACTGGGTTCTGGTATTTTTGAGCCATGCCGGGTGTTTATTATTATTATTATTATTTAATACTTTATTGTACACCAAAAAAACATAAATTAAACAAAAGAAACATTTTAAAAGAAATAGGTACAATAGTTAGTTTACAATAGTTAGTTAGTTTAATTTTGTTACTTACAATGATTATCCCGCTATCAAAGTTACCCTATTACTACTACTGCGAAAGTGTGGCGGTAGCAAGATGCGGCCAGAGGACAGAGTGTAGTGCTACCATAATTGACCATAGACGCACTGCACGCACCGCACATTCGAAATTGACAATTGAATTTTGGCGCCTATTATTTAAATTTTTAATTTATTATTTATTTACTATTCAGTTTTTGTAACTCAAAATTTTGCAAGTGATTTTTGTTGCGCGGAAAAATGTCTAGCAGTGATACTGAAGAGAATTTAACTCCACCAGACATTCTGGAAATAGCATCGGGAATGACAAATAATCTTTTGCCAGCAAAATCAAAGAAAATTTACGATAAATATTACCAAGATTTTATGAGTTGGAAAATTTTGAAAAAAACCACTTCATTTTCAGAAAATGTAATGCTAGCATATTTCCAAGAATTATCAAATAAATTTAAGTCTTTGTCCTTATGGGCTAAATACTCAATGCTCAAAAGTATATTGAGTATCTACAACCAAATCGATATTATTAAATACACAAGACTGATTGCTGTTTTAAAAAGAAAATCGCAGGGCTTTAAGGGAAAAAATGCAAAAACGTTCTCCCCTGAAGAATTGAGTAGGTACATTTATAAATTGCAATATCCAAAACATGAATACTTATTATAATAAATAATTTTGTTAATTTCTTAGTCTTTTCTTTTATACGTAAGATACCTATTGATGAGCTTAGATAAAGTAGTGTATGAAACTCTACATAATTAGTTATTAAAACACTCGTGTAATACTATTAAAAAACTCGCCTGCGGCTCGTTTTTTAAACTAACACTCGTGTTTTAATAACCTCTATTATGCAACCGTTTCATAAACTACTATTTTAATTTTTTTTTTAAATATTATAGATGTATGTGAATAAAGTAGTCCAATATATGACACATTTTGATTTCATATTCGGAATTTTATGATATGAGAGTAGATAAAAGTTATTTCGAAATCACAAACATAAAAAGCATGTCTCACTGTATATTTATTGTGTAGATATAAGTTATCTACACTAACCTCACTGGTCTAGCAATTAGCATGTTCAACTGCGGATGATTAGGTCCTGGGTTCGATTCCCATGTCGAGCCAAAAAAAAATGTTAGTTAAGTATCGGGGTTTATGTCAAGCCCGTAGTTGGTAGTTGGCGGTGTTTCACCCCCGTGCCTCGGAGAGCATGTTAAGCAGTCTGTCCCGGTTATTATCACTATCATGTGACAATATTCGTCAAAGCCCGCCAACTTGATTCAGAGCAGCGTGGTGGGTATACGCTCTAAATCCCTCCTATAAGAGAAGAGGCTTGTGCCCAGCTGTAGGACGTTAAAAGGTTGTAGGTAGGATTACACCCACAGAAATCCTAATAAAGTCCTTAAAATAAGGCACTAGAAATGCTGTGTACGCGCGTGACATTGTTCTGTGACATTGTCGCCGTGCTGAGGACGCGGACGTCGCAAGCGCAACGAAGTGTGAGACAACAGATACAATGTTTGAGGTAAGCGAACGATGCGACGCATTTGCAACCTTAACGCTCTAATCCTACGGCTTAATTCTGTCTGTACAGCATTGAGCGTAAATGTGTTTGCGTGATTGCGTAGAACGATGTTTGTGTACGTAGTAAGGCGCGACATGCATTCTGTATAGTTTGTTTGGTACACATCAGTTCTAATGCCTTATTACTTATTAGGATTTCACACACTTCATACCTACGGGTGAATTATAGGGCGAGATCGTAGCTCGCGTGAAGCAGGCAATTAATTCCTGTACAATTATAGCTGATTGCTTTGTAATGTTTCCTGCAAGCGTATAGTAACGTCTTATCTAGTTGCTTGATGGCGAACAATAACAGTTTGAAGTACAAAGTTCGTGCTGTATCGATCGGTCTCGGATTAGATGGTAAAAGCAGTACCTGATCATTTTCTTCTTTCTCTTTTCTTTCTGTCTTCGTTTCTTTCTTTTCTTTCTTTCTTTCTTTCTTTCTTTCTTTCTTTCTTTCTTTCTTTTCTTTCTTTTCTTTCTTTTCTTTCTTTCTTTCTTTTTTTCTTTTTTTCTTTCTTTCTTTCTATGGCCTATATGGCCTGTCATGGAAAATACTTAAAAACTTCATGAAACCCAAAACCTCGAAAAAATTGCATTTTTTCAACATTATTTGTTTCATCTTACGAACGATATTACGTACAAGTATCAAAATGTGAATAAACTGTAGACTGTAGTCTACTCCACAGTAAAACAACAAACAATAAAAAATTACAGTTCCGTACTCTGAGAGGGCTGAATTCTCGATAATTTGTCGTCTATTTGTTTACTATTGATCTGGCACCTACATAATTATGTTGTAGATACCGCGGCTTCGCCCGCGTGAATTTCGGTTTTTCACAAATCCCAAGGGAATCGTGGATTTCCGGTTCTCGTTCCCGCTCCCTTTTCCAACCTTTATACCTACTTTTAAGGAAGTTTGCTATAGTAATCTACCTATAGCTGTAGGTGTAGATTGCTATAGCATATTTCGGTTTTTTCGAAATCCTGTGAGAAATGTGGATTTTTCCAGGATAAAAGTAGCCTATGTGTTAAGTCAGAGCATAATCTATCTCCATTCTTTTTACCCAAATGGTTCAGTAGTTGCGCACAAAAACATACACACTGTATGTGTATAGGTACTACACACATACACACATGCATACACACAAACTTTCGCCTTTATAATATTAGTGTGATTTACTTACTAAAATAAAATTTATGGTGATACGGATTATGCGAGCGAGTTCGATTCGCAATTGACATTTTTTATTGTACTTTATTGACCATCATAACATTAAAGTGAAATATCTAGTTCAAAGTAACCTAGCGTAGAATGAAACACACTTGAGTGCAGTGATTTAAGTGTTCAGAGATAGATAGCGCGATTTACGGCCGGGAAACATTATGTGCAATTATTTGTTACTTCCCCTGCAGCAATTAATTGCGAGCGAGTGGATTTAAATACTGCCCGAGAAATACTGGGTTTTCATGTATTGTTTTGCTTGACTGTTTTATTGAATTAACGATGAATGAAGTATAGTTAAATAAAAAATTTTAAATAAAAAAATAATTAAAATAACTCCCGACAAAAGATTTTTTTTTAAACCGTTCCAATTAAACTCGCCCGCCCTAAAAATATAAAAAAACTAACACTAACGGTTAGTAGTATGATCAAATCGAAACAAGTATAAACTAAAAATTTAAAAACCCCCGACATTTGCCATTTTGTGGTGATGGCCATCTTGGATTTACATAGCGCTATTCTAATATAGTTAAGAGCAAGCAGTCTTACCGGTGTCATCGAAAAATCTAAGATTTCAGGCTCCAAATTTAGCATCGTAGAAGAGACTTTCACATATTTGAATAAATGTTTTAAATAAACTAATCCTTCATATTGACACTTTACAGACCATATTTACAAAAACTATTTTATTTATTTTGTAATGATCGATTTCCCACACCTCATTTTAACTAAACATTGCAAACATCGCAATGTTTGCAATGTTTAGTTAAAATGCATTGTTGCGTAGGTAAATAATTTCTCAAACTCAGCTAATCGCCACAATCTAGATTGTAGCTATGATTGATGCAGCTCTTAGACGATCGGAGGGGCTGTATGGTTCGCTAAACCCTCAGGTACGTTACCTGAGAGTTCTTAAATAAAGATATTATTTGATTTGAAACAGGATAAACTAAAACTTACAGGTAGGTAGGGTAGTAAGAGGAGCAGTTAAAAAACTAAGTAAAAGTAATTTGATTAGTTTAAAACTAAATTCATTAAAAACGAAATTATTAAGAACGGTGCGTGGTAGTTGCATCCAAATTCTTTAAATAAGTAGCTACGTTTTTATTAAATAATTCCAAATCCTCGAAGGGCACGACTCCGCACTATTTTCTCTGGCTCGGAATACCGGACAGTAATAATCCAGAATCTATGACGAAATCAGCACCAGTAATACTCTTAGATTTGTCACTTGCTAAATAAACTGCCATCTCTGCTATCTCATTTGCATCTATAGTATGCTGCAGTGGAACAATCTTTCTAACTGAATTCCATGATTTATTATTCTCCTCTTGAGTTTTTCCCGAATTTAATAGAATATTTGTCTCTACCGGTCCTGGAGAGATAGAATTGATTCGTACTCCTTTATCTGCTAGGTCTAAAGCAACACTTTTTGTGAAAAAGGCAACGCCAGATTTTGAAATGCTATATTGTATCTTTCCTTTATAAACCATTGTAGCCATTACGCTGGCTATATTGACCACACATCCTTTACTCTCAATCAACGCTGGAGCGGCAAAATGTGTCAGTGCAACAATAGATCTTAGATTGACACTCATAACTTTGTCGAAAACACTCAATAAATCTTCATCTAGTATTCCTCCATTTCGAACTATACCAGCACAATTGACTACAACGTCAATCTTCCCAAATACCACGATAGTGTTGTCAACTGCTTGTTTTAATTCAACGTCGTTGGATATATCTGCGACCACTTCAAACACTTTCGCTTTGCTTAAATTTTCACATAGTTCCGTCACTCGATGAAGGTTATCTCCATTTACATCTATTAGAGTTAGACTGGCAGATAATTTGGCGAAATTAATAGCAGTCGCTTCCCCGATTCCAGATGCCGCGCCGGTAATTATAACTACTTTATTTCTAAAACTCATTTTAATGTAATTCGCGTTAATCTTCCAAATGGCTACTTCGTCAAGAGATTCACTTTATTTATACTCATAATAGTCGAGTGTTCATACGTAGGTACGTTATAACAATATCATAATAGCCAATTAAGATAATAAGGCCTAGGCCGCACTGCGAAATTTTTTCGCGCGAATTTTTTCGCAAAATTCTGTGACATATGGGAATGTATGAATCTGCACGCACATGCGATTTAATATTCGCGAGAAAAATGTATTAAAATGCGGAATATAAACCGCAATAATTTTCGCAGTGCAGCCCCGCTCCAACGAGACATAACTACATTAAAATTAAATGGGTGAAAAAAGTTTTTTCTGTCCGTTTTTCACTATAGGTATACCTACTTTACTAGGGGGGTAAGGGAGCTCATCTCCATCTAGAGCTCCAATTGTCAACCTCACCTGCACGCGGTGCCCCCTGCTGATTTACCAACGAGGCCCTGACGACCGACCGATGGCGGTATAACCATCCAAAACTAGCTAGACTGAGTAAATGACAGAGGCCGGTGTCGGGCAGCAGCGACACCGGTGCGAACAGTCTAGCCCTGCGATGACCAACACGCCTGCCCAGCGTGGTCATTATTTGGGCAAATCCTTAAAATGGACACATTCACATTGCCAAGGCCCCTAGTCCCCGGCGGCCCCGCTATTCCTGGCTCTGGCAGCGGTTATGGTAACGGCGGGGCAGGGGGTGCTAAGAATCTCCGGAAGAGATTCCGCTGCCAACCCCGACGACTAGACCTGGCAACATACAACGCACGCACATTGAGGACTGACGAGAAGATCATCGAGCTGGAGGAAGCAGTGAGCATGTTGCACTGGGATATTATAGGATTGTCTGAAGTCCGAAGAGAGGGGGAGGACTCGATAATTCTCAATTCCGGCAACTTGTTCTACTACCGGGAGGGCGACCAACAGTCCCAGGGTGGTGTCGGATTCATCGTCCACAAGTCCCTCGTCAACAGCATTGTTCAAGTCGAGAGTGTGTCGAGCAGGGTAGCGTACCTTATACTCAGAATCACCAAACGGTATTCGCTGAAGGTCATACAGGTTTACGCACCGACATCGACACAACCCGACGAGGAGGTGGAGGTACTGTATGAGGATATTTCTAAAGCCATACATGCCTCCAACACTCACTACAGTGTTGTGATGGGGGATTTTAACGCAAGGCTGGGTGAACGAATCGGTGCAGAGGTGAGAGTGGGGCAATTTGGATATGGGCGAAGGAACCATAGGGGCCACATGCTGGCCAACTTCATGGAGAAGGAGGGCCTCTTTATGATGAACTCCTTCTTCAAGAAGCGGCCACACAGAAAGTGGACGTGGATGAGTCCAGATGGTTCCACGAGAAACGAGATTGACTTCATCATGTCGACCAAACGGCATATATTCAATGATGTCTCAGTGATCAACAGGGTGAAAACCGGAAGTGATCACCGTATGGTAAGAGGCACATTGAATATCAACATAAAGCTGGAAAGGGCCAAACTGGTGAAGTCTACACTCCGACCTTCTCGTGCTCATATCCAAAACCCCGAAAGCTTTCAGCTCGAACTGCAGAACCGATTCGATTGCCTAGCAGATTGCGACTCTGTGGACGATCTAAACAACAGGCTGGTGGAAACTGTCCATACGGTTGGGTCCAAGTACTTTAAGACCCACCGTGCAATCAGAACCAAAAAGTTCTCAGACCAGACTCTCAAGCTAATGAATAAGAGGCAAGAAATGAGACTGCAGTCTTCAGCAGATGCGTTTGCTTACCGGCAGATTAATAGGCAGATCTCTAAGGCGCAAACGCGAGACTTGCGTAACTTTAATACAGAATGTATTAAAGATACGATCGAGCGAAACAAGGGCTCAAAAGTCTTCGCAAGAGATCTGTCTATGGGACAGAGCCAGCTAACGCGACTGAAGACCGACAACGGTAGTCTCATTTCATCAAAGCCTGAGATCTTGAGAGAGGTAGAGAACTTTTACGGACAGTTGTACACCTCAACTCAGAAGCCTGTTGAAGATTTGGCTAAAGATCCCAGAGCCAAATTGACCCGACACTATACCGAAGATATCCCGGACGTCAGCCTATACGAGATTAGTATGGCTCTCAAACAACTGAAGAACAACAAGGCGCCAGGCGATGACGGAATCACAACGGAACTCCTGAAAGCAGGTGGCAAACCAGTTCTTAAGATCTTTCAGCGATTGTTCAATTCCGTCATCGACGAGGGTATAACGCCAGAGGCATGGCACAGGAGCGTGGTGGTTCTTTTCTTCAAAAAGGGTGATAACACCTTGCTGAAGAATTACAGACCCATCTCGCTGCTGAGCCATGTCTATAAGTTGTTCTCGAGAGTCATTACGAATCGTCTCGCTCGTAGGTTCGACGACTTCCAACCTCCCGAACAGGCCGGGTTCCGAAAAGGCTTCAGTACCATAGACCACATCCATACGCTGCGGCAGGTTATACAGAAGACCGAAGAGTATAACAAGCCACTTTGCTTAGCGTTTGTGGACTATGAGAAAGCCTTTGATTCGGTGGAAACTTGGGCTGTATTGAGATCACTACAGAGATGCCGGATCGACTATCGGTATATCCAAGCGCTGAAGTGTTTGTACGAAAACGCCATCATGTCAGTCCGTATACAGGATCAGACTACAAGACCAATCCAATTGCAGCGAGGAGTGCGACAGGGAGACGTCATCTCCCCGAAGCTCTTTACCGCAGCATTGGAGGACGTCTTTAAGCTTCTGAATTGGAACGAACTTGGCATCAACATCAACGGCGAGTACATCACTCACCTGCGGTTTGCCGATGATATAGTCGTGATGGCAGAGTCTCTGGAAGATCTCAATACAATGCTCAACGACCTCAGCAGGGTTTCTCAACAGGTGGGCCTAAAAATGAACATGAGTAAGACGAAAATCATGTCAAATACTCATGTCCCGCTTCACCCGATAATCGTTGAGAACTCGGCGCTCGAAATTGTAGACGAGTATATATACCTAGGACACACAGTCCAGCTAGGTAGGTCCAATTTCGAGAAAGAAGTCAACCGCCGAATCCAACTCGGATGGGCAGCGTTCGGGAAGCTTCGCGATGTCTTCTCGTCCAAAATTCCTCAATGCCTGAAGACGAAAGTCTTCGAACAGTGCGTGTTGCCAGTGATGACATACGGATCCGAGACATGGTCGCTAACTATGGGCCTCATAAGAAAGCTCAGAGTCGCTCAGAGAGCGATGGAGAGAGCTATGCTCGGAGTTTCTCTACGCGATCAAATCAGAAATGAGGAGATCCGTAGAAGAACCAAAGTCACCGACATAGCTCAACGGGTTGCGAAACTGAAGTGGCAATGGGCGGGGCACATAGTTCGGAGAACCGATGGACGTTGGGGTCCCAAGGTGCTGGAGTGGCGACCTCGCACCGGGAAGCGCAGTGTTGGTAGACCCCCCACTAGGTGGACCGACGACATCAAACGAGTCGCAGGGAGCCGCTGGATGCAAGCGGCACAAGACCGTGGCAAGTGGAAGTCCCTTCAAGAGACCTATGTCCAGCAGTGGACGTCAATCGGTTGACAACGACGACGATACCTACTTATTCCTATATTGTAGTCAAACATCTGCATCAATTATTGATAGATTCAAATGAATGTAGCGTTGATAGATGTAGCGTTTAGACAATATACCTTGGAAGTAGTAGATACTAGGGTATCGATCGTCTAAAAATTACAGCTACAGAGTACAGTGTGACAATCGCATTACTTCTGATTGGTTGTAGCAAGCCTACTTATAATATTAATAAACTAGCTGACCCCCGCGACTTCGTTCGCGTGTTTATAAATTTTATACAGGATCGGATCGGATCCCATAATTCTTTTATGTACCTAAACTAAATGTAGCCTGTTACTCCTTATAACATTGAAAGTTCCATTAAAATAGATCCAGCCGTTTCGAAGATTAGCTGGAACAAATAGACAGAACGACAAACAAATTTAAACGCACGCCAGTTTAAAATAAGCCGAACGTACAAAGATTCGGGTCCCAAGTTATCGGAACCCAATAAATGTCTGTCATTTCTAAACTAAAAACCTATGACCTTGAAATATTTACGGGACAATACTTATAGTACTACCTTTCTAACAAAAAAAGAATGAGTGAAATCGAACAACGCGTTAATGAATTACAGCTAAATACACGTTTTAACTTTCATCCTCTCTCCCAAGGGAACCGTACTGAATTTCGGGATATAAAGTATTCTGTGTCCTACCTCGGAGTAGATATAAACTCAAATCGTACTAAGTTTCATTCGAATCCATTCAGTGGTTTCGGCGTGATGCGCGGCCAAGATACAGACAGACAGACAGACAAAAACGAAAAAAATTGCAGTTTTGGCTTCAGTATCGATTATGGAGTGCCCTCCAATAAAAATTTTCAAAATATCTTCAATGTACAGAATTGGATCTGTTACAGTTTTATTATATTATAGACAAGCGGACACCCGCGACTTCGTTCGCGTGTTGAAAATCATTTTGTTTTTCCTAAGCTCTTTTGAGCTCAATCTTGCTAAAAACTTGCTTAAAATTTCACTGGCGCATGTTTAGGTAGATCAAAATGTAAACATCCGCCAGAGAAAGTCCCATCAAAATCAGTCCAGCCTTTCAGAGATAAGCCAGTAATCTTTAAAGTATTTCCTTTCTAACAGAAAAAGAATGAATGAAATCGGACCACCTGTTAACGAATTACAGCTAAGTACACATTTTGACTTTTATCCCCTCTCCCAAGGGAACCGTGCTGAATTTCGGGATAAAAGGTATCCTATATGTTACTCCATAGTATGAACTTAAATCGTGCCAAGTTTCACTGCAATCCATTCAGTAGTTTTTACGTGATTCGCGCACAAACATACAGACAAACAGACAAACAGATAAACAGACAAACAGACAAAAAGTTCAAAAATAGCTTTTTTATGTTCCATTACTTATCCCTAACACCCCCCAGTTATTATTTTGCAAAAATCTTTAATGTACAGATACGGCAATTCTACGATTTTATTATATGTATAGATTTATTATATGTATAGATTATAAATAGATAGATAGAAGATGTGAAAGTGTGGATTTTTTGATGTTTGTTACTCTATAACGTCGCAACTACTAAACAGATTTGGCTGAAATTTTAAATGGAGATAGATAATGCCTTGACTTAACACAAAGACTACTTTTTATCCTGAAAAAATCCATAGTTCCCGCGGGATTTTGTAAAAACCCAAATCTAAGTACGGCTACAGCTATAGGTAGATCACTATAGCAAACTACCTTGAAAGTAATAAAGGTTGGAAAAGGGAGCGGGAACGGGAACCAGAAATCCCGATTCCCTCAGGATTTGTGAAAAACCGAAATTCACGCGGGCGAAGCCGCGGGCAAAAGCTAGATATATAGATAGAGACATATCATAAATTTAAACAGTTACTTACTGATATTTTAGCAGTAATTGAAGCAGGTTTTAGGTACAAAATACACCGCGTAGCTTCAGTTTGACGAAAAGTTTCCATCTACATCTGAAGAAACTTTTGTTTCGCTGTTGGATCAAGGGCAGGATACATTAAGCGGTACTCCTTGAGAGGGCATGCATTGTGAGGTAGTTCTCACTCCAAGGGCGTCGCCAGCCGCTGGCCAAGGGGGGGGCAAGTTGATGATATTTATGCGAAAAGTGTAAATAGGCCAGTCATATTTGACACAAAAAATCGCTAAAATCGCAATCAAATAGCTAGTTCCGATTTTTTAATATGTTGTTAGGACCACTACAAGTAGTCTAAATCCAATTTTGCAACTTCGAAAGACCTGTGCTAACTTTGCAGCACTAGAAAAACCACGTAATTTTTTTTGTTTTTTTTTGTTTTTTTTCTATATAAGTCCTAAACTACGTATTTTTTTAAAATACTTACTAAGTATACCGTTTTAAAGTAGACTAAAATTGCCACAATTTAAAACTAGAACCAGCTCTGAAAGTTAAATACTTAACGAGATGCAGCTCTGCTAAAATTGATTTTTTTTCCAAAAAAGTGAAATTTTAAGATTTGGTCAATTTTCGACCGCGATCTTGGGGATAATATTCATATTACGAGTAAAATTATGGGCAAAAATGGAGTAGAAAATCTAATAGGTTTTAATTTAAGGACAGAACGACGTCTCTAGGTCATTATAGTTTACTCACAAATCTTATGAACAATTGTAACCAAAAATAATGTCCTTGTATAGTGAATAAATAATGCCCGGCACTCATAATGTCCTTGTTCAATAAATTAATAAATATCAATAATAATATAAATACTTTTTTTAAGTAAATAATATTATAAATACTTAATAATAGTTTAAATATTTCTTGTGGATGTATACGGGTTTTTCTTTAAAACTACCTTCAAAACAAAATAAAGCAAAAAATGCAATTTTCCCATTTTTTTAATTTTTAGGATTTGTAAGTAAACTATATGGACTACAGATGTCGTTTTATGTTTAAATTAAAGCTAATTATACTTACTACAACATTTTTTTCGTTTAACCTTACCCGTAAAATGAGTATTTTCCCCGATATCGGGGTTTACAATTGAACAAATTTTAAAATTTCACTTTTTTGAAAATAATTGCCCATTTTTGAAGAGTTGTATCTCAGTAAATATTGAATTTACAGAGTTGGTTCTGGTCTTATATAAAAACAATTTTAGTCTACTTTAAAAACGTACAATTATAAACGTATAACAAAAAATATTTTTCTGAAAAACACATAGTTTAAGACTTATAATATATAGAAAAAACCAAAAAAAGTGAAAAAATTTCGAGGTTTTTCAAGTGCTGCAAAGTTAACACATGTCTTTCGAAGCTACAAAATTGGAAACTAGGTACTGGTAGTCGTCCTAACTACATATTAAAAAATCAAAATTTTCCACTTACATCGTTTGCATATTTTGCGCCTGGTTTCATTTAGATAGGCAAACATATTTATATTTTTCAAATCTCTAGGGGGGGGCAGCTGCCCCCCCCTGCCCCTACCTGGCGACGCCCTTGTCTCACTCTGTAGCCCTTACCAGCGGCAGCTTGGAACCTACCACACTGCGAGCGGAACTCATTTGGAATTTTATTTAACAAACACAAACTAATTATTAAAGCACAATTTTCATCAATATGTCTCTAAAATTTCTGACTTTCTTACTAACTTTCATCCTTTTTTTTACTTTTCCCACTTGGGGGTAGAATTTCTGAAAATCCTGAAACAAATATTTAATCGATAGCCCAGATACTGATTCTCATGGATATAACTTGAAAAATAACGACCCTTCATACAAATTTTCACTTCCAATTTTACTCTCTGGTGGAATTTACAAAAATCCTGAAACATATATTTTCTTAATCTCTAACGGGAAGCTCATAATAATGTTTCATGGATATAATTAAAAAAATTACGTAATAAATATCTCATACAAAAATTCACTCCCTATTAAACCCACTCTAGACCAGGGTAGATCCCTTTAAAAATAATAAAAAGTGAAAGAAAATCACAGTAGGATGAAACCCATTGGAAAAGGAGGAAAATATTATAAAAATACAAGGAAAAATAATTAATTTACGGGCAATTTGAGCTCGGGAAAAAAAGGGGGGAGTTTTAAGAGTAAAAAACGGTTTATCTCGATTTCCGGCAAAACTACAAGTTCTATGGAAAAAAATTAAATGGCAAAGTTGTAGGTAATAAAAAGATCTACAACTTTTGAATTTTCACTTTTTTCACATAACCTCAAAATGTATGTGAAAATTACAGTGTATATAAAAATAAAAAACCAAAAACTTGGTTTTTTGAACTTTTCACATAAATTTTGAGGTTATGTGAAAAAAGAGTAAATACAAAAGTTGTAGATCTTTTTATTACCTACAACTTTGTCATTTCATTTTGTTCCATAGGACTTGTAGTTTTGCCGGAAATCGAGATAAACCGTTTTTTACCCTTAAAACTCCCCCCCTTTTTTTCCCGAGCTCAGATCGCCCGTAAATTATTTTTCCTTGTATTTTTATAATATTCTTCTCCTTTTCCAATGGGTTTCATCCTACTGTGATTTTCTTTTTTTTCAAAAATTATCGACACTGGGCTACTCGGCGGTGGAATTTCTTACAAAGCTGAGACACGTAGTTCTTTATTTTAAAGTCTAAATCCAAATCAAAAGTTTAAACACGAATTTTCATGGAAATAACTTAAAAAATGAAGGACTATCATAAAAACTTCATCCCTTATTTAATCCCCTTAGGGGTTGAATTTTCAAAATTCCTTTCTCAGCGAATGCCTACGTCACAATAGCTATCTGTATGTCAAATTTCAGCTCGATCCGTTCTGTGGTTTGAGCTGCGAGTTGATAGATTTGTCAGTCAGTCAGTCAGTCAGTCAAGTCAAGTAATTGAAAATTCCACTGTCCACTTTAATGCGCGGACGAAAGTTCATTTTGACTGAGTATTATGATAGTACATAAACGGAATACTATCATGTTTATGACTGAGATAAGTTGCAATGTCAAGCGGTGCATTCACCGATTCTTATCGTTTTTGCAACGTAATACGAAAGTATCAAGATATTCATTAAAACGACTTTCGAGAATAAAGTCGTGCTTGTTACCATGGGGATGAAACTGTCATACAAATTCGAAGTCGAAAATTTTCAAATAAACGAGTGACCCCTAGCGTCCGGGGTGGTACAACTTTCAAGAAATTGTTTAAATGTGAAACTAGATGACAAGATATTCGCTTGACGCTTATCTAATCCGTCACTTGTCAAAGTTCAATCAAATCAAATGTCAAAAACTAAACTTTTTCAACGGTTATTTGCAGTGCATTATTCTTTAGATTTCTCATTTTCTTTCTTTTATTAAGTAATAGTGGTTTTTGTTTAAAACGACGACTTGGACTGATAATGGACTCTGTGATTTCTTCTCCAAACGACTTTACCCGGCTTTGCAAATTGATTTCTGTTTCTTGATACATACGACATACCTGGCATCTATTTTCGGCATCTTAAGAGCAGTCTTACCGGTGCCATCGAAAAATCTAAGATTTCAGGCTCCAAATTTAGCATTGTAGGAGAGACTTTCACATATTTGAATACATGTTTTAAATAAAATAATCCTTCATATTGACACTTCACAGACCATATTTACAAAAACTATTTTATTTATTTTATAATGATCAATTTCCCACACCTCGTTTTAATGAAAAAAATAACAGACTCAACTTTGAAGCTCTATATCTGTCCTTAAAAGTCTTTTATTTACTTGAAAAAAATACTTAAATATCAGAAATATAGTCCTATTGACACTTTACAGACTAGAATATAGATTTTTAATCAAATTAATGGGTAAAAAAAGAACATCCGCCAAATTTTCCGAATTATACGGTTACTTTAACAAGTACTTTACTTTTTTTTAGTACTTTAGTTGAAGGCTAAATATGCGTGATACCTATGATATATAAATACGGAACCCTACATGTCATTATAGAGAAGAACATTATATTATCCTGGTCGCTTTTGTTTTGTAAGTTGAACGTAGATTCATGAAATACTTATTCGATAAAGTCCCACACGAAATTATATATAAGTAAACATTTTACATATATATATGTCGTAATTGAGTCGGCAATAATTGGAGCGCCAACGCCACCAAGCGGCGTTCGATCGAGTCTACGCAGTGTCTGAGTGTCTATAGAGTATAGAGTAAAACCTTCTTGGATCTGAGTTAGCGACCGAAGAAGAAAAAGATGAGAATGACAACGATGACAGCGGTCAGATAATAACAGAAAGAACAGAAAATGGTTTCGAGTGGAATTGCTCTTCTCTATACACAAATGCGTGGAATCAATCGCGCGTTCCATCTTATTTACCCTGCGTTGATAATTGTAAAGTAATTGAGATTAAGTGTATGGTATACTTGATTGGGCATTATAATTTGATTGAGAGAATTCCTTCTTTGATTGTAAGCCAACATTACCCACTGACAGTCGCCCACGAGGAAGAATTTAAGATGAACACCACAAAGAATCACGACCATCCGGACACAGAGTCGTTATCAGAAGCGGGATCAGTGTTGGCACAGACCAGGAACAATGGGAACGATAATGATTTTTGAACAGCAGAACGAAAACATGCGTGCGCTGATTACTGCCCTACAATAACCTAAACCAAATTACCGTGAAGATTTTACCAAGTTTGATGCTAATAAACCAGGCACTGATCCAAGATCATGGTGCGCGACAGCAGATTTGTGTTTTTCTGAAAACCCACCTACCGGCGGTCAACTTGTTTTGGCGGTTAGTAAAGCATTAAAAGGGACTGCATCGACTTGGCTATCTCAAATAGCGTACCAAGGAATTACGTGGAATGAATTTAAGACACTTTTCAATACCAGATTTATTTGCACTGAGACTTTGGTGGGAGCCCTGATTAATCTCACCGATAGTAAACCGGGGGAAAAAGAAACTTTGCCTGCCTACGCAAATCGTGTAGTCACGTTGATAACTAATCGTTGGAAGGAATCGAGTAAGGAAGAAATTGTAATAGCTACTGTTCTTGCTCATATATTATCACAATTTGACGCACGATTACGACGTATGGCGTTTACAACTAATATTTCTTCGCGGGACAAATTGCAACAGGAACTCAATGCTTTCTCATATACTATGAAGCGTAAAATAAATACTCCCAGTGAATATTCGAATGTATCTGAAGAGAAACGCGCGAAAATAACTTCACTAAAGTGTTTCAAATGTGGGAAAACCGGACACAGACAATCGGAATGTCTATTTAAGCCCGAAAACACGGGAGAACGACCTTCGATATCAACTACATCTAGTCAGTCAGCTCAGCAACCAGTAGTGAAGACCCTGGTTTGCTTCAAATGTGGGAAGCCAGGCCACATATCAAGTCTAGTGATGTGCCGATTCGATTATTTTGATAATCGATTAATCGATTATATTAATCGATTATAAAATAATAATCGATTATTAATCGATTATTGATCGATTATGAAATAATTCTTAGAAAGAACTGAAAAAAAAATTCTGAACCCTTGCATTTAGTAGCAACATCTATATTATAACCTTTTAGACTGTTCTGAAAAAAGAAAAACAAACACTATTTTTTTTAATTTTTTGAAATTGAAATTGAAAATTAAATAGATTAATTAAAAAATAGTGTAATTGATCAAAATTAAATATACATACCTATTAGGTACCTATTTATCACACTAAGGCGAAAGTTTGTGTGTGTGTGTATGTATGTGTGTATGTTTATTACTTTTTAACGCCGCAACTACTGAACCGATTTGGCTGACATTTGGATTGGAGATAGGTTATGTCCTGGAATAACACATAGGCTACTTTTTATCCCGGAAAAGTGTTCCTGAGGGACTTAAATAGATATAGACTTCCAAAAACGAGATAGTTGCTGTTAAACGCTGATTGTTCTTAGTTACATCACGCTCACATAACAAATTATTGCAATAGTTTGCTGTCGTTGCATGCATTTGTATGCTTTTGCATGAATTTGCTGTCGTTCTCGTTGCTAAGTTACTCTTAGATGATTTTGTTCAAATATTTTTATGTGTACAAACTTATTAATCACGGGTAACATCGCGGGGCACAGCTTGTACATATTATATAGATACTCATAGCGGGGGTAATTTCACTACAGTTGGTAAAGGCGTATCGTCGGTTCGGTGTGTTCGAAAAGTTGAGTATGTATGAAAAATCTGTAAGCTGCATAACGCTCGCTCACAGTCGGCGGCTGACTATCCGTTTGGTGTGAACAAAGCCTAAAACTAACTTTGAGGGAATCCCCTTTTTGCAATGATAGGGTTTCCAAACCATATTTAATATCCCTAAAATCTTCCCCTAAGGGGGTGAAATGGGGGTAGAAAGTTTGTATGAAAGTCCTATGTTTTTAAAGTTACAGACCTGAAAATCGGCATTTAGATTATTAGTTTTAAATAATAAAAATCTGTATATTTTATTTTGAAAAATCTTCCCTTAAGGGTGGTAAAATAGGGGATGAAAGTTTTAATGGGAAGTTTTAATTATAATTTTGCTATTATCAACTTGAAATTTGGAAGGTAGGTTAATTCTAGGGCTTAGATATCAGCCTAGAAAATATTTCACGAAAATCCTCCCCTAAGGGGGTAAAATGAGGGTAGGAAGGTTATGTTTTTGAAGTTACAAATATGAAAATAGGCATTTAGATTATAATTTTTAAATGATAAAAACCTGTATAAGTTATTCTGGAAAATCTCTCCTTAAGGGTGGTAAAATAGGGGATGAAAGTTTTTATGAAAGTCCTATGTTTTTAATGTTACAGACCTGAAAATCGGCATTTAGATTATGAGTTTTAAATAATAAAACTCTGTATATTTTATTTTGAAAAATCTTCTTTTAAGGGTGGTAAAATAGGGGTTGAAAGTTTTAATGGGAACTAAAAACGATCGCAGCGTCCTCTTGCGACCTAACTTGAAGCGATCACAGCGCCCTTTGGTGGCCAAAACTGGAAACTAAAAAACGATCACAGCGCCCTCTGGCGGCCTAAGCCGGAAACTTGAAGCAATAGCAGCACCCTCTAGCAGCCAAAACTGGTAACTAAAAAAAATAATTGCAGCGCCCTCTAGCGGCCAAAACTGGAAACTAAAAACGATCGCAGCGCCCTCTGGCGGACAAACTTGAAGAGATCACAGCGCCCTCTGGTGGCCAAAACTGGAAACTAAAAACGATCACAGCGCCCTCTGGCGTCCTAAGCTGGAAACTTGAAGCAATAGCAGCGCCCTCTAGCAGCCAAAACTGGAAACTAAAAAAACGATTGCAGCACCCTCTAGCGGCCAAAACTGGAAACTAAACACGATCGCAGCGCCCTCTGGCGGGCTAACTTGAAGCGATCACAGCGCCCTCTGGTGGCCAAAACTAGAAACTAAAAATCGATCACAGATTTGGCTGAAATTTTGAATGGAGATAGATAATGCCCTGACTTAAAACATAGGCAACTTTTTAGTCTGGAAAATCCACAGTTCCCACGGGATTTTGAAAAATCCCAAATCTACAGCTATAGGTAGATCAATATAGCAAACTACCTTGAAAGTAAGTATAAAGGTTGGAAAAGGGAGCGGGAACGGGAACCAGAAATCCACGATTCCCTCAGGATTTGTGAAAAACCGAAATTCACGCGGGCGAAGCCGCGGGCAACAGCTAGTATCTTTATAATCGATCATGATCGATTATGCAAAATCATAATCGATTGCAATCGATCATTTTAATAATCGATTAATCGATTATTGATAATCGATTCCGCACATCACTAATCAAGTCGGTGTTTGAGCGGCAGCAGTCAATGCAACGTCGAGACGAGCGCAGCGAGGGCAGCTGGTGAGCGGCGCGTAGATGTCTGCGTCGTACAACCACCCTTGGGCATATTGGAGCATAAAGGTGACTTCATTAAATAATTTTCTTATGATTCCGGTGCTGAGTACTCGTACTTTAAAGAAAGTTTTGCATTTAAGTTTAGCGGTTAATGTTGTTGTTATGGCTAGTATTGGTCAAACACGAGTGTTCAGTACGGAACAGATTTTATGTCGTGTAACGATCATCCTCTTTAAATTTTATGACATGTTCTATTTGACTTATTTACAAAATGACATTATGATAGGACGAGAAATTTTAAATCAAGGTTTTTCTGTACACATGACGGCAACTGAGTTTTTATTAAATAAAGTTCTTTGTGTACATTCGGTAAGCGATGAAAATTTGCGACAGTCTAATTTAAGCGCGATTGATACGGATGTGATGGACACAAACAAGTGTAAGCTTTTAGAATTGTTAAATGAGTTTTCCGAGTTCTTTATTACTGGTTTGCCTACAACGCGTGTAAATACGGGTGAGCTTAAAATTAGGTTAGTAGATCTGCACCGCACTGTACAACGTCGACCTTTTAGGATGTCAGCGAGCGAGCGTAGTTTTATTCGTAACCGCGTAAAAGAGTTGTTAGAAGCGAATATTATTAGGCCTAGGTTGTCGGGGGCTTTTTGAAGTGGGGCTGGCGATGTCGGGTTTGCCGATTGCTGAGGGTAATTATTAGTCGCTCGAGGACGATCGAATGTCAGGGTTGGCCGTGACGGCTAAGATAAGATGATAACAAAAACCAACAAACAAACAAAAAAAAAACAAAAAGAAAAAATCGCGAATAATTGAAACTAAAGCTGTGATAAAGAAATTTTCCGTAGGCGATTTCGTATTGTTAGAGAATGAAGAATGTAATCAAACAAAGTTAGATCCAAAGTTTAAAGGCCCGTTTAAAGTGATAGAAGTTTTGGATGGTGATCGTTACATATTAAAAGTTCTAAATTCAAATAGAAGTTACAAATATGCACAAGATAGATTAACAAAAATGCCAGTACGTTATGTACCACTAAGTGATATTGTAAGCGACGTAAGTGATGATCATGATGATCAAGATGATCAGTAGCAACTCGAGTGGAGACTCTATCGGCCGCACGAAGTTCGACCGTACCAGCAGTTATTACGTAGTCGTAGCCTGGTAGAAATCGGTGTCTCTTGAGGCAACTCAAGTAGTCCGTGGGTGCGCGATGCGCGTTTGACTCTGGCGGAGGTCGAGGTCTTGCGAGACCGTGGAGAGCAATTGCGATTGCTCGTGGGCTGTGAGAGCCGAGGCGATAGGAGTGCTAACTCGAGGGGTTAAAGAATTAAATTTTTGAGTTACTTTTGATTTTTAAAGTGAACGACTGTGGTACATGGCTGTGGTAGATGATTCTAGTGTTTTAATTGTTTCTCAGGCGTAAAGAACCTATTTGTGTTATGCATGAGTAATAATGCGAATTAAATTATAGCTCAGTGAATTGGTTACTACTGTCCCAGTATTTTTGTTGATATAATTAACAATAATGATTTTAAAAGTTCTTAGATTTTCTTTATTTAAGTTGAGGTCAGAAATGGCCGAGCGAACAAGTACTCTCGTTGGTTTATTTCTTTTCAGATTAACTGCACCTGATATACATCACACGAGGGCGTGTGCAAGCAGGATAGCCGTGTCGTAATTGAGTCGGCAATAATTGGAGCGCCAACGCCACCAAGCGGCGTTCGATCGAGTCTACGCAGTGTCTGAGTGTCTATAGAGTATAGAGTAAAACCTTCTTGGATCTGAGTTAGCGACCGAAGAAGAAAAAGATGAGAATGACAACGATGACAGCGGTCAGATAATAACAGAAAGAACAGAAAATGGTTTCGAGTGGAATTGCTCTTCTCTATACACAAATGCGTGGAATCAATCGCGCGTTCCATCTTATTTACCCTGCGTTGATAATTGTAAAGTAATTGAGATTAAGTGTATGGTATACTTGATTGGGCATTATAATTTGATTGAGAGAATTCCTTCTTTGATTGTAAGCCAACATTACCCACTGACAGTCGCCCACGAGGAAGAATTTAAGATGAACACCACAAAGAATCACGACCATCCGGACACAGAGTCGTTATATAATACTACAACATCAAAGAAATAATTTATAAATTAATATTTTATACAAGTATTATACAAGTACCAAAAGTATATTCATAGTCGCGCTATATCCAAGTGGTCGTCCGTGCAACCGGCCGCCCGCCTACCTGCCGTTAGATACCTAAACCTCCATAGCGTCAAACTGGGAGAGGACTCTTAAGCTTTTTCATTTGATACCCATATTGAGGAAGTTGTGGAAAAATATATTAGGTACATCAGGGGTGGCGAACCTTTATGTATCAACGTGTAATTTTTTTCTAAACAAATGTTTAATGAGGCCATAGACATGCCGTGAAATAATTTTGACATCGTGATTATTGGGAAAATTATTTTTAAGTACTTACTAAATACTCAAAACTGATAATGAAATAATAATAAATGTTAAAATGTGTAAAAATTAGTTATACGCGTTATTCAAATTAAAGTAATAGGTATAGTATGGTGAAACTTCATGGTGAACTTTGTGATCGATGTTCGATGACGTGCCCATAATATTGTGGTGCGTGCCATCAATGGCACGCGTGCCATTGGTTCGCCATCCCTGAGGTACATAATCCGTCATTTTTGCGTCGAGGGTTAAAAATAGTTCAGTTTGGAAATCACGGGTTCAGTTTCCGACAGGGAAATTTGGGATTTTATAATTTCTTAATTGTCCAATGTAATTGAAACCGATCGGGGTAGAAACCCGGCTTAACAAAAACTGCCATACCTCTTTTAAGTTAGACTGCATCGTCACTTACCATCAGGTGAGATCGCAGTCAATGGCTAGCTTGTACATAATAAAAAAGCGTTCGGTCTCAACTTCTTCATTGGTCCTGAGATAAACCTTTAAATGGCTAGAAAATTCCACCACACTTGAATGGTTAAATCAACCCGTTGATTTCCATTTTCCAATCAACTCTAAACAAAGAGCCTTTGAGATCGGTGGCCGGGTATAAAATCCGCATTTTGCCGGACTGCTTTAGAGCGGTGGAAACTAAAAATTCATGGTTTTCCACTATTTCCTTTTTATTAGGAAATAGGAAACTAATAGTAGGTAGCTGATGCCCGCGGCTTGGATGAAAAAAAAAACTCGAAGTCGCACACACACAACTTAAAACACCCCGTCGTTTTGCGTCAAATTACTAATGATTTATTTTTAAATGTATAAATTAAATAAAATTTTAATTCGAAATCACTAATTATTTTAACTTGATTAAGTACTTGTTTTTTTTTAATAAATTTTAATTAACTTGGGACGCAGGTGACCGCACGCTTTCAGAGATTAGGTTTTTTTCGCTGCTCCTTTACGACTTTTGGATCCGTTGAGTCAATCCAATCACATCGAATCCGTATTGCCAATTTAGGAGGGACTTGGTGTACTTTCCAATCCGGTTTCAAAATGGCCATGTAAAATTCAGTATCCCTGAAAAACATCGGAGGTAGGTACTGCTCGTATAAACCCTACATTTTTACTAAGTCGACAGATATACCTACTAAGTTATAGAAATGTAGACCGAATTTTTTCGGATGATTTTTTAACCCCCGACGTAAAAACACGAGCGTGCGTGCGCGCGTGCGTACGTGCGTGCGTGCGTGCGTGCGTGCGTGTGTGTGTGTGTGTTGCCCTGTGGCGCTAAACGTGTAAACCGATTTGAATGCGGTTTTTTTTGTTTGAAAAGTGAATTAGTCAAGAGTGTTAGCTGTTTAAACAGCTAACATTTTTAATTTAAAGTAAAAGTCACAAATACCTGAACTTCTATAACAAAGTTGATCGGCGCAATAAAAATTAATGGAGCACCGGTAATTTTCACCGGAGATATTAATTTCCTGATTTCAAGCTTTACTTCCGTTCACCGCTAACTTAGGTTGATCTTTAACGAGTGTATTGTGATTTAATTTCAAAAATAAATAGCTAATTAACTTGTCTTTTTAACCGACTTAAAAAAAGGACAATTCGACAGTATACATACATACATGTATGTAATATTATTGGAACTGCAAAATATTTACATATGATAAATGATGTATGATGCAATATGTATAGGTAGGTAGTTAGTTGCATTCCAAACAAATATACAATATTAATGGATGTATGTATGTATGTTTGTCCGCGAATTTCTCCGAAACTATTGGTCAGATTGTGATGAACGAAATTTTAATTCAATATACCTAGCCTGTTTTTATTTATTTTATTTAATTTATTGCGGACAACCAACAACTTATTTTTCTACATAATATAAACTGTACTGTTACCGTAAATGACGACGTGATATTATAACCCCACACAACTAAACCAAACAGGTAATATAGTAAATCGAATTAAGTAGCAGAAAGTGCACAGTATACTTACATACTTAGTACGACTTTGTACATTTTGACAACGATGACACACTTCGAGTATCGAAATACTAAAATTCAAACCTTATTAAACCAAAGTAAACCTTAACTGCGTTGTTTAAAGGCCCGAGTTTACCTATACATCTACAGCCGTCGCTCCAAGCAGGAGATTAGCGAAACGAAAATCGTTAGTACTGAATTTTCAACTCTAAAGTAAAGAAGCTTTAAGTCCGCTTTAGGGTCCGTTCAGATAGACCGGCGTGGAGAGCAGAGCAAATTTTAATCGCATTTAAAATATAATCTTAAGACATTGAAATAAGCTTTATTTTTACATTTTATCTCTTTTATGATAAGAGGATGCTTGAAGATGCTCCCAATACGTTCGATGTGAAATATTAAGAGCAGCCGCTCAGCTGCTCGTCGAGCCGGTCGGCTGCTCCATGCTCGTGCTCTTACGTGCTCGAGCATCCGACCGGCTCCTTTCGCGTGCTCTTTCATGCTCGCGCAGCCGACCGTAGGCCGACCTCTGAGTACAATCCGGCCCAAGAGCGTACACTCGGCTCCGAACGCATCCGCGTGTCCGTTCACACAGACCGGCGCGGAGAGCAGAGTAAATTTGAACGGCCGGTTTGTGTGAAAAAAAAAATGCTCTCCGACGCTCTCCGCGCCAGTCTATCTGAACGGTCCCTTACGCTGACGTTATAGTGTTTCGAAATTCGAAGTGTATCAACGTTGTCGAGTGGTGCAAAGTCGTACTAAGTGTACCTACTGTTCGAATCTAATCAGTGTTGAAACGAAAAAAGCATCGATTCCCCGGGAAATGAGAACCGGGATGGAACTAGACAGCGAGTTCCTGGATCGTCCACTTTGTAAGGATTATTACAAAGGGCTTTAACTTTGTTATTATCTCATCTAGTTTATTCTACTCTATGAGTGTTGTATATTTCTGCAACATAGTAGTAGCTACACATAGTAGCGTATAATTTAGTCACCTATTAGTTAGATCAGATTTTAGTATTCGTGGATAAAATTTTGTATATAGGGACTTGATTTTGAATGTTTCGTTATTTCGTATCAACACACGTATGGTAGATAAAAATGAAATTTATCCACTCAAAAGCATAACACGTACAAAAATGCAAGTCTCGCAATGGAGTTCTACCGCAAAAAGTTGTGAATGTAAAACAAAGTCATTTAATTAACAACTTGCTCATTTTCCTAATTAGTTAGCTAACAACATATTTTTAACATGACTGTAACTATATTAGACAGCTTTATTTTTTTGAAAGACCAAAGTCATTATGACTTTATTTCATATAAATATAATGACTTTGGCCATCAGTCTTCGGCCATTTGGCAAGGAAAGATGAGTGCAGCATAGAAAAGCTCATGCTCACAATAAAGATGTGAAAGAAGAGAAGCACTATACTCTGCGGTCTGTACTCTGTAGTGCTTATCACACGACACGGACGGAGAAACGAAAGAGATAGAGACCATCACAAAGGAGCCATGATCCTCATTAGTGAAGGTGAATGAATGAACGAATAATGTATAAATCAATGAATGAACGAATGAATGAATATATTTTGCCATGCTACGAAAGAGGGGGGGGGGGCGTTTTCTCTACGTAAATCTCTACCAAGAAAGGATTTTCAGAGATTACACCCGAACGAAGTTGGGGGTCACCTATACCTAACTAAATTACTAAAACGGATGATTAAAATCGTTTTAATTATTCCACGGACCGGGTGGCGTGTACAAATGGGTGTCACGCGCAAGATGACGGCTGAGCGGCGCACAATAGCCGACATCCTTGCTATAAACCGCAGATTGTTTGCATATTCCGCCCTAATGCAGGAAGGAAGCCGTTGATACACCATCACCGAAGATACACACAGCCCCGACAAACTAGCGAGCGAAAGGCTTGCACTTTAGCAGAGCAAAGCTTCAGTGACGTACGTACGAAAATTAATGATACAAATGAATCACAGGGGGCCTGCTACCAAAGCTTAAAGCAGTAATATTTTGATATTGTTTTGAGTCATACCATGATATATCCTAAGTGAGCAGTTTTGTGACATCATCAAATCATTCACTCAATATTTACCTACCATGGAGTGATTTTTGAAAGTTACTTCCTTGCGAAGGTTTTACATTGTTTTTATCATTTTTTAACGTAGAAAGTAAGTGACAAACAACATTACTTTTGTAAGGTCATGGTACGAATCTACGTAATTTTATTTTAGCACTGTTAAAAAACGTTCCTGCATTATCATTATTTTTTAAGGATGGTGGTGAGGCAAAGACAAGATACAGATGTGGCATAGATGAAACGCTAACAGATATAAATGGGTATCACGCATAAAATATGACAGCTGAGCAAGTCATTCCGACATCCTTGCTTTAAGGTGTTACGTTTTCCATTCTAACTTCATGTTACCATTCAAGAGCGAATGGATTATATATTTGCACTGAAATTACATCGCACAGCCTTAATATAATTTTTAATTTGCGCGAAATTATACTTACATAAAGAAAACATTACATAGACAGCTTAATTATTATAATAGCCATCTATTAACCGCTGTTTTGCCTAGCTGACCGAAATGGCTTTACTTCACCTTTAGCTGTTTATGTAATGTTTTCTTTATGTAAATAAAATTTTCCGCAAATTAAACATTAAATTAAGGCTATGCGATGTAATTTCAGTGTAAATATATTATAATCCATTCGTTCTTAAATGGTAATAATAAATTAGTATGGAAAACGTACCACCTTAACTTCAAATCGTTTGCATATTCCACCCTAATGCAGGAAGGAAGTTGATATATTATTTCCAAAGATATACATAGGCCCCAAAGATTTCTTTGCATGAGAATTCTAGCATTTTATTTATTAACGGTTTAGAAGGTAACTCATTTCTTTAAGATCTATTGGAGTAAATACTGCAGCCGCATCTCATGTGCGTATCTAGAAATTCATATGTCAATACAGGATGTCTTGAATAAAATAATTGATGTAGCTGCTAATTGATTTGAATAATAAAATAAGTATGTACTTGTATTTAATTTTTATACAAAATTATCGACCAAATATTTTCTCGTCTATCTCTTAATTAATTTTATTTATAAACTATCGGAGATAGTGAATACATCTAATCTCTTCTTGTGCATGATATTTTAAGGTATTTGGTGATAATAGGTAATCAAGTAGGTACTTATTAAACATCAATTTTCGCACTGATATAAACTTTTACCGGTTTCTAAACTTCTTTTCTTGTCTTGCAATTTTGTGTATCTAGAGTTTAATATATCAATACAGGATGCTGTAAATAAATGATGTTGCCGCTAATTGACTCGGATAACAAAAGAAGTAAGTATATTTTTATCTCCTTTGACGGGAAAAATAAAAGATTTTTCACTCACGTGTAACGTCGGTCGGATGAAAAAGATGGTGTCCTGTTCTTACGGTATTTGGGATTTTGACATCTGCCTATGATTTACATTTTTTGCTAATCCTAATAATTTACTACCTACATACAGTATAATGATTTTCTCCTAGCCAAAATCATCAAACAAGCAGATTATCATTATAAGTTTGACATAATATTTTTTTTAATATAGCGAGCAAACGAGCAAGCGGGTCACCTAATGTTAAGTGATTACTATGGCACACTGTACGTGACCATAAAAGATACATTTTTGTTATTCTATTTTATTATGTCAAATCAAATGTTTTATATTTGTCACCTTGCGGACATAGCAAATACGTGATTACCACGATCTTCCGTAAATTCATTTCCTTGTAAATTTTAGTATATAAGATGTAAATAATTCTGTAAATACATGCTATTACAACACGGGTCTGGTGTACATCATTTCATCTCTCCCTGCTCTTCAAGTTTGCGCCAGCAGCGCAACAGTGGTGACCCCGACGTGATTCTGTCCGACGTGATTCTGCCCGACGTGATTCTGCCCGACGTGATTCTGCCGACGTGATTCTGCCCGACGTAATTCTACGTGAAAGCTATCGTCTCCAAGACAACGTGATCGCCAAGATCGTGGTAAGCCCGACCTAATCGTCAAGATATCGCGGTAAGCCGATCTGATCACCGTCATCGTCAATCGAACAAGCTATCGTCGTCGCCAACGTGAAGACATCGTCGTCAAGACCAACGTGCTCGACAAGATATCGTGGTCAAGAACTCGACGTGAAACAACATGGCTCTTCCAATCTTCACACCTACAAGAAGCTTCGGCACGGCCAACACTCCGGACCTATCCGACTCCAGCACCGACCTAGTAGCATCACTGACAATGGCCGAAAGAATACCACAATTCTGGACCGACTCACCGCGTCTCTGGTTTTCACAATTTGAAGCTATTGTCGCCTCGCAAAAACAGGGAGACGAGTACAAATTCAACCACGTGGTATCAAAACTACCCAAGGAGGCCATCCACCGAGTTAGCGACATACTTACCAGCCCACCTACAGAAAATAAGTACCATTACATCCGAGAAAGGCTGATCGACTGCTATGAAGAGAGTGAACAGCGGCGTTTCCACAAACTACTCTCCGAAATGCACTTGGGGGATCAAAAACCTTCACAACTATTACGGAAAATGAAGGAAGCTGGCTGCGGCAAAATCAACGACGACACACTCCGACTGTTATGGATGAGGCAACTTCCTTCCGCGGTAACCACCCTATTGGCTGTTACCGACAATTTGGCGTTAGAAAAATTAAGCGAAATGGCCGACCGTATTTATGAAAATACTCGAGGAAAAAACAATACGCCCGCCGCCGATGTGAACCTAATCACTCAGCTGACATCGCAAATTGCAAGCTTGCAAATAGAAATCGCCGCAATACGCAATGACCGCGCGCGACCCAACTATCGTCGCAGCAATTTTAATCGACGACCGTATTACCGATCGAGGTCAAGATCGCGTCAACATCAGCAAATAATACGAAATAATATGTGCTATTACCATCGAGTTTTCAAAGAAAAGGCGCACAAATGTGAACAACCTTGCTCTTGGGGAAGACAAAAACAGACGTCGGAAAACTAAAATCAGCACAGAACACGGCGGGACTCTGCGCTATACATCCTTCGAACCGCCTAACTATAACCGACTCAAACAGTGGTTATACATTTCTGGTGGACACGGGAGCGAACATCTCAGTTATATGCAAAACACAACGGCATACGGGAAGCGCAAGCGAATTCAAATTATTCGCCGCTAATGGAAGCACGATCAATACATATGGTGAAAAAACCCTAACGCTCAATTTGGGTTTACGCCGAGCCTTCACTTGGACTTTCATCATCGCCGATGTCAAGATGCCTATATTAGGAGCTGATTTCCTAGAACACTACCGCTTATTGGTAGACGTCCATGGCAAAACTTTGATCGACAAAACTACAGAGATATCGATACCCGTAACTTCAATGAAAATCAACATGCCGTCAGTTCGTTCCATCGATTCCAGTTTACCAAAAATCCTCAAGCAATTACTGGAAAAATACGAAACTATCACCAAGCCGACGTCAATGAAAGTACCTACAAAGCACAATGTACAGCATCACATCATCACGGAAGGATTTCCGGTATGCGCCCGAGCTCGCCCAATTCCTCCTGACAAATATAAAGCCGCCAAAAAGGAATTTCAGGAGATGATGGAGATGGGAATATACAGACCGTCCAGTAGCCCATGGGCCAGTCCATTGCACATGGTAAAAAAGAAAAATGGTGGATGGAGACCCTGCGGTGACTACCGCGCATTAAACAAGATTACCGTTCCCGACAGATACCCATTGCCAAGGTTACTGGATTTCACATACATCGCGAGCGGAAAAAACATATTCAGCAAAATCGACGTGCGAAAAGCTTACCATTCAATTACAGTAGCAGAGCCCGAAAAAACCGCAATTATCACTCCTTTCGGACTATTCGAGTTTCCAAGGATGCCTTTTGGATTACGCAACGCTGGACAAACATTCCAGAGATTCATGGATTCCCTATTTCGAGACTTGGACTACATTTTTATTTTTGTCGACGACATACTAGTCGCAAGCGAGTCCGAAGAACAACATTACAAACATTTGGAGACTGTATTCAAGAGATTGCAAGAAAACGGGATTACAATAAATACAAGCAAGTGTGAATTCGCGAAGAAAGAATTGGATTTTCTTGGTTATCATATAACGAGCCAAGGAATGAAGCCAACGCAAGAAAAAATTCAAGCAATCATCGATTATCCCAAACCTAAAACGGTCAAGGAACTACGTCGTTTCCTGGGAATGATCAATTTTTACAGAAATTCAATTAAACAAGCCGCCAAACATCAAGCTCCACTCAACATATTTTTAAGGAATTCAAAGAAAAACGATAACACACCTATAGTGTGGAATGTAGAAGCCGAACGTGCATTTCAACAGTGTAAGCAAGATTTACGCAAAGTCACGACCATGGCATTTCCCGGTGCGAATGCAACGATCGCATTAATGTGTGACGCTAGCTCAAAATGCGTAGGCGCCGTATTACAACAGAAGATTGAAAACGAATGGAAACCTATTGCATTTTTCTCAAAAACCTTATCAGAAGCGCAAGTCAAGTATTCCACTTATGATCGTGAACTCTTGGGAATATATATGGCAGTTAAACACTTTCGTCGATTGATAGAAGGTCGCAATTTTACAATATATACCGACCATAAAGCATTAATTCACGCTTTTGACAAAAAGCCGTCAATTGATGACACACCAAGGAGAATAAGATATTTAGATTACATATCGCAATTAAGCACCGATATACAGCACGTAAGCGGAAAAGACAACATAGTCGCGGATGCTTTATCTCGAGTTGAGACTATCACATTACCCACCGCCATCAATTTCTCCGAACTAGAGAAAAATCAAGAGGGGGACATTGAACTACAGCAACTTAAACAAAATAAATCATTACAGATTACGCGCATTCAAGTACCAAATACAAACAGGAAGATATATTGCGATATTTCTACAGGAATCACTCGACCATATATACCACAGCAACTTAGAAAAACAATATTCGACAGTTATCACAATCTAAGCCATCCAGGAAAAAATACAACGAGAAAACTAATCGGAACAAATTACATTTGGCCTAATATGAATACGGAAATAAATAAATGGTGCGAAACATGTCTACAATGTCAGAGATCGAAAGTGCATAGACACACAATTTCGCCACTCGGCAAATTTATGCCAGTCCCGCGTTTTTCACATATCCATATTGATATCGTTGGACCATTACCTACCTCACAAAATAAAAGGTATATAGTAACGATGATCGATCGAAGTACATCATGGCCAGAAGCTTTTCCTGTTTCGGATATCACAGCTGAGACTGTGGCCAGACTGGTCTACGAAGGATGGATTTGCCGCTTTGGGACGCCGGACTACATAACTTCAGATTTGGGCCGCCAAATGGACGGGGAAATATTCAGGAATCTCGCGAAATTAATGGGATTCGAAAAATTCCGAACTACACCATATCACCCACAATCAAACGCTAAAGTAGAGAGATTGCACAGAACACTTAAAGCAGCACTAATGGCTCGCGCAAACACAACAAACTGGACAAAAGAATTGCCATCAGTTTTATTTGGTATACGCTCTAGTTATCGACAAGATACTGGATGCAGTGCCGCAGAACTCGTTTATGGCACAACAACCAAGCTACCAGCAAGCTTTTTCTGTGACGATTCGGAAACAACATACCCCGACTTCATTCAAAAAATTAAAGAAAACATAAGCCGAGTCACGAGCATTCCGCAGAGAGAAAATTCGGATCATAACGTTTTCGTACATCCACGCCTATCAGATTGTACGCACGTATTTTTGAGATGCGATAGACTACGTCCATCTTTAACTCCTCCATATGAAGGACCTTTCCGTGTCATCAGGCGAAATAGCAAAGTATTCACAATTGAACGTGACAACAAGGAGTACAACGTGTCAATAGATCGATTAAAACCAGCATTTCTGTTGAACGAAGAACGCGACGAGAGCACAAATAGAAACAGCAACATAGCAACAGATCACAGTAATTTGAAGAAGCAAAAGATAACACGTTCAGGACGCATATCTCGTCCCACCGTTCGTTTTGCAATAGACGATTAATGTAACATTCAATTTATGATCCTTATTTTCAATTTTCGATGTACAAATCTTTTTCAAGGGGGGAATTCTATGGCACACTGTACGTGACCATAAAAGATACATTTTTGTTATTCTATTTTATTATGTCAAATCAAATGTTTTATATTTGTCACCTTGCGGACATAGCAAATACGTGATTACCACGATCTTCCGTAAATTCATTTCCTTGTAAATTTTAGTATATAAGATGTAAATAATTCTGTAAATACATGCTATTACAACACGGGTCTGGTGTACATCATTTCATCTCTCCCTGCTCTTCAAGTTTGCGCCAGCAGCGCAACAATTACCACCGCCAATGAGCATTTGCAGTACCAGAGGAATCGCTAATGCGTCGTCAACTTTTAAGGAACTAGTTGATCCGCTCTTTAAAGAACCCCATAATATGAAAGTTACGTAGAAACACCACCAAGGGGAGTTGATTCCAGAATTTTCGTGTTCGCGAAAGGAATGATCTCGCACTAACTTCTAGTTACTAACAAGTAGGTATTATTTTAATAAATAATTAAAATAATATCCATTTATTAGTTTCCTAACCATCTGAACTTGTAAGTTTATTTAGAGAGCAAGCGCATTACGGCACTACTGTTTATTGGTAACTTAGAATAAATAGGTGAAGAAAGGCAGTCGTCGACGCGGCGATAAGCCGTTTTTAGCAAGCCTAAAAGGCTATCTTCGCGTCAGTGCTCAAGGTACTCATGCGCTTGTGTGCGTGTCGGCAAATGTAATTTGCCACACATGGGTTGGTTTATAGCTTACGTTTCGAGCGGAAAGTTAGAAACTTCCATTCTAAGCGTAATAGTTCGATGATTGGTAATTATCAAAATGTTATCCAAAATTGGAAAAGTATGTTTCAAATGTAAAAGTATGTAACAGGCAAAATTGTAAAATACGTTTAATATCCCAAAAGAAAAGTGTAAAGACGTCAAACGACCAACCGTAAAGAAAAGTTGGTCCTTTAATTTTGTGTTAAATATAACACAAAATTAAAGGACGAACTTTCTTCGAGTATTAAATGAAAATACAAAAGCCATCTGAAACTTTTATCACGAAAGTTAAGTTGCGTTGAACAAAAATTTTTTCGCGAATTCGTTCCGAACGCTTTCTCGTTCCGAACTTCGACTTTTGTGCTTGTGGTGTTACGGTCGAGAATTGCTGAGCCGGTTTCGATAATAATTTATCATTATCAACCTACATCAGCATAGGAAGCGAACACAGAAATCGACTTGCCAGCGCTTCTCGCCGGCTCACAGGGCGGGCCATTTATCATTCCATCAAATTATGTGAGGCATATCAACTGAAGCCTATGTATATTTGCGAATGCTTAAAAAATCTCTTTCGAGTATGCTCCGATTCCGTTTTGCATAGGTACGTTTGTTTTAGATTTGTTATTCCTTTTTTCTGGGTATAAAATAATATTATCTGAGTTTTGTTATCAATGAGCACAAAAGGTTTTTGCGGATTGGGGGCGTAATAATAAAAGTGTAGCTACATTACATTTATAATGTTTTAGCTGATATCCATAAGCGTGATATTATAGTGCAGATTTACTCTCTATTCCTTCAATCTCATATGGGACGCCAATATGATTATTAAGTATACCGGAGGCGTAGGACCCGACGCCTTTACGTGCTCTGCGAGGCACGCGGGTGTATCTAATACCACCATCAGCTCATCTACTACCGCCCTTTAACGTCTCATCGCTGGGCACAGGCTTCCTGTTTTATAGGAGAGACGAATGTAGAGCTTAAACCCGCCACGCTGCTCCAATGCGGGTTGGTAGGATGTAACGGAATATAATGCATCCAACATTAACAATTTAAATTTAACACCACTCCAAACTGCTATAGAGAATTTCTTGACAGAAAAACTCAATCATTTAGTCCGACCCGGGACTCAACCCGGGACCTCATGGTCCCCAGCCGAAGAAGTTAGCCACGAGACCAATGAGGCAGTAGGTATGATAACAAAATATAGTATAGTACAGAATGGATGTAACAACTGCTATTTTTAACCCGCGACGTAAAAACGACGGGGTGTTATAAGTTTGACGTGTCTCTGTGTGTGTGTGTCTGTCTGTTCCCCTGTAGCGCTCAAACTGGTGAACCGATTTGAATGCGTTTTTTTTTGTTTTAAAGGTGAATTAGTCGAGAGTGTTGTTAGCTATGTTTGATGAAAATCGATTCAAGATGACCGCAGCTACAAAATGGCGGATTACATATTTTTTCACAACTCCCTTAATATGGGTATCAAATGAAAGGGCTTGACTAGTAGAATAGCACTATGCAAATCCAAGATGGCCGCCGCCACAAAATGGCAAATGTCGGGGGTTTTTTAAATTTTTAATTTATACTTGTTATATTTTACAACTAAATTCTATCCGCGATTTGTTCCACTGCCACTCTCGCTTGCGCTACAATGCCGTGGCCCCACGGGAAACCCTTAACCCCTGCTTATTATTCTAAACCGATATCTAAAAAATAACGTTAATAACGTTACAAATCCTCGATAGCAACGTTAACCATTACAAACGGCTATCTCCAACAGACTAAAAACGATTATGACACCTCAAAGTGGAGTGTTCAAGAAAATTAACGAATATTACACGTAGATAAGGCGACGTTCCGAGACACTTTGGAGTCATTCACGTTTTATCTATGGAGTCATTCTAGTCACGACTGCCGTTTAGATGTCTATCTTCGGGGTAAATTAATTTCTACACTTTTTTAGGGTTTTTCCGTAGTCAACAAGGAACTCTAATAGTTTCGCCATGCCCATCTGTCTGTCCACGGTTTAGCTCAGGGACTATTGGTACTAAACTAGCACAGCTAAGTAGGACTTACAAGTTAAAAAGTTATAGTTGACCAACTTATAATACTTAATAAGTATAAATTAAAAATTAAAAAAACCCCGACATTCATCATTATACGGTGGCGGCCATCTTAGATTTGGATAGTGCTATTCTACTAGTCAAGCCTTTTCACTTGATACCTATATTGAGGGAGTTGTGAACAATATGTAAATTATGCCATTTTGTGGCGCTTGGCGGAGGCCATCTTGGACCGATTTTCATCAAACATAGCTAACAACACTCCCGACTAATTCACCTTTCAAACAAAAACCACATACAAATCGGTGCACACGTTTGAGCGCTACGGTGGAACAGACACACACAAATACACACGCACACATAAACACACACACACACACACACACACACACACACAGACACGTCAAACTTTTATCACTCTGTTTTTGCGTCGGGGATTAAAAATAAAATAAAAGCCCTCATACAAAATATTGTTATAGCGCCACTCTTATTAATTCTGATTTTAATTCTCAAATAGCCCACGCTGGGAATCGATCCCGGGACCTCGCATTTATAAGACCAGCGCACACCACTGCACCAGAGAGGCCGTCAAAACTTTGGACTCATTCAAGTCACGACTGTCGTTAAGATAATATCTTCGGGATAAATTAATTCTTACACCTGCTTTGTAATGAAGGCGAGGCGATGCGACGGCCGAGTGTTGTAATTCTTTATTACCAACGCGCCAGGAAATGTCACTTTGGCTTTGATTATGCATTATCGATCACTTTGGTTTACGGTAAGTCGAGATAAGACGTGATTTTCTTCAATACTTTATTACTTGTTAGTAGTTTGTAGGCATAGAATCTCATAGAATATCATAGAATCTCAGATTCAAGCTCTGTGACTTTCGTGAACATCCGTTGAGAGGTAAAGCCGACAGAGAGATATAAAGACTTTCGTATTTATTATATTAGTATGGATTTGTACATTTAAACATGCTTAATTTACTTATAGTAGGAGCGATCAGGCTTTAGTTTTTGAATTTTATCTTAATTTTTAACCGACTTTAAAAAGGGAGTTTCTGTATTCGAGTTTCGACCCATCCTATGTATGCACATGTATATGTATGTTCGTGATTATTTTGAACCCATTTTGATGATTTTTTCACTATCATAATCTATCTATCTTTCAGGAAGGTTTTAGTTATCATTCTTATGTACCAAGGTACACGCATATATGTAACTAATATTTTAAATTGATATACCTACCTACCGAAACACAACCACTTAAAACAAACATATAACTCCGAAAAGTTGAGGTACAGGTTGAGGTGCGTGCCGAGAATCGAACGTATAGTCCTCCCAAAAAGGAGACCGAAGTCTTAACCATTTGGCTATCACAGCTTTTACTCAAGAAGTCCTTATAGTCCATAATTATAAGTTTAGTTAGCAGTTAAGCAGATACATGTCAGTAACTATACCACCTACATTTTTCCCCACTCGCAATCCTTTAAAATTGAAACGTTGTGACACAAAAACAAATAAATAATGAATGAAGCAGTAATTGCATCGTTTGCCCGCATATAACGATACTCCGTTCGTCCATTCATTCGGTCGGTTCAGTCGAATCAATCAGCCTGTACCGAGGTATTTTAACAAGCAAAAAAGAGCACGTGTCCACTCGCTCTTCCGCAAGTAACTAGAACAAAAATGTTTATAGCTCAACGGTGAAGTTGCAACAAATTGCAAACTTTGATTCGCCGATAGTAGTGTGGTAGTACCCAGTGGCGGGGCAAGACCTAAATTTTATGTGGGCAAGATATATTTTGCGAGGCCCTCTGCCCGCACAACGCGTTCATGGCTTTTAAGTTTAATCCATAAATCTCCGGGGCGCGAGGCCCTCCGAAGCGCGAGGCCGTGGGCCTGGGCCCACGTCGCCCACGCCTTCCGCCGCCTCTGGTAGTACCGTGATAGTAGATAGATACCTACGTACTCATAAAAAGGCTTGCCCTGACTGACCGGTTCTACGGTTGACTGACTGAAGTTGCTACAAATTGCAAACTTTGAACTGATTCCAGAGTTCGCTCTATGGATCTCATAGAGCCTTAGTATCTGAAGATGAAAGTCTTCAAACAATGCGTGTTGCCAGTGATGACTTATTGATCCGCGAAAAATGGTCGACCATGGACCTCAGAAGAAGGCTTAGGGTCACGATGGAGAGAGCGATGCAGGGTATAAGGGGACCGCTACCGAAAACTTCGCGCTATTATTATACGACCTAAACACAATCCAATACCAATAACTATTTTTGTCTTATACTTGTAGTATAGTGGTGTAGTATACTGCCGTGGTATAACTAAAACGTCCCTTAGGTGGAACTAGGTAACGGCGTTTTAGTTAGGTATACCACTATAATAGTGGTTTAGTACCTACAAGCGGACACCCGCGACTTCGTTCGCGTGGATATATATTGGTTTTTAAAAATCCCGCAGGAATCATTTTGTTTTTCCTAAGCTAAGCAAACATCCGCCAGTAAAAGGCCCATCGAAATCGATCCAGCCTTTAAGAGATTAGGCGGTAATCTTTAAAGTATCTATTTTCTAACAAAAAAAGAATTAATGAAATCGGACCACGCGTTATTGAATTACAGCTAAATACACGTTTTGACTTTCATCCCCTCTCCCTAGGGAACCGTGCTGAATTTCAGGATAAAAAGTATCCTATATGTTACTCCGTAGTATGAACTTAAATCGTACCAAGTTTCGTTTCAATCCATTCAGTAGTTTTTGCGTGATTATAGATTTAGTATTCTTCAAGACGGCAATGTGCAGCGTACAAACCGCGGCGACAACTTTAAGTATTTACCCAAAGATCTTTGAGCTCTAGCGTCAGCTAATTGCATTACATTGCGCATTTGTTTTTAAATCATCATCATCATCATGATCAACCCATTACCGGCTCACTACAGAGCACGGGTCTCCTCTCAGAGTGAGAAGGGTTTTGGCCATAGTCTACCACGCTGGCCAAGCGGATTGGCAGACTTCACACACTTTTGAGAACGTTATGGAGAACTCTCAGGCATGCAGGTTTCCTCACGATGTTTTCCTTCACCGTTAAAGCAAGTGATATTTAAATACTTAAAACGCACATAACTCCGAAAAGTTAGAGGTGCATGCCCCGGGATCGAACCCACGACCTCCGATTAGAAGTCGGTCGTCCTAACCACTAGGCTATCACAGCTTTTTTTTAAATACACAGTTTTTAAATACACGAAATATTTTAATTAATTTCGCGCGTTTTTTTGTGTTTGTCTTGTCCGTAATCATCACTACTATTACGTGTTTTCGTTTCCGACAGTTACACCCGTTATGTTCAAACATAGCAATCGAAAGAAACGCATAAGTTTTACATACGATGGATAAACAGATAGGTAAGTGGTAACCAGTATGTTTTACTCTGTACTATATCATCAAAGTATTTAGTGCTTCCGGTATTAAGTCGCCGCACTCCGAACAAAATAATTAATATCCGATCATTATCTTAACAACTCGATCCATTGTGATTAAGAAAGGCAAAGAGAAACACTCGCCTTGACAGGGAGAAGCTATACGCACAGTCACCTTCTGTCACAGTACCAGATCCACGGATCTCTTTTAATATCTAAAGTTCCTACGCTGGACCATAGATTAAGGACCACGTGTATTATAATGTTTATAATGGCTATGGCTGGTCTAGTTATTGTCAGGAGCAATGTGCTGCCATGCTTACGATAAACGTAGTAAGTACCTACATTAATTCCTTCCAAATTGAGCCAAATATAGATTTGGAATCAGCGTGATGTGTTGATTACAAGTAAGTATATTTAAGTTTATTTAAAAAAAAAGCACGACATGTGACTATCGTCATTCTGGCGCCGATTGCTGAGTGAAAAGTGAGAGCGAAGGAGCCTGGAACTAATGTGATTTGTGACAAATTTAATTAGATAGATATTAAAAAATGTGACACTTAGTACATTCGGTGCGGTGATTTGAATTGACTAAAGAATCAACATGTTGCATGGCCATTGATATAAATTAAACTCTCATTTGTATTTATAATTAATTATATTATATATATAGATTTACTTATTAACCAACAAACGTCAAAATAATACAAAAGTTATTGCCAGTTCGTGACAGCCTTGAATACACGTATGTTGAAGTCGGGTGAGGATAAAAGAAATTACGAAATCGACGCGTGACGCTTGCCTGATTTCAACATCATTCTTCTTCTTTGGCGCTACAGTCTTGACAGACTGGTCGTGGCCCGCTCAACATAAAAGTAGATGAATAAAAAATAAAAAGAAGTTGAGTTTGTGAATTAATTAGCACCAGTAGAGAGCCACCCGCTGTCTTCTCTCAAGCGTGTTAATCAATGAAAAAGACAACTTGATAGCGCATAATATAAAACAGCTAAAAACCGTTTCTTACAATAAAAGCAAAAACAATGTAAAGGACTCTGCATTTGTAAATTAATCGAAACCAACGAGCTGAAGTGAACTCTATTGTAACAAAAATTGAGTTAAAATTTCCTCGATACGAAATATAAAGAGTTGTGTTGTTCTGGAATAAAAAATCGAACGGAGTAGCCGTGTCAGACATTCATGTCAAGATTTTTTAAGCACTTACGACATAACCATTCAATTATGGCGGCATTCTTTTGAAACTCACACAGCTTTAAGGTGCTATTTCGTTTGAATTTTTGCGTGGAGTTATCACCTTTTGGTATCGGGTTGTGGGTGGTGCCATAAAGTTCTCTTGCGGACTGTTTAATGCGATTGGGTTTTGAGTTTTAATACACTTTTTATAAGTAGTGCGGTAAGTTCATTATTATTAGCTCGGGTTTATAGCAGCTGTGAATTTTTAAACGCTCACTTCGAATTTAAACAAACTTTGAGAAATTGTGTGTTTTATTTTACTGCATTTTTGTTTTATGATTAGAGAGGATTTTTTAGTCAACCTTTATATAAGCAGAGCTCAGGTCATACGATACAATCAACTTATAACATGATTTCCATAGTTTAGATTTGACACACCCAAATTAAATAAAAGTGTAAAAGCTCATTTAGTAAGTCGAGGTTAACTAGCTATTAATATTATAAATATGAAAATGAGTCTGTCTGTCTGTTTGCTAGCTTTTCACGGCCCAACAATTTAACCGAATTAGTTGAAATTTGGTGCATAGTTAGCTTAAGGTGCGTCCAGACTTGAACATTTCACCGAACCGAACAGCGAACATTTCGGCGAACTTGAGATGGGTTACTGCGTAACAGTTCGGCGAAACTTTTCGCCGAACTGTTACGCAGTAACCCATCTCAAGCGCTCCAAGCGCGCCGTCCACATTGAGCGTAACAAGTTCGCCGAAATGTTCGCTGTTCGGTTCGGTGAAATGTTCAAGTCTGGACGCACCTTTACATCCCGGGGTTCCAGTTCCAACGTCATTCTTAAGGTCCATACCTACGTCTAACCGATTCAAATACGACGGTTACCTAGCATGCGTCCCGGAAATTGTCATAGGGAAAAGCAAATAGTTCCCACAGGATTTAAAAAAAAACCGGCCATGTGCGAGTCGGGCCTCTTTTAGGGTTCCGTAGATAATTATGAACAACATAATATTTTGGGTGTAAGAAATATTTTATTTCCGAGCTAGACATCGCAGCAAACCGTGAAAGAAAAACCCAAAAAATGTTCGTTTGTTTTGGTTACAGCATAAAAACTACTTTATAAATCAGTTATTTTTTTGTATTTGTTTTCAGTATTTGTTGTTTAAATACAGTATATGGTACATAATATACCGAAATTTCATATTCCTAACTGGTTTAGTTTTTCAGATAGCCCCCGTCACAAAAATGGTCTAAAACTGACAACTTTGTAGGCCCCCCCATTTCCTTATTTTTCAAGCAAAAAACTAAAAAAAAATATAATCGTACTTTACTCAATAAGTTCTAAACAATGATACCCCACAAGCTAAGGTAAGAAAAAAAAAATGTTTTTACGGCTCCTTTTTCATGTATGAAAAAGGAGCCTTTGATGAAAAAGGAGTATAAACTATAAATAATTTAATTCAATTTATAATTCAATATTTGATTTTGGGTTAACGTTCTACATCAAATACTAAAATTTCAGGTTTATAACTCATTTCGTCTATGAGCTAGAGGCCTGTGACCGGCGGACGAACAGACAGACAGACAGACAGCAGAGTGACATTAATAGGGCTCCGTTTTTACCCTTTGAGTACGGAACCCTTAAAAAACATAAATCCACGCGGACGAAGTCGCGGGTATCATCTAGTATTACATAATTAATGAATTTCATGATTTCTTAATGACAAAGTTGCATGACAGCTGTAATCGGCTTTACATTCAGGTGCCTACAATAGTTTGAATTTTCATGGTTTGTTATATTATTCCTTTATGGTTATATTATTATTTATGGTTTGTTATGTTTATTCATAAAGCTACATTAATGACCTGGTGGGTTATTCTGTGACTTGGTTGCCAACTGAAAATAGTTGCCAACGAATTAGTTCGATATACATTGCTGCTTTACTGTGAGAAATATAAAGTGTTTTCATGAACTCACACAGTAAAGCAGCAATGTATATCGAACTAATTCGTTGGCAACCATTTTCAGTTGGTAACTAAGTAACAGAATAACCAGCTGCTCCGGCTTCGCACGGGTAGTAATTACCCGCTACTATCCCACCATACGTTGTTTTCTTATAGGTATCTCAAAGGGATTAGGCAGCGTTTTCGATGAAAGCTCCCAGGTGGCTTTTTCTCCCGTGTGGGGTTGCTGGTCCCCCATCGGGCGCGTCCCCGGGTGGCGGATAGGGGAACGCCTCCCAGATATGGGAGGTACCGGGGAAACCCGGCGCGGACCAAAACCAGCAGCGCGGCGGGTCCGCCGGTCTTATGGCCGGTGGGCGCTGGCTTCGGCCACCGTCGGGCAACCCGTAATCCGCACTGAGCGGAACCGGGGGCCCCACGCACTGAGCAAGGGGCCGCGAGGAAGAAAACCTCTATAAAAAATCACCGGAGGGAGTAATCCCCTTAGAGGAGGACTCGTGAGGCGAGCTCGATGTGCACTTACCCTGCCTCCGAGCGGGCTGTGCGGGAACTAGTCCTGCGCAGTCCTCGCCGTAACATCGTAATCCCTGTAGGTGTGTTGGGTGACGGTCATGTCTCTCACCTGACGAGGGACCGAGGGTCTTGCCTTGACCGGCCGGACCGCGAGGAAGAAAACCTCTATAAAAAATTACCCCGAATCCCAAGCGTTGGCGCACCGCGAGGGGATGCATGGCTGATGGGTTGTTCAGTCGCTAGTGCGTCCCTCGTCAGGGTACCTGCCGACCCCCTGGCGAGTTATCCTTAGGCTTACCCGGGTGCAGGGGGCACCGCCCGGGTGGACCGTATATTTCCCCCATACTCGTGGGACTAACTATGGAAAAATCAATTACAAACACAAAAACCAAAGGACGAGGGTTGAAAGGCCCGCAAGAAGAGGCTGAAGAGGTGTGCTGTAGCACAAGCTCTTCGGAGAAAGCCCGGCTAAAAATCGTATCGCCGGCACAAGAGGAGATGGACGTCGAGTCACTCTTTGACTCAGACTCTGATACTGACCGAGCAGTGGAGGCTTTAGTGGGGCCGTGGAAGCCCAGCAAAGGTGCCCCAAAGCGGGTCCGTGAGGCTGAGGTGGATGAGGAGGAGGAGCCAGCGGAAAAAGCCGTTGCCGTTGAGCCGGAGGAGCCGGCCAGGCCGAAAGCTGGTAAGGGCGCTTACCTCGGGCACAAGGGTGCCATAGCCCGCCTGAAGGAGCTGGAGATGTGCTCCTTTGAGGTCGAGGCTAACGCCGACAAGGCGCAACGCGTCGCTCCGCCTGTGACGAGGTCTCGGACTCGGTCCAAGAAGACAGGCGAGGAGGCCCGGGAGCGAAGCACTAGCACCGTGGCGGACTCGGCCCCGGAAACAACCGATGAGTGCACTCCCTCAAAGGATGACCTCATCGAAAGGGCAACAAAGGCGGTCTCCATAATAGAGGAGGAGACCAAGAGGTCCACAAACCTCAAGGGCGGCGTCAGGGGGGCAATAAACCGGGCCACTAGAGACATCCAGGTGGCCATGGATGCCCTCCATAAATTGTCGGCAGATGAGGAGGCCCGCAGGCTCCGGGCCGATAACAAGAGGTTGAGTCAGGAGTTGGCCGCCTTAAGGGCTGAAGTTAAGGCCCTCCGGTCCTCCTTTGCGGCGAAGGAGAAGGCCTCTGCGCCGGTGGCACATCCTACCACAACTGTGGACGCCCACATCCCCCCAGCACTAAACGAGGTTTTAGAGACCCTGAAGAGGGATCTCTTCGTTTCCATCGGGGGGATGGTAAACGACCGCCTCGGGGAGCTTGAAAGGCGGCTTCCCCGAGAACCCATATTGAGGCCGCCACTTGCGGCTGATAAAAGGAGGACTGACGCAGACCGCCGCCCTCTCGATGAGCCGTCTGCAGGCCCATCTACGGCCCGACCAGCGACAACGCGCGCAGTGGCGGCGGGTAAGGGGAGAAAACCTGCTCCTACTCCCGCATCGCAGGAAATACAACGCGGCGTTCCACCGCGTGACGCTGAGCCGCAGGAGGGGAATGCGGAGGCCACGGCCCCAAACCCCCCGACATGGTCGAAAGTTGTCGGGAGGAAGGCCAAAGCCAAGGCCAAGGCTAAGGCCAAGGCGAATGCCAAAGCCAATGCCGAAAAAGGCACCGCGCCCAAATCTGCAGCTAAGTCTGCACCAAAAGTGAAGCTGACCTCCCCAAAGTCCTCGGCGGTTGTCATCTCGCTAAAGCCGGAAGCCGTCGCGACACATAGTTACGCGACGGTCATGAAGACGGCAACCGCGGCTCTGGCATTGAGGGAGGTCGGCGTGGACCACGTCCGCGTGCGAAAGTCGGCCACTGGGGCTCGAGTCATCGAGGTCCCAGGGGCCGACAGCGGCAAGGCCGCAGACGAGCTGGCCGGCAGGCTTCAGAGCCTGGTCGGCGAATGGGTGACGGTGTCCCGGCCCACGAAAACCGCCGAGCTGCGGATTGTGGGCCTCGACGAGTCCGTCACCCCCGAAGAAGTGCAGCGGGCTGTAGCCGAGAAGGGAAGTGTCCCGCCCGAGCAAGTGCGAGCCGGGGCCATCCGAATGGGGCTCAGCGGTTCCGGGTCAACCCTGGTCCGTTGCCCGGTGGCAGCAGCGAAGAAGCTCATCGAGGAGGGACGAGTGGTTATTGGATGGTCCTCGGCTAGGGTCACAGTCCTGGAACCCCTCCCGATGCGCTGCTTCAGATGCATGGGTCTGGGCCATACGCGGGCGCTCTGCCCGTCGCCTAAAGACCGTAGCGCCCTGTGCTACAGATGCGGCATGGACGGGCACAAGTCGGCTGCGTGCTCGGCCAACCCTAGGTGCGCAGTCTGCGCAGACCTAGGTCGCAAGGCCGGGCACGTAATGGGGGGGCCAAAGTGCTCTCCACCGCCGAAGAAAGGCAAGGAGGCCCCATTGACCCAGGCCTCCGAAGCTAGGGGAAGCCCGCAGGGGCCGGCATTGGAGGGGGTCGCCATGGAGACGTAATGCCGGCTCTTCATGGCGAGTTCCTCCAGGCGAATCTGAACCACTCCGCCCGTGCTCAGGATCTCCTGATGCAGCACATGGCGGAGTGGCAGATTGATGTGGTGGCAGCCGCGGAGCCTTACTTCGTGCCCCCTCAGCCAAACTGGGCAGGGGACGCGGAGGGCTTGGTGGCTATCGCGGTGCCGGCGCACGGGCCGCCACTGGTTCCAAAGCGCAGCGGGCCGGGGTTCGTGGCGGTTGGGTGGGGAGAAGTGATACTTATTGCAGTATACTTTTCCCCCAATAAACCCCTGTCTGAATTTCAGACATTCTTGCGCAGCCTGGAACCAGTGGTGCGGGGTGCGGCGCCAGCCCAGGTAATCCTGATGGGGGATCTGAACGCGAAGTCTGCCGCGTGGGGGTCCCCCATCACGGACCCAAGGGGGGTTGAGTTGGGGAACTGGGCCACTATGGTCGGCCTGGTGCTCCTCAACCAGGGACACGTCATGACCTGCGTCCGACGGCAGGGGGGGTCAATAGTGGATGTTACATTCGCTACCCTTGCCGTCGCGGCACGAACGTGGGACTGGCGCGTCCTCGAGGACGCGGAGACCCTGTCAGACCACCGGTACATTCGGTGGAGGGTCTCCGCGTCACTCCCGGCATCCCAAGGCCGGAACGGGAGAGGGGGAGGGGTGTTCCCAAGGTGGGCACTGACCCGCCTAGACCTCGACATGGCAGAGGAGGGAGCCATAGTCGAGGTCTGGAACGCAGCTCCCCCGGCCTCTTCGGGGGTAGAAGAGAGGGCAAGACATTTCCGCGCCGCACTGATAAGGGTGTGCGACACGGCAATGCCCCGGACGAGGAAGCTGCCCGCTCGGAGGTCGGTGTACTGGTGGTCGCAGGAGATTGCGGCCCTCCGCGCCGCCAGTAACCGAGCGCGCCGGGCCTACACCCGTTGCCACCGCAGAAGGCCGGTGTCTGCGGACGAGGAGGCTCGCCTATACATGGAGCTCCGGGAGGCGAAGAAGGCCTTCCAGGTGGCCATCGCTAATGCCAAGGACTCCGCTCATAAGGAGTTCTTGGCAACCCTGGACAGGGATCCATGGGGCCGGCCATACCGTATCGTAAGGGGCAAGATGCGGAGTGCCCCCCCCATGGATTCCATGGAGCCGGAGCTCCTTGATCGGGTGGTGTCGGGGCTTTTTCCCCGACCGCCGGCATTTACGCCCCCGATCATGGCGTCCCCGTCCGCGGAGCGCGAAGGACCGGTCAGAGCTCCCCCAGTCACAGATGATGAGATGAGGGAGGCTCTGAATCGTCTGCGGCGGTGTAGGAAGGCGCCGGGACCGGACGGAGTCCCGGCCAGAGTCCTGGCGCTGGCCTTGGGGCACCTTGGGGGCCATCTCAGGCAGTTATTTAATGACTGCCTGGCGTCGGGGCGGTTCCCAAGGGTGTGGAAGGAGGGACGACTGGTGCTGTTGCGTAAGGAGGGTAGATCCCCGGACTCTCCGTCGGCATACAGACCAGTCGTCCTTATAGACGAGACAAGCAAGATGCTGGAGAGAGTTCTGGCCTCTCGGTTGAACCAGCATCTTGCTTGGCAGGGCCCCGACCTTTCGGAGCGCCAATACGGGTTCAGGGTAGGAAGGTCGACCCTGGACGCAATTGGTGCTCTGAAGGACTTCGCGGAGTACGCGAAAGGGAGGGGTGAGGGAGTGTTGGCGGTGTCTTTAGACATCGCCAACGCCTTCGGGACACTCCCTTTTGGTGTGATAGAGGAGGCGCTCCGGTACCACGGGGTGCCCCTCTATCTGCGCCGTATGATAGGGCACTACCTGGAGGATAGGGTAGTGCTCTATCAGGGGAGGGATGGGAGGAGGATGGAGAGACGGATGGCCTGCGGGGTTCCGCAGGGGTCGGTCCTCGGGCCCCTGTTGTGGAACCTGGGGTTCGACTGGGCCATCCGTCCGGTCCTGCTGCCCCGGATGGCGATCGTGTGTTATGCGGACGACACCTTGGTTGCTGTCCGGGGAAGCAGTTATGGGGAGACCGCGAGGAGGGCCACGGTGGCCACCGAATTGGTGGTCACCAGGATTGAGATGTTGGGGCTCAAAGTGGCCCTCCCGAAAACCGAGGCCGTCCTCTTCGGCGGAGCGGGCTGGAGGCCTCCGGCACGCGCTAGCATCCCGGTGTCGGGGGAAGCGGTCCAAATCAGAGCCCACATGAAGTACCTGGGCCTTGTTTTGGACCGCAAATGGGACTTCGGGGAGCATTTCCGCCAGCTCGCTCCTCGGGTGGTGGGTGCAGCTTCTGCGCTCGGCCGACTGCTGCCGAATGTGGGGGGCCCTGGAGCCCCATGCCGTCGCCTATTCGCGGGGGTCGTGAAGAGCATGGCGATGTATGGGGCTCCTATCTGGTTCGATGCGCTTCGTCCAGAAACCAGGGCCCTGCTGCGGAGGCCGCAGAGGGTGGTGGCGAACCGCATCTGTCGGGCTTACGCCACCGTAGCCTTTGCGGCCGCCTGCGTATTGGCGGGCACTCCCCCTTGGGAGTTGGAGGCTGGGGTGCTCGCCGAGGCGCACCGCGTCAGAGCGGAGAGCCGGGCAAGAGGGGAACGCCCGGCTCCCGAAGCGGTCGGCCAAGCGCAGCGCATGGCTGCCCGCAGAATGCGGGAAAGGTGGAAGGCCGACCTGGCGGATGCCATCTATGGCAAGCGCACCATAGACGCCATCCGCCCGGTGCTGGAGCAATGGTGCCAGCGAAGGCACGGGTCGCTCTCCTTCCGACTGGTGCAGGTGATGACCGGACACGGTTGCTTCGGGCATTACCTGCACAAGGTCGCGAGGAGGGAACCGACCCCATCGTGCCATGGGTGCGGAGCTGGAGACGACACGGCTCAACACACTTTGGAGGAGTGTAGCCGGTGGGATCCCCAGCGCCGCACTCTGGTGGCGACAATTGGCGGAGACCTCTCGCTGCCCGGCGTCGTACTTGCCATGCTGAGCAGCGAGGGGTCTTGGGATGCTGTGGCCGACTTCTGCGAGGACGTTATCTCGCAGAAGGAGGCCGCGGAGCGGGCGCGCGAAGAGGCTCTCGACGCGCATCCGCTCCGGCGCAGACGGGGGGGAAGAAGGCGGCGGTTATTCGCCGCTCGCCAGCTTCCCCCGGGAGACGGCGGGTAGCTATTGGGCTAGCTATCCGCCACTCGTAGTCTCTTCACTGTCTGAGGGGGGGATCACGCTGTCCCGATCCCCTCCTCTTTAGCGCGGGAGCCCCGGCAGGTGGCCGGGGCGGCTGACAGACGCCTGGGACGTATACAACGGGTTCCCCAGGCGTCCAGCATAGTCAGCAAGAGGGAACAGCCGTGGTGGTTTTAGTTAGGGTATACCCATAGGGGGAGTCCCACATAACCCCCGTTCTGCCCAAAGAACGGGGGTAGCCATAAAGCTTTCCACCACGACAAAAAAAAAAAAAAAAAAAAAAAAAAAAAAAAAGGTGGCTTTTTCTGACATTTTCAACAATTAATTATCGTCATATCTCAATCAATTTACATACCTTAACAATTTTACACTTAAACTTTTTTTTTAACCCCCGACGCAAAAACGACGAGGTGTTATAAGTTTGACGTGTCTGTGTGTGTGTGTGTGTGTGTGTGTGTGTGTGTGTGTGTGTGTGTGTGTGTGTGTGTGTGTGTCTGTCTGTCTTTTCCTCTGTGGCGCTCAAACGGGTGGACCGATTTGAATGCGGTTTTTTTTGTTTGAAAGGTGAATTAGTCGCGAGTGTTGTTAGCTATATTTGATGAAAATCGATCCAAGACGGCCGCCGCTACAAAATGGCGGATCACCAATTTTTCACAACTCCCTTAATATGGGTATCAAATGAAAGGGCTTGACTATTAGAATAGAACTATATAAATCCAAGACGGCCGCCACAGAATAGCGAATTTCGGGGGTTTTAAAAATCTTTAATTTATAGGTATTTGTTAGAAGAATCCATTTGCCATGTGGTAGAGTTCTGACTTCTGACTGAAGAGCGACAAGTTTGCCTACATATGAAATCATCGTCTCAACCAAGAGACGTCCACTGTTGGACATAGGTCTCTTGCAAGGATCGCCACAGAACACGATCTTGTGCCGCCTGTTTCCAGCGGCTGCCAGCGACTCGCTTGAGATCGTCCGTCCATCTAGTGGGGTATCTTCCTACGCTGCGTTTACTGGTGCGAAGTCATCACTCAAGCACATGAAATAATATCTGTGATAATATAAGCAACTAAATAGTAGCCGTTGTGCCACAGAGATCATTTTAAAGACGATAAAATAAAACCTCACCGATAAAACAGCTCGAGCGGGTCTTATCTTTAAAACGGAGCCCAACATCCGGTAGCATTTCCAATTCTCACTGTCGGCACACGAGTAGATTGGTACAGAGGGGAAGCTTCTACAAGCGGCCCGCTGCAGCTTTTTTTTTTTTTTTTTTTTATTATCAGTATAAAAAACAAATATAAAAACAGACTTATGAGCACGACGAGAAACCACTAAGGTTTAAAACTGCGTGCCATTCCGACTACAATCAAATTATAAAATACTAAACTACACTATAATTGCACATGAAATACTAAATAAATATAAGATGAGTAAGTACATATACATAGTTAAATAGATTATAACTTTCACAGATGGGAATACATAAAGGACTACAATTTATTTAAAAAATATGTTCTTAGCTTACATTTTAAATTATTTTTAGTAAATTCCTTTCTATTATCTAAATTATTTATTAAACGTGGAATTATGTACGCTGTAGGTACACCCACACAAACACACTCACTAACGGTTAACTCACGGTTCAGTTGGGTGACAAACGTGTGCATATGTGTGAGTGTACCTACAGCGGGCCGCTTGTAGAATAGAATAGAATAGAAAAGTTTTTTATTGAAATAAACTTTTACAAGTACTTTTGAATCGTCATTTGAATATCACACCGAGAAGAACCAGTAAGAAACTCGGCGGTTGCTCTTTTTTAAAAATAACAATATACTTAACAATTTATGTACATGATTGAAATGCCGTTTCGCGCATTGCTGGAACGAGTTAAATCTATGCTTTTTTATCATTTATATAATCATCAATAATATTGTATAATATGCTTTTTTTGTGAATGTTTTGCCTAACAAAAATTATATTGTTATAAATATATTGAGAAGCTACGGTAAGAATACCTATTAATTCTTTAAATTTCTCTCGAAGGGAATCCCGCGGTTTTAAATTATAAATTGCGCGAATTGCCCTTTTTTGTAAAACTAAATTTTTTTCAATATCAGCTGCTTTACCCCATAGTAAGATTCCATACATAATACTATGGAAATATGCAAAATAAACAATTTTTGCAGTTTCTACATATGTTAACTGTCGAATCTTCCTAACAGCGTAGTGTTTAAACACACTATGCCTAAAATACGCGACCGAATTTCCGTGGCTGATTTTACGTTCCGACGGATTCGGCTAATATGACACACGAGAGCCGAAATTACGCGGCAGAAACTTGGGTCGCATATAATGTGTTGCTATACAAAACATTACGCCGAATCGCTGCAGAACTTACGCCCGACCGAAGTCCGGCTATCCGCTTTAACGCGACGTAATTTCGGTTTGGTGTGTCATCAGTAATAAAATACGTATTGCAGGCGTAGTCACGCCGAACTTCGGTCGCGTGATTTCGGTATAGTGTGTTTAAATACTAAGCAGCAGAGCTAAGCTTGCCAGCAAGTGTTGCTATATGGGCGCCCATTGAAGCTTTGCATCTAGGGTTATTCTTAAGAACACTCCCAGAAGCTTCCCCTCTGTACCTATCTACTCGTGTGCTGTCGGCCAACCTAATTATTTACACGTCAAACAAGTAATGAAATGAAATATACACGCTTTAACATTCACAGAGGCCGTCCTCCCGACAAACAGAATGTAGCCAGAGGCGCATGAAATGTGGCCAAGAAGCGATAATAAGTAATTATTGGTTTGGAAGCAAAAGTATACCTTTTGGTATCTTTTTTGGTAGCAAAACTGACACTTTTATTGAGTCAAACCCATTAAATTGTCTCAAGTTCAGCTTTTCAACTGCCGTGTGCCGATAAAAATGATACTTACTTACTTACTTGTACTTTTTTTGCACTCATTATTTTTTCAACTAAATTGAATCATTAATCATTAATTTTTTGTGGATTTCTAAAAATGAATAATAAGGCGCGGGCCTCATTTTAAAACACAACAAATGCAAATTTTACAATAGTCTGTTCCAAGGCCTTCTCCCATTGACCATATAACGCCATAAAACGCCATAAAACTACGCCACAATGTTGTTATGTGTAATGTATGTTACGCTCCGCAGAGCCTATAAATTGCCCTGCTTTTACATAACAGAGAGCCTTGCGTAAGATGTGTCTGTTGAATGTCTTTTAGCTTCCATCTCTAACACTATTGTAATGTCTTCATCATCGTGTAACCGATCCGGAGTCCACCCGGATCATAACAACGAATCAATTGACACCTCATTCATCAAAATCGGCCCAGTAGTTAAGTGATACGGTGGAAAACACAGAATCTAATACAAAAATCGGATACAAACATACATACCTACATACACATAGACTGCTAAAATCATAAACCTTCCTTTTGGCTTTGTCGTAGTCGGATAAAAACGTATGAGTACCTACCTATTTTTTTTTTTTATTTATTTATTTGCTTAAAAAAAAAAAAAATAAAAAAAAAATAAAAAAAAAAAAAAATAAAAAAAAAATAAAAAAAAAAAAAAATTTATTTGCTTTCATGTACATATTCTGTCCCAATGTCCATCCTACTGTCCCAAAAAAAAAAAAAATCTACCAAGCGTCCGCATCACGCGGCATAAAGTGTGCGCATTTGGTTGAAATCCTCCAGCGATGGAAGTTAGGTTTTATTGGTGTATTCGATTGGGATATCATTTTATGGGCCGTTTTGGCTTCGGTAGTTTTGGCTCGCGTTACACGTATTTATTAATTGTGCTTTACTGTTATGGATTATGGGATTGGGTGTATGCACGAGAAAGTTTTAGCCATTGATTTTAGCGCTGAGGTTTGGTTTGGTTTTAAGGGAATTTAAAAAATGTTTGCATGTATCCATAATTCATATTGCGCTGCGGACGTAACAAAAATAAAAATATGAATTTGAAATTGGACGTCATTTTCTAAATCAACTCGAAAACCTCAATTGACTCATCGATTTCTTCAATTTATTTCGTGGCCAGCGGCTTTTTTGCAACGTTGGAAAGCCGCCGGCCTTCTTTGACTTCATTCGAATAAAAGTCGCGAACTTAAGCTAGCAGATAAATGCATAGACTCAAACTCAAATGCGGCTCTAGTGTAATTTTTCAATTTAGCATTAACAGCAAAAGCTGTGATAGCCTTAGGACGACCGACTTCTAATCGGAGGTCGTGGGTTCGATCCCGGGCACGCACCTCTAACTTTTCGGAGTTATGTGCGTTTTAAGTATACAGGCTATTTAAATATCACTTGCTTTAACGGTGAAGGAAAACATCGTGAGGAAACCTGCATGCCTGAGAGTTCTCCATAACGTTCTCAAAGGTGTGTGAAGTCTGCCAATCCGCTTGGCCAGCGTGGTAGACTATGGCCAAAACCCTTCTCACTCTGAGAGGAGACCCGTGCTCTGTAGTGAGCCGGTAATGGGTTGATCATGATGATGATGATGATTAACTTGCGAAAATCTGTTGATTAGTACGGATAGTGACCTAACCATGGCAATACAGTATCAACATCCGTACTAAAAAAATCGGTTGTCTGTCAAGTCGGTTTACGGACGATAATTTTACGTGATAACGTCAGAAAACAAAAATAGATGCGTCACAAGCCGAACGCTTAGGCCGATCGTGCCTTCTCTATCGCTTGTTCCGCGCTTTCCCTTGCACGCGGTACATGACAGTTAGTCATGCTTTTTCGTGTGTGTTAGCGTTCATCATTTATATAATGTATAAGACGTTATCACGTCAAAAGCACTCAAGTTCTTAAAAGTTAGTCATAATAATATGACTCTGAAATAGGTAGGTAGGTATATACTTTCTAACTGTGTATAAATGTCTAAGGACATCGAAATGTCTTCTAAACGCGTCTTACTTAGGACAAAGTAGTACCTACAATACAATTTTTTTTAATAAAAATATTTTGTTTGTTCCGTCTATACATTTTATTAACTTCTAAACGGTATTTATGTATCTGTGAGCGGAGCGCCACTCTCGCTAATATCGATATTCCCCAAGGAAAAGCCTTTGTGCTCCACCATTGGATTTTCGACTCTATTTGAAAAGAGAATGGATTGATTTTGCAATTAAATTATATGGAGTCAATGTGAATTTGTACGCTTACGACTTGCGAGTTTTTTATATAGTACGAAGCAAGCTACTAGGAATATAAATCAAATTATTTTTATACGTAGCTTGTAGATAACAAGCGAACCAGGTAGGCAGACGTTGGTCGGAAACTTAAATAAATTGAAAATTTAAAAACCCCCGACATTCGTCATTTTGTGGCGGCGGCCATCTTGCATTTGCATAATGCTATTCTACTAGTCAAGCCCTTTCATTTGATACCCATATAATAAGGGAGTTGTGAAAAATATGTAATCCGCCATTTTATAGCGGCCGCCATCTTGGATCGATTTTCATCAAACATAGCTAACAACACTCTCGACTAATTCACCTTTCAAACAAAAAAACCTCATTCAAATCGGTTCACCCGTTTGAGCGTTACAGGGGAACAGACAGACACACACACACACAGACAGACACGTCAAATTTATAACACCCCGTCGTTTTTGCGTCGGGGGTTAAAAAGCCGCTGGCCACGAAATAAATTGAAGAAATCGATGAGTCGATGCAGCATGCGGTGACGATGACGCGAATTTCACGCTTTTAGTTCACCCAAAAAGTACACATATTATAAACAGAGTATACATATCTATACTAATATAATAAAGCGGAAGAGTTTGTTTGTTTGAACGCGCTAATCTCAGGAACTACTGGACCGATTTCAAAAATTCTTTCACTGTTGGATATGTACGTGATCCCTGAGTGCTATAGGCTATATATTATGTACCACGGGCGAAGCCGGGGTGGACCGCTAGTATATGATATAGCTCATGGAAAGCGTTCGGTGACGATGACGCGAGTTCCATGATTTTTGTTCACCCAAAAAGTGCTCAACGCGCCATGAAATTTTTCACTTCAAAGTCACAGCTGCTACAGATATTTGGCTGTTGTAGCACTAGTCAGCCCTAAGAAAAACTTTGTTAATGTGTAAAATTTGTATTTGTTCTATTAGTTTCTATTTGCCAAAGCCCTCATCACCACTGTGCCAGGGAGGACTGAATAAAGATTATGTTGAGTTTACTTTAAAGTACACAATTATTCTGATGTCTTATTTAGGTATCATGCTGTTGTGCGATGGGTCATGGGACACAGTTTACATTGTAACGATTTATTTATGATAATTTAATAGATTAGGTCTAACGCAAACGACCGCTTTTTATCTGAGACCGGTTTTTTTATTCAATCATCTTTGGAACCACAAACCTTCGAACTTACTCACTGATATACCCACTGCACTGTGTGAGTGCGCGGTGTTCAGTCGTATGTAGTGTCCGCCTCTCGTTTAAAATCGGATCAGGTGGGCTATTCTCTAACTTATAGCCATTAGAAAATTATAACCACCGTATAAGTTCGATATACATTGCTGCTTTACTGTGTGAAATATAAACAGTGATTTCATTTCACACATTAAAACAGCAATGTACATCGAACTAGTTCGTTGGCAACCATTTTCAGTTGGTAACTAAGTTAGAGAATAGCTCCACAGGTCGACGAGGGACAAAGATTGGAGTGAATAAGTCAGATTTTTTTCATTGAAATAAATGTTTTATATGTTGCCGACCATCACAGGCTAGTTCTTAAAGTGCTATCGTTTTCCGCAGTGAAAAGCATTGCAAAATTTTTCAATTTGTCGAAAGAATTACCATCACTATAATATATAGTTACGGATAATATATTTAATAATATACATCAAAATAACATAATTATCAGTGCAAACATTTTTGAAGTCCGTCAAGAATTAACAAGGAAATAGATCATCAAGTAATCGTAAGTATCTCAGCACAGAATGATTGTCTTATGATTTAATTTATAAATACATATATAAAAGAGAATCCATAACTTCTCCATTATCGGTTGTCTACGGTAAGCGTTACACTACTTGCACCAGCATGAATATTTAACTAGTCGCCAAGATAAACTAGTATTGATTACAGATTATGTGCGGTTAACGTGACTTTTGTTTTTATGAACAGTCTGGTTTTCTTAACTATTTTGTGATATCTAAAATCATCATCATCATCATGATCAACCCATTACCGGCTCACTACAGAGCACGGGTCTCCTCTCAGAGTGAGAAGGGTTTGGCCATAGTCTACCACGCTGGCCAAGCGGATTGGCAGACTTCACACACCTTTAAGAACGTTATGGAGAACTCTCAGGCGTGCAGGTTTCCTCACGATGTTTTCCTTCACCGTTAAAGCAAGTGATATTTAAATACTTAAAACGCACATAACTACGAAAAGTTAGAGGTGCGTGCCCGGGATCGAACCCACGACCTCCGATTAGAAGTCGGTCGTCCTAACCACTAGGCTATCACAGCTTTATCTAAAATATAACAACAATACCATCGGCGCAATCCAAATGCAGTCCACTTTTGCACTGCAAGCGGACTATGCTGCTTTCCTTTGACTAAGAGGTAGGTATTTAACTCTCAGTAGGTCGTTTTTTAGGGTTCCGTACCCGAAGGGTAAAAAACGGAGCCCTATTAATGTCACTCGGCTGTCTGTCTGTCTGTCTGTCTGTCTGTCTGTCTGTCTGTCCGTCTGTCCGCCGGTCACAGGTCTCTAGCTCGCAGACGAAATGAGTTACAAACCTGAAATTTTGGTATTTAGTGTAAAACGTTAACCCAAAATCAAATATTGAATTAGAAATTGAATTAAATTATTTTTCAGGGGGGCTCCCATACATGAAAAAGGAGCCGGAAAAAAAATTTTTTTCTTTACCCTAGCTTGTGGGGTATCATTGTTTAGAGCTCATTAAGTAGAGTACAAATATATATTTTTTTAATTTTTATCTCAAAAAATAAGGGAATGGGAGGCCATCAAAGTTGTCAGTTTTAGACCATTTTTGTGACGGGGGCTATCTCAAAAACTAAACTAGTTGGGAATATGACATTTCAGTATATTATGTACTATATGCTCTATTTAAACAACAAATACTGAAAACAACGATTTATTAAATAGTTTATAAGCTGTGACCAAAATAAACGAACATTTTTTTGGGTTTTTCTTTCACGGTTTGTTGCGATGTCTAGCTCGGAAATTAAATATTTCTTAGACCCAAAATATTATATTGTTCATAATTATGTACGGAACCCTGAAAGAGCGAGGCCCGACTCGCACTTGGCTGATTTTTTACTTTTAGGGTTCCGTACCTTAAAGGTAAAAAAGGAACCCTTATAAGATCACTTTCTTGTCCGTCTGTCCGTCCGTGTGTCACCACCGATTTTCTCAGGAATGGGTGGACCTAGCAAGTTGAAATTTATACCAGATACTAAGGTCTATAGTCCCTATTAGGTGTATTAAAATTAAGGTCCTGAGTCCACACGATAAAAAGATATGGGCAAATTTAGATTTTCACGAAAACTTGTAAGTACCAAAATTTACCTTAATTTTCAACTTTTTTATTTTTCGGAATTTTCCCTTTACTTGATCTGTAAGACTTTGACCAATAAAGTAAGTATATGACACCAAATGTGTCAACTGGAAGTACCCTATAGGTTTTGGGTCGAAAACCTAAATGGTAGTTCCAGTTGACCTAGAATTACGAAATTTGACAGAACTCCAGGTCTTACAGCACAAATAAAGGAAAATTCGAAAAACTAAAAAAGTTGGAAATTAAAGGGTGTCCCCATACATACATAGTTGTGCCAATTAAGATAGACCTCTGAGTTGTATGAGCGCGCATACAATTTAGAGGCCAGCTTAATTAGCCCTTAACCTTTTAAGACAAACTAATGAAAAACAGATTGTACTTATACTTCTGGAGTACGGAACCCGTGGGAACTCTTTGATTTTCCGGGATAAAAAGTAGCCTATGTGTTAATCCAGAGTATAATCTATCTCCATTCCAAATTTCAGCCAAATTCATGCAGTAGTTTTTGCGTGATTGATGGAAACATCCAAACATCCACACTTTCACATTTATAATATTAGTAGGATACTATAGCTGACCCCCGCGACTTCGTTCGCGTGTTTTTCTTTGCTATAAACCTCTCGGAGCCCAAGACCTTTCCAACGAATGCAAAACCGTGGAAATCGGTTCGTGCGTTCTGGAGTTATAGCGTCAGGAAGGAAAACCCGACTTATTTTTATACAAGCGGAAACCCGCGACTTCGTTCGCGTGGATATTGGTTTTTAAACATCCCGTGGGAATCATTTTGCCTTCCTAAGCTCCTTTGAGCTCAAACCTTGCTAAAAACTGTCAAAAGTTCAGTGGCGGATGTTAGGTAGATCAAAATGTAAACATCCGCCAGTGAAAGTCCCATCAAAATCGATCCAGCCTTTGAGAGATTAGCCAGTAATCGTTAAAGTATTTCCTTTCTAACAAAAAAAGAATGAATGAAATCGGACCACGCGGTAATGAATTACAGCTAAGTACACATTTTGACTTTCATTCCCTCTCCCAAGGGAACCGTTCTGAATTTTGGGATAAAAAGTATCCCATATGTTACTCCGTAGTATGAACTTAAATCATACCAAGTTTCATTTCAATCCATTCAGTAGTTTTTGCGTGATGCGCGCACAAACATACAGACAAACAGACAAACAGATAAACAGACAAACAGACAAACAGACAAACAGACAAACAGACAAAAATTTCAAAAATATCTTTTTTACGTTCTATTACTTATCCCTAATATCCGCCAGTTATTATTTTGCAAAAATCTTCAATGTACAGATACGGCAAGTCTACGATTTTATTATATGTATAGATAGATTGTGCACAGAAAACATTGTTATTGTTATATTATCTTTAAAAATATTGTATAGGTATTTACTTAGTATATTACGTTTTTTAGTAGTGTTTTTAACTAGTTTACTCAATAACTACATTTTGGACTTACTGGTTTTTAGCTAAAGAACAGCAGACAAATTCCGACTATCTACAGAAATGCAAAAAAAAAGTCATTCTCGTTTTAAGTTCGCTTACCTTAAAAGGCTCTTGGCACATCGGAGTGAAAATGCAGAGCTAAGCGATGCGTCTTTCCACCGTGAGCCTAAGTCCATAGACTAGATCATCTTAAAATTTAAACGATCTTATTGACAAGCTTCACACACAACGCCCCGTCGCAACGCATCCTGTTCCACACACATCCCTGGTGCAAAGGCAGCTTTACTTTAGCTTAGAGGGGTTTTAAAATATCCATTTGAGAGATTAATTAAACGCAAACATCGGTCTAATAAATTACGATTTTTCATTATAAAAACATCAAAATATTTTCATCATGGAATATTTTCGTTCAATTATTGTTTATAACTTTATTTTACGTGGAAAATTTTCTGTACGTAAGTAGGTATATTTTATATTGAGTAAGCAATGTTTACTTTTTTCGTCTACGGGGGTTTTTAATTGGTAAATATAATATTGTCTGAATAGGCGGTAGAGAGAAATAATGTGGGAACAAATCGAATTGATTAAAACCTCAGAGTAAGCATATTAAACAGACATAAGAGCGGTGACAAAACGCTAACTTGCAAGACACCATTCAGCCCTGAAAACAGTTAGAAGACGAATCAATATTTAAGTACAAGTATAAATTAAAAATTTAAAAAACCCCCGACATTCGCCATTTTGTGGTGGCGGCCATCTTGGATTTGCATACCTAGTGCTATTCTACTAGTCAAGCCCTTTCATTTGATACCTATATTGAGAGCGGTGTGAAAAAATATGTAATCCACCATTTTGTGGCGGCGGTCATCTTGGATCGATTTTCATTAAACATAGCTAACAACACTCCCGACTAATTCACCTTTCAAACAAAAAAAACCGCATTCAAATCGTGTCACCCGTATGAGCGCTACAAGGGAACAGACAGACACACTCATACATACACACACACACACACACACAGACACGTCAAACTTATAACACCCCGTCGTTTTTGCGTCGGGGGTCCTAAACAGTCCCTAAACGTAAGATAATATAATAAAAAAAAAAACAAAAACCCGACTGCATTAATAAGTATTTAAACATGCAAAGTAAATTAAACAAGAAATATATAGACACAGAGAGATCCTACCTCCAACACACAGAAAAAAACAGAAAAACATAGAAGCGAGAAAAACCCCGGTTTATTGCAGCTACAATTTGGGCAACTTTTGCTAGTACTTCATAGTTAGTATTCTAATCTGCGGATACTGGCCGTACGAAACTGGGACGCATCGCTAGTGCCACCTAGTGTGTTGTAGTATCTATGAGTTTAAGGTCAGTCCATAAAGGATAATAATCCTTTACGTTTAGTAGAGCGTGTCCATGGGCGGCTGCATTATAATGACAAAGGCTTTTGGATAATAGAGGTCTCTGTATTGACCGCTGCCCATTGTATGTCTGTGTTGTGCTGACCGCAGTAAATGCGTATTGCGTGTTTCGTGCGAATTGATACAGTATATACAGGCTGTTTATTTTCAAAGCGGTGAGCCAAAAATTAAACTTTTAACGAGTGAGTAAAAAATAAAAAATAAAATACTATTTTCAATTCCATTTCAAAAAAGTTCGTACTCAGCTCAGGAATATCATACTAAAGTATGGAAGACAATAAATCAATTGATGTTAGGAATTTCAGTAATCCATTGATTTTATGTTTGAAAAAAATAAAGAAGACACCTGGCTTTCGAAATAATCTATCTATCTTCTATCTATACATATAATAAAATCGTAGAATTGCCGTATCTGTACATTGAAGATTTTTGCAAAATAATGACTGGGGGATGTTAGGGATAAGTAATAGAACGTAAAAAAGCTATTTTTGAAATTTTTGTCTGTTTGTCTGTTTATCTGTTTATCTGTTTGTCTGTTTGTCTGTTTGTCTGTTTATCTGTTTGTCTGTTTGTCTGTATGTTTGTGCGCGCATCACGTAAAAACTACTGAATGGATTGAAATGAAACTCGGCATGATTTAAGTTCATACTATGGAGTAACATATAGGATACTTTTTATCCCGAAATTCAGCACGGTTCCCTTGGGAGAGGGGATGAAAGGCAAAATGTGTACTTAGCTGTAATTCGTTAACGGGTGGTCCGATTTCATTCATTCTTTTTTTGTTAGAAAGTAGATACTTTAAAGACTACTGGCTAATCTCTGAAAAGCTGGACCGATTTTGATGGGACTTTCACTGGCGGATGTTTACATTTTGATGTACCTAAACATCCGCCAGTGAACTTTTTACAGTTTTTAGCAAGGTATAAGCTCAAAGGAGCTTAGGAAAACAAAATGATTCCCACGGGATTATTAAAATCAATATCCACGCGAACGAAGTCGCGGGTATCCGCTCGTAAGAAAATAAGACATAGATTTCCGATATTTCAAGTCAATCTCCTGGGTAACTGAAAAATCTCTGAAATATGAAACTGTAAAATGCGAAAATGCGATACTAATTAGGAGCACGGTTTATGTAATCGGTCAATAATATTTGTGTGGTAATAATTTTATAACACATGTGCTATAATATTCTATTTTGCATTTTTGGCAGCGTCGCTTTACAAGCCGTAAAAATATAAAAAATATAAAAAAAATGTCGACTTCCTCGTTTCACAAGTATAAATTAAAAATTTAAAAAACCCCCGACATTCGCCATGTTGTGGCGGCGGCCATCTAGGATTTGCATAGTGCTATTCTACTAGTCAAGCCCTTTCATTTGATACCCATATAAAGGGAGCTGTGAAAGAATATGCAATTCGCCATTTTGCAGCGGCGGCCATCTTGGATCGATTTTAATCAAACATAGCTAACAACACTCTCGACTAACTCACCTTTCAATCAAAAAAAAAACCGTATTCAAATCGGTTCACCCGTTTGACACACAGACACGTCAAGCTTATAACACCACACACACACACACACACACACACACACACACACACACACACACACACACACACACACACACACACAGACATACAGACACACAGACACACAGACACACACAGACACACAGACACACACACACACACACACAGACACACACCACACCACACCACACCACACCACAATACACACACACACCACACCACACCACACCACAATACACACACACACCACACACACACACACCACACCACAATACACACACACACACACACACACACATACACACACACAAACACACACACACACACACACACCACACACACACACACACACACACACACAGACACGTCAAACTTATAACACCCCGTCGTTTTTGCGTCGAGCGTTAGCCAAGTAGCCAACGATTGATGGCTAGTATATAGGAGCTCACATTATCGCTACTGATCTTGTTTGTTGTATTGATCTTGGTTACTGATCTTGTCTAGCAATATTACTACACCAACTACCGGCTGACAAGACACGCGGACAGTTCTATCGTAAAGTGATTATTAGTTAGTGATAGTTAGTATTAAGTACCTATGTGTTAAGTTACTACCTTTGGTCTGGTGGTAGGCTTTAGCCGTGGCTGGTTACCACCCTACCGACAAAGCCATGCCTCCAAGCGATTTAGCGTTCCGGTACGATGCCGTGTAGAAACCGATCATGGGTATACCTATGAATACCTCTTCCAAGTTAGCCCGCTTCCATCTTAGACTGCATCATCACTTACCATCAGGTGAGATTGCAGTCAAGGGCTAACTTGTAGTTGAATAAAAAAACAATATATATTTTTCCAAAAATCTAACAAAGGACAGACACGCCTGTTGATATGACATACTCAGCACAGACAGATCTGTCGACATGTCATATTAACTTCTAGATACAGACCTACAAAACTACACCTACAGATTACAAAATTTCATTGAACATCATCGATCGTCTCATCTGATAGACGCCCACTACCTGAACATAGGTCTCTTGCAAGTATCGCCACAGAACACGCCCACGAAGTCGCGGGCGTTAACTAGTATTCGAATAAGAATCATGCATCGTTTGTATGGGGAGCGCTTGAGACACACTCATATTGTAGGCTGCGACGCGCCGGGCACGCCTCTTCGGATTTTGTCGTCACCTAAAACCTTGACCCTGCGGTATTAAGAGCGGACGATTAAAATTAAAGTTTTTAAGAAGAGATAATTTTTCAGCATTGCAGTGGTGGATCTCGATTGTACTCGACGCATTGCTAATGTCAAGGTTGACCGCCGCCAGTTACTGTTTGCCAAAGGCTTTTTAAACGTGCTGTCATTGAGATTTACTTACGTAGGTAATAGAGTAGCTATCTGGTTCGTTTTCACACTAAACTTTTGATTCAAGAGCTGGTTGATTGGAAAAGCTGCATTAATCATTGCTATCTCAATCTCTATAGTCTCAGTAATTGGCTGAATTTATTGTGTTCTTGCTGCAACAATGCATTTAAGACGTTAACGAAATAGCGTCAGCCAATCAATAATGAATGCTAGCGTCACACTGTAGCTGTCATTTTTAGACAATCGACCAGCCGTGTATTTAGCCAGTATTTGGACGTGTATCAATGTAGCGTGTAATTGGCGTGCAGTTGGCGTGTGGTTGGCGAGCAGTTTTAGTACAATGGATTGTGCAGTTAGTCAACAGTTGCGATGGATTTATGTTGACTGTAAAAAACCCCATCCAAACTGCAATTTTGCAGTTGATTAGCAGCCCAAATGCAATCTGGCTGTCTAGACACTTAAGCTGCCAGCATGCATTTAAACGTTTTAAATCTATTGGTCATTGCAACCAGAGCGAAAAGTAGACAGTTGGGCACTCAATTAAAATATAATCTTTCCTCTCTATCCTATCTGCCGTAATATAATTTTTAAATATCTCTGCAAGTAGGTCATTTCCAGGACGAATCTTCTGCATTTAGTTTGTTGGCAGCTGACAGTTGGCATGAAAACAACCTCCTGTTTCTTTGATAATGCGTTTTATAAAGTTTGAACTTTGACTTTGCACAGTTATTTACTGCAGAAAAATACTTACCCTTCTAGGCAAAGGAGCGACATCGCATCGTGATACATATTTGCCTGTAGAGAGTAGTATGACTTTACTTTTGATTCTCGGATCGGACTAAAAAGTTAGGTATTTCTATCAGAAATAAAAACTAGTTTTTTATACATACCTACATTCCGATAAAAACTAGTTTTTTATACATACCTACATTCCGATAAAAACTAGTTTTTTATAACTGGCACAGTGGAGATGCGGAGTAGGTACTATGTTTATTGTTTGTATATAATATTCCATCGTAGCGCCTACATTAGTCTGCCGATTATGATGATTCAAGTGTCAATCGATTCATCAATTATTTATTTATTACATCCCAAAAAGTGGGGGCCTTTGTTTTTTTTATTTACCCGACTGGGTATATGTGTTTCACCTGTGTGTATGTATGTCCATTCCTATGTCCGCTTGTAACTAATCAACGGCTCAACGGATTTTGATAAATGATACGTCATTAGATTTGTCTCAATGACGCGAGTGTTATAGGGTACCTAAATTTAAAAAAAAATCAAAATGGCGGACTTAATGCGCTTTAATGTGCGAGCTGAAAAAAAATTTTTTCTTCAAGACCCTCGAGTGGGGTATCAAAATAAAGGGATTCAAAAGGCAAATACGAAAATGTATAAATTTATGTATTTGGAAACAATTTGGAGTGATAAATCGTAGAAAATGACCGTTTCCTATGTCAGTTCGTAACTACTTAACGGCTCAACCTATTTTGATAAATTATACGTCATTAGATTTGTCTTGACGGCGCAAATGTTACTTGGTACATAAAATTCATAAAAAATCAAAATGGCGAATGTTATGCACTTTAATGTGCAGGCTGAAAAAAATTTTTTTCTTCAAGACCCTCGAGTGGGGTATCAAAATAAAGGGCTTTAAAAGGCGAGTACGAAAATGTATACAATCTATATATTTTAAATCAATTTGGAGTGACAAATCATGAAAAACAAAATAAATAACAACTACACTGTAAGTGGTAGTTTATTAATTTTTTAGTTCGTTTTTTAGCATGGCAGTCGGGTTTTTTTAATTTTTAAATTATAGCTTGTTTATCTATCGTATCCAGTGGGATGGCAAATGAAAAAGAAGATAATTCTGAGTTTATACATACAAATCATTGCAATATTTAAATATACCAAGTGACAAAAACAATTTTAATTCTTAGGTACATTGATATATAGTACTATAAGTCAGTGCTTAGGTATAATATAATTTAGAAGTAGGGTTTTAGTTTTTATATTTAAACTAGCTTTTGCCCGCGGCTTCGTCCGCGTGAATTTCGGTTTTTCACAAATCCTGAGGGAATCGTGGATATCTGGTTTTCGTTTCAGCTTCCTTTTCTGACCTGTACATCTACTTTCAAGGATGTTTGCTATAGTAATTAATATATATATAGCTGCTCGTGCTGATTCATTGACTGACTCACTGATTGATCACCCCTCCTGTAAAATTTTGTATGAAAAATTTTTTTTTCACTAATGGTTTCGTATAGAGGACAAAAATTCATTCGGAACAAAAATATGGAGAGAGCTGATGATTGAGGATTTCGGAGACGAGCAAATGGCACGCTTAAGGTATTGAAGATAGGTGGGGGGTGCTCGAACAAATGTCACTCGAAACGTCATCCAATTGGCAGTTAGCTGAAAAAAAAATCAAAATGGCGAAAAAAAGATGGCTGCCATACAAATTTCATCGGTCTCCATCTCGGAGGGTATAAAAAATGGAAGAGTGGTTTCTTCGCAAAAGATGATCAAGATCCAAAGGTCTACTTGATGAATAGAAAAAAAATTCAAAATGGCGGAATTTATTTTTCCATAGAAAATGTATGGCGAATATTGAAGAGACTACAACACTACAAGTTGTGAACTATCCAAGGCTTTGATGCGGTTCTTTGGAAAACTCTCAAAGAAAAATATGGGAAGACATGATGATTGAGGGTTTGGAAGATGTTTGAGGAGCCCGGGCAGGATATTGTAGATAGGTGGGAGGTGCTCAAACAAAAATTACTCGAAACCTCATCCAATTGGCACTGCGCTGAAAAAAAACCCAAAATGGCGGATTCAAGATGGCGGATATACAAATTTCGTCGGTGTCTATCTCACCAAGTATAGAAGATAGAAGAGTGGTTTTTTGGTTTTCATGCCGAGGAAAAATCTGGAAAGAGCTGATGATTGAAGATTTTTGAGACGGATGAGGAGCACGGTCAGAGTATTAAAGATAGGTGGAAGGTGCTCGAACAAAAATTACTTGAAACCTCATCTAATTGTCAGTGAGTTGAAAAAAAAGTCCAAAATGGCGGATTTAAGATGGCGGCCATACAAATTTCGTCGGTGTCTATTTCACTGAGTATAAAAGATGGAAGAGTAGTTATTTGGCAAAAGATGGTCAAGACGTGATTATTTGATGAACAGAAAAAAAACAAGATGGCGGAATTTATTTTCCATGCAAAATATATGGCGAATATTGAAGAGAATATAAGTTGGGAACTATATGCAAGACTTATGATACAGTACCTTTTCAAATTTTTTTTTTATGGAAGAACTCTCATTCTGACAAATGATTCGGAGAAAAAATATTATGGAGGGTGATAATGATCGAGGGTTAGGAATATGGGAGAGATAGGTGGAGGCTGCTCAAACAAAAAAACACCCGAAAACGAAACCTCGCGGTCCGCTTTAGCGGGCCGCGCACCCAAGCGCCATACTAGTTAATATATATATAGCTGCTCGTGCTGATTCACTGACTGATTGATCACCTCTCCTGTAAAATTTTGTATGAAAAATTTTTTTTTCACTAATAGTTTCGTACAGAAGCCAAAAATTCATTAAGAACAAAAATATGGAGAGAGCTGATGATTGAGGATTTCGGTGACGGGTGAGGGGCACGCTTAAGGTATTGAAGATAGGTGGGGGGTGCTCGAGCAAATGTCACTCGAAACGTCATCCAATTGGCAGTGAGTTGAAAAAAAATTCAAAATGGCGAAAAAAAGATGGCCGCCATACAAATTTCGTCGGTGTCCATCTCGGAGGGTATAAGAGATGGAAGAGTAGTTTCTTCATAAAAGATGATCAAGATTGGAAGGTCTATCTGATGAATAGAAAAAAAATTCAAAATGGCGGAATTTATTTTATCATAGAAAATGTATGGCGAATATTGAAGAGATTACAAGTTGTGAACCATGCAAGGCTTTGATGCGGTTCTTTGGAGAAATGTCAAAGAAAAATATGGGATGATATGATGATTAAGGGTTTGGAAGATGTTTGATGAGCCCGGGCAGGGTATTGTAAATAGATGGGGGCTGCTCAAACAAAAAATACTCAGAACCTCATCCAATTGGCACTGAGCTGAAAAAAAGTCCAAATGGTGGCCATACAAACATCGGTGTCTATCTCACCAAGTATAAAAGATGGAAGAGTGGTTTTTGCCAAAAGATGATTAAGACCTTAAGTTCTACTTGATGAGCAGAATGATTCGAAGAAAAAATATGGAGAGTGATAATGATCGAGGATTAGGAATAGGGGAGAGATAGATGGAGGCTGCTCAAACCAAAATACCCGAAAGCGAAACCTCGCGGTCCGCTTGCGGGCCGCGCACCCACGCGCCCTACTAGTCTATACTATAGCTGTAGATATAGATTTCGGGTTTTTCAAAATCCCGCGGGAACTGTGTATTTTTCCAGGATAAAAAGTAGTCTATGTTTTAAGTCAGGGCATAATCTATCTCCATTCCTTCAGCCAAATCGGTTCAGTAGTTGCGACGTTATAGAGTAACAAACATCCAAACATCTAAACATCCAAACATCCAAACACCCAAACATCCAAACATCCATCACACTTTCACATTTATAATAGATATTAGTAGGATAAAATGATGTGTTGACTTAAAAATAATGAAAGATCCATTACGTACCTATATATATGCACAGTTCATCATTTATAACTCGTAGGCTGATTAATTACAAGACCCAAGTTAATAAATAACTTCCTCGTGTTTATATTCCGTTTATGGAAAAATCGTAGCTAGGCAGTATTCTTAATGATATGATGAAAGGTAGAAATAATGAGAGAACCGTTAATGCAACAATTCATCATAACTGATGTTAATACATGAGTGGATATTATTATGGGTTGGTGTTGATTTAGAAGTGGTGTGACCACACTGCCGAATATTCACGGATCAGGCAGGACTTTATTTTATTCAGATTCAGATATTATATTCAGATTCAGATTATTTATTACGAGTAATTGGTACATTGTACATTTTTTTTCGTGTGACAATTTTACAAATATACGTACGTGTACGGAAATCAGGCATGTAATGTAAAAATAATGTAATGGTGATAATTTTATTTTGAATAACTTGAAACTAAAGCTACGAGCTTTTTACTTAATTCTTATATAATATAGAGTATATACCTTTACAAGTTAAGTATATTTACAAAAAATATTGAAATATATAATTGATATTGAAGTTAAAAAAAAAATTTATTCATCATATTATTCTGAACTTATTAATATATATTTACTATTTATAATATTAGTAGGTATATTATAGTATGGATGATATCTTGAAGTATTATACTTACCTATTATTATCTAGGTATGCTTTATGCCTGTATGCCGTACAAGTTTGAAAGAAAAGAAAATATACCAAGAGTGTACAAATGTAACGATGTGAACACTTTTACTTCACATACTTCCCTATAATTCCATCAGTACTCAGTACCGAGAAAAAATGAACAAAATATTTTTCTGAACAGTATTTTCTCGTTCATTGTGTACCGTATTGATGGCAGGACAAATTGTCGTATTATCGAGACGTAAGAACGTCTGCCAAAGTGGCATGTTTCACTTTGCCAAAGTATTTGATCCTTTTTTCGTTGATATTTTTTTGATAGAAGCAAATAAAGTAACACCCTTTTTACGCCCTATTGGCATAGAACTTCTGTTAAATAGAAACAAAAGGGATAAGGTTTAACAACGTCCTGACAGAATTCCGACCAGCAGGGCTAGCATGCGACGCACGAGAAAATTATCTCAACATTTTTTCTTGTCGAATACAATAGTCTCTATTGCATTCGACGAGAAAAAATGTAACGATTATTTTCGCGTGTGTCGCATGCTAGCCACACAGAGGGGGTTATTCAATAACTTAGTGATCATCACTAAATGAAAGCCAACGAATTAGTTCGTAAACTAAAATCAGACTACTCATAATATTATTAGTATAAAATAATCATTTAGTGTGAAGGAAAACGTGTATTCAATGCGTATTACTGGAATCAAGGTCCGCAGCCGAAGAGGCTAACCGTTTGACCAACCATTCAGTCGAATACGGGATAAAGTACACATAAAAGAGCTCTTAAGATGCATGAATTACACCGGAAAACGCAATTACAACTGGGTAGACTAGGTGGCCAGACGATCTCAAACGAGTCGCTGGATGCTTGTGCACAATATCGTGTTCAGGACGACTATATCGTTTCTTGTACTTATTATTGTAGATCTCTCGTACGTACACGGTTATCCTATCAGGGTGCGGCCGATGGCGTTTGATCTACGTTTGTCTCGGGGCGTTGAACTCTAATCCCCGGCAACACTATCGACCGTGCGTCACCCGTGATAAGTCGATCACTTAGACCGCAAGATTAATATGCAATAAGTGATTGAGATATTGCAATATTGTGGCTAATTATGTATATTGCACATAGAGTAGTACTATAAATTATATTGCACATAATTATAGCCCGCCAACCATCGATATACCTAAACTCTAAATCCCTATCTCCTATGAGAGAAGAGACCTGTGAACAGCTGTGGATATTGCACATAATTTCTAAACTAAGTTGACGGGTTTGTAAAATAGCGCTATCCCTTTAGACCTGTCGTCATTTTTATTGTGTAAAACAGAATTAGTGTTTGAGCATAGCGGGGCTATTTTCTAACTTAGTTACCAACGGAAAATGTTGCCAACGTATTAGTTCGATATACATTGCCGTTTTAATATGTGGGAATTAAATCACTGTTTATATTTCACACTGTAAAGCAGCAATGTATATCGAACTAATTTGTTGGCAATCATTTTTAACCGACTTCAAAAAAAGGAGGTACGTATGTATGTATGTAAGTATGTATGTATGTATGTATGTATGTATGTATGTATGTAAGTATGTTCGCGATTATCTCCGCAACTAATAAACCGATTTTGATGATTGTTTCACTATCGTTATCTACATACTTTCAAGAAGGTTTTAGTATATAACACATCGAGTTATCATTCTTACGTACGAAGTTATAAACATAAATGTACACATATGTCACTAATATGTTCTCTGAGATTGCCAGACCTATTGCTGAAGTCTGATATAGCTATTCTGTCCAAAGACTTCACTCTGCTACGCCTACATAACATTGATCTTTTGCAAAAATTTTTGGGCCGAAGTCAGTACAGCTGCATATAGAGTGATTCCTTGGAGTTTGTGCACGGTTACGTGTATTTCCATTCTATACAAAGCCAAACCGCAAGGGTGTGAAACTAGTCGCGTATAGATCAGAAGTTAGGTTAGGTTGAGTTAGAACATTATAAAACCACTCACCTATAGTATGACACATAAAATGTATATGTCACAGGATATTATTATTATTATTACCTAATATGTATACCTAAAGAAAAAAATCACTAAAAAGCATAAAATAATTTTTTTCAAAGAAAAATGAACCGACTTCAAACGAATCGATCTAAAAAGTTTAAAATAATTTTTTATTCATTTAGATTGACGATTAAACTACCTAACTCAAATGATATATAATTTTTTGAAGTCGGCGCCAAATGACTTCAAGTTCACTGCAAGTCGAAAATGTGCCCCCCGCGTCCCGGACAGCCTCACCCTCCGCGACTTTTACGATTATGTTTCACCGCGCTTTATTATTATTTTGATTTTACTTACACGAATTGAATGTGGTTTGGCGCCGACTCCAAAAAATTATATATCATTTGAGTTAGGTAGTTTAATCGTCAATCTAAATGAATAAAAAATTATTTTAAACTTTTTAGTTCGATTCGTTTGAAGTCGGTTCATTTTTCTTTGAAAAAAATTATTAGTTGGTATGTATCTAAGTTAGAGAATAACCCATCTGGACTGTTTTCTCTAAATTTCTTGATTTTTAAAGAACCGATTAGTAAGTCTATTTAATATGTATGTATCGTTTTCAGTACATAACTCGGTAGCGGTAATTATTTTTTATACATAGTTTGCTTATCTTTAATTTTGTAAGTAGGTACTTAACTTGTTTGTATAAAGTATAAACTAAATGAATAAATGTTTATTTATAGTATATATTAATTATAGAAGTAAAGTGCGTTTACCTTTTCATTCTATATGAGTTCTCATTAGGAGGACGGACGATTTCAATACAGTCGCTGGCAGCCGCTGCATACAAGCGGAACAAGCATCATTTTGAAGTTTGTTATCGCTTATTGGTGACATAAATATAAACTGGTTCAGCCAACTTAAACAACATCATAAAAAATCGTACATACCAATGTTTATACGCGTTAAAAATCTTGCACATAAATTAATCAATTTAGATTTTTTATTGAAACAAAATTCTTTATCCAATACTTTAGTTTTTTCGCATCCGTTCGAATATAACCTGTTCTCTTTTATATTATCTAGGCGCACGAAGTGCGCCAGGCCAAGTTCCTCCGGCCTTGTCGCATGAGTGTGTTATTTACACGATCCATTTCGAGCTGTTTTGACCCCCCTCATAACTCTGGTTCGCGGGATAGTAATCCTACGAAATTTGAAATATAAGTTAAACTCGTGGATGTGATGATAAATTGAAAGTTTCAAATTTTCAAGTTGAACCGTTTCTGAGATACAGAGGTTTGAAAATCACATAAAACAAGACCTACTCACTGACTGATCAAAATTATGACGCACTTCCCGTGTATGTGGAATGTTGAAATTTGGTAAGAAGATGAGTCTTAGTGTGTATATGAAGGAAAAAATCGAAAAATGTCCAAAAGTTGCATCAGACACTGACCAATTCAAAGATATATAAAAATCTGTCTGTTCCCACATCACACAAAAAATACTGAACAAATTTTCATTTTGTTTTAATAAATGTATTTTACTTTATTCGAAGCTATATATGGTTCTTGTTTCATCGAAATCGGTGCACTATTTAGGGAGATGTGACTTTTTAAGTTTTCTAGCAAGGGGTCAATCTTACTGGTCTTGAGTTCTAATAAAAAGTAAAGTGTAGGTAAATAATAAAACGCCAAGAGGTATATTTTTTTATCGAAGTCGCGGGCGCGACTTCGTCGGCGTGGACTACACAAATTTTAAACCCCTATATTACCCCCTAAGGGGTTGAATTTTCAAAAATCCTTTCTTTGCGGATGTCGTACGCCACATTAATAGCTATCTGTGTGCCTAAGCCCGTTCCTTCCAGTAGTTTGAGATTCGTTTTTGCCAATAAAACCAGAAGCGCGATTTTCTTAATAATTTTGATAAGCAACCTTGACCCAAGTCAGGAAATGGATGGGTGGCCGACTTTGGAGGTTTGGAGGAGACTTTGGTGTCCTGTTGATTCCGGCTACTAGGTATCACTAATATCTAATACTATTCATTAAACTTAATGAGAGTCAAATACTCAAAATCTTCTCTTAGTTAAGTCGTATGGTTCTAAGTTCTGAAACTGACCACTGAGTGGAAATACTCTGGAGTGGAGTTTCTGTTATCTGTGATTTTGACAGACAGACTAACAAAATAAAAATTCACCCAATTAGAACAGAGAAAGCGACTTTGTTTTATACTATGTATTGAAGATTAAACCACATCTAATCAGACCGTAAAATGTGATAGGGTTCTATTCCTAATTATACTGAAGCGTAAGAGAGAAAAAAGACTTCATTATACTTATTGCATTAACTTTGAAATACTTAGAAAAAAGGAGTGAGATCCAAACAAAAACATTTCATGTGAATAATAAGGCCAACTTCCTATCAAAAAGTTTCGGCCATTAAAAGTACTGATATCAAAAATTATGACCAAGTCCTTTGCTAGGCTCGATAAATGAAACCATACAGTTTTAGAAGGTATATCTTCTTCGATCACCCTCAAGCTGTCATACCATTCCTAATGATCCTGTTAAAATATTTTTAAATAATTTATGTCTTACTAATAACACTATAATGAAGCTCATTTGGGACTGAGAATAGTTTTATTGTTTTCAACTTGGCAACATTTTTTAAATTAAACAAATTCAAAGGAGTGCAAAAATGTTGTCAAGTTGAAAACAATAAAACTATTCTCAGTCCCAAATGAGCTTCATATTATAGTGTTATTAGTAAGACATAAATTATTTAAAAATATTTTAACAGGATCATTAGGAATGGTATGACAGCTTGAGGGTGATCGAAGAAGATATACCTTCTAAAACTGTATGGTTTCATTTATCGAGCCTAGCAAAGGACTTGGTCATAATTTTTGATATCAGTACTTTTAATGGCCGAAACTTTTTGATAGGAAGTTGGCCTTATTATTCACATGAAATGTTTTTGTTTGGATGTAGATTAATTGAGTGGCAAAGTTTAATTGGTTAAATAGAATATCTAATTTAATATTTTTAGCTCATTATTGATCCAATAAAAATGTATATTGTAGTTGTACCTAAATAAAATTTATAAAAACAAAAAAATAATAATAATAGCAGATACATGCAAGCGATATTTTGTTTTTATTTCTCTCTTCTTATTTGTTTGTCTGTCTATTTGTTTGTTAGCATCACTGCAGAAACTATAGTTTTTAAGAATATAATAGCACCATAGATAAAATGAATTAGACGAGATATGGCAAGGGGGCGTGGTTCCTGAGAACTCTTCTGGCGTTAAATACACCTGAGAACCGTTTTTGTCTTGAGTCGAATGTCATCCAACGATCGCTTCACCGCTCTCGATTTTTAACAAAATGCCGTGTTGTTCAGTGGTTGTTTGCAAAAAATCAAGCAAAAAAGTGAATCATACAAAATATGGCATCTCATTTCACACTTAAGTACAAGCTATTGTTGTTATTTTCCATAAAAAACAAGAAAACATTATTTTGTATATTTACATTATGCTAAAAATGTGCTAAATTGAGAAGTCTATATCTCATTATGAACAAAATCCATTGCTTGCTTAGTAGAAATCAATCATTGAATCGGTCGGTCTTAGGACGCAATGGACTTGTACTATATAAATATATTCCTTCACTAAGACGTTAGACTCACGGTATGGACGCCGATCGAGTGGTCGTGGTCGTAGAGATGTCATGATGTTAGCTAAGTACATTGTTATCGATATTTTAACGACCAAACGATGATTTTTGATACAGTTATTATTAATTAACCCCCGAAGCAAAAACGACGGGGTGTTATAAGTTTGACGTGTCTGTGTGTGTGTGCGTGTGTCTGTCTGTTCCCCTGTGGAGCTCAAACGGGTGGACCGATTTGAATGCGTTTTTTTTGGTTTGAAAGGTGAATTAGTCGAGAGTGTTGTTAGCTATGTTTGAAGAAAATCGGTCCAAGATGGCCGCCGCTACAAAATGGCGGATTACATATTTTTTTCCAACCCCCTTAATATGGGTATCAAATGAAAGGGCTTGACTAGTAGAATAGCACTATGCAAATACAAGATTGCACCACCACCACAGAATTTTGGGTAAAAAGAAACCCAGCCCCTCATTTTTATTTCGAAATTAATTTTTTTGAATCGTTATATCTCAAAGACGGTGGCTCTTAGGAAAAAAAGTATACAGACATTTTTTATAGATAATTATCTGATCTACAATTTTGTTTAAAATAATTTTATGATAAGACTTACCGTTTTGCTGAAAAATTTCCCGTGAAAACTTTGACACCGAGTAATTTTTTTCCAGGTGTCGGATCGATGAGGACTTTTCACATTTCATTTATAATAGTGTTTTGAACAATCCTACCAATTTTCAGCCAGGTGTGAATATTGTAATCTTGGAAGTCTAAATTGATCGTATTATATAAGTAGGCATTTTTTATATCGTATTATTTTTGATTCATAATAATAATATATCGCTTTTCTTAATATATAAGTCATTGTCAAAACCCAAATAGTAAAAAAATTAAGAATCGATAACTTTACATTTTAGTCAATCACTAAAGTTTTAATGGCTTTTACTCAACATTTTTATTTACTCATCAGTGCATACATACCAGCACTTTTATTTAATTTTATAATTACCTTTTTTAATTTTCTTTTTGCGAATAAACAAAATAACGAGTATCTATCGATATCGATAGATAATTCAATGAGTAGCAATACAGCGCCATCTATGGTCAAGTAGCGGAATTAATTGGACAATCGAATCTAGTGTGACTATAGCTCATAAATACATTCTTCCGTTAAAGCAAAATAAATCTTATTTCTAGAAAATCAGGGTTTGTTTCCAAATCTGTGAGTTATGTGAAGTAGGCTAGTTTTGACTAAACTTAAAACGACAAATCAAACGATTTGTTTCTTTGTAGTGCAATATATGATTAACGGTATATTTGTATGAGTTTGGCGACAGCGGTTCCTATAGTAGTTTTGGTGCATTTCACTTCCCCTGCCTTCTCTCTTCCGTGAATAGCACAGAGACAAATAGTCCTCTAGTGTAGGCTAAAATCCTCAAGTGATTTCAGCCAACTATGAAAATTATGTTGCACGTGCACTTTCTATTCCCTCACTCTAATCCGGTCTGAAATAGAAACTAATAAAAAAATGTTTTTTGGCTACACCAATTAAAAAAAAAATAATGCGATAAGGCATAATATGGAACTTTTACTATACGCAAAAAATAACATAGGTATCTATATTTTTTATAAAAACAAATTGGTAACAAACTAAATTGGTGCCTACTTACTTTTTCGTAACTCCTTCCGAAAAATACTGTGCTTTTTTTGAAGTGTCTAATTTACTTTTAATGGCTTATTCTGAAAAATATCATACTGAACCGAAAATATATTGCCAATTAACTCTACCATTTATATCCTCTTACCTATAAAAGCTTTAAAAAATGTTGAAATATTATTTTCGCTCCAATTTTACAATTTGTAAATCCTGTTTTAGTCTAACTTTTACCCGTCCCTAACAAGGTACAGTTAGGGTTATCATTTATTAAATGTAATATTCTTGAAGGGAATTTTAAAGGCCGCGATTAGGGATAAGCCCTTAGACGTCGGTAAAGCTATCCGTGACTAAAATTTGTATTAGGTAGGAGTACCAGCAAACCAGTTGGTTAGGAAAACTTCTTTTTTGAGACTTTTTTTTAGTGAGGAAGTACCTAGGTAGGTACTAACTGCAATTGCGATCTCAATTTGTGAGTGGTAAAGTGACGGAACAAGCTGTGATAGCCTAGTGGTTAGGACGACCGACTTCTAATCGGAGGTCGTGGGTTCGATCCCGGGCACGCACCTCTAACTTTTCGGAGTTATGTGCGTTTTAAGTATTTAAATATCACTTGCTTTAACGGTGAAGGAAAACATCGTGAGGAAACCTGCATGCCTGAGAGTTCTCCATAACGTTCTCAAAGGTGTGTGAAGTCTGCCAATCCGCTTGACCAGCGTGGTAGACTATAGCCAAAACCCTTCTCACTCTGAGAGGAGACCCGTGCTCTGTAGTGAGCCGGTAATGGGTTGATCATGATGATGATCATGATGAAAGTGACGGTACAGTCTTTCTATCGTAAACATCTGAATGACGGCTGACTAGGAAGATAGAGATACCCTCTCGAAGTGGCATCGTAGGTACCGGAACTTAGCAGCATGAGTTTGTGAAAATATTATTAGCCAGGGCCGAAGCTTCCCTAAAAACTGGATTCAAAGGAATTTAGAAATTATTAAGTCCCAAATTGACCTAACCGGGAATCGAACCCGGAAGTTTTTAATAATTATAAGACTAGAGTGTTCAATATTGCGCTGGGTAGCGTTGTCCTTGTCCCTTGTAGCAGGTTCGCTTTTACCTGTGCTTTTACGAAGCGTCGGGGGTGTGGTAGGGTAGGAACACCGGTTTCCGGACACGCACCGGTTATCGTCCACCGAGCGGATCACTCTTAAGAAACGCTTAAAAATAGAAACATTATAAGACTTACATAAAAATAATGCATCTCTATGCCAACTTTAATGTCTTATCAAGACACAGAGAAAGATAAAAGTCTATTTCACTTAAGTTTCTTTGAAAACAAAGCGATCGAATTTTGAGTATGCAATTAAGGAATGAAAATGAGCCGTGTGGAGCAAAAAAATTAGTGGCATGCTTCAACTATCACGGGAAGTTATTAATCATTTTACTATAAGATTTAGTTTGATTCTTCTTTGTAGCACTTACTAATGTTTCATAAAATACTGTGAACGTGTTTTTTTACTTTTGATTACATTAGAATACAAATAAAAGGGGTGGACGACAACTAGTTCACTATTTTCTTAAGAAAACCTGTTATCGTCCGGGCGGTCAAACACAGGTTTAGCGTCTTAATTTTAGGTAGTCTTGCTATCAATCGAGTTGTGCACAAAATTGGAATTAAGTTTATTAATTCGAATCCTATACACATACACTAGTTAGTGACTAGTCTTCGTCCACTTTTTTCTCATTGTATATAAAACTATGGGTCTTCAAAATCACGCGTGGACGATATCTAAATTTGCACTGAATAAATATTCTAAGTTTCGACCACCAAGCTATTATTTGAAAATAAATAGATTTAGTAAAAATATAAATAATTAAACTTGTTTGACAAAAGAAATTATCTTATATTTTATGTGTTTCTCCTTGGAACTTTGATATATTTATAAGTTAAGATAGTATTGTCGATCATTATAATTTGTGGACGAAATTTAAAATAGAGAATCTGAAGTGCACCCGTTATCCGTCCATCTATATTTTGAACTGTATGAAAAACACATATTTTTTAATATTATGTTATTATTTAGGCGAATTTTGATTATTACTCATATCTATAATTTATTTTTTATTCATCTACAAGTTAGTCCTTGACTGCGATCTCATCTGATGTTTAGTGACGATGCAGTCTAAGATGGGTGCGGGATAACCTGAAAGAGGTACAGCAAAATCCGTACCCTTAAACGCTAAATGACTTGGAAGTAAGGCATACTAGACTAGAGACAATTTTGAAATTATTAAATTGAATTTACCAAATTGGTCTGCCAAGAATCAAGTAGTGTAGTGCTATTGCGTGTGCGTAGAAAGACCACATCACTTTGTATAAAGTTCTTTATCACCCTGTGAAAGTTCTGTCAAAATAGGTTCAGCCGTTTTGAAAAGTAAGTACATATTACGAATAGACGAAAAACAGAAAACAATTTTTTTATAAACGGTTATGTGGCTTTTTAATAATGTATAAGTAAACATAAGTTCACTAATAAAAACCCATATATTTCGTAAAGACGGACAGGAAGTTAATTTTAATTGGTATAGATATTAAATACATATTAAAGTGGTGTTAATATTACATATTCAATTACTTACTCATTACATGCATACTTTTTCATAGTAAATTTCTCATAGAAATCAGTGGACGGATAACAGGTACAAGGGTGGACGATAACTAGATTTAGTGGACGATAACCGGTGAAATCGGCATTTTGAGCTTTTTATTAGGATTAAAAAAAAACTAGTTATCTGACTAAAAAAATACTAACATGCAATAAAAATAGACTATACTAGAAGTATATTTTAACAAGTTTTTGTTTAATTTTTTTTATAGAACATATATTTTCACCTTCTCAAACTCAGTAACTCCACTAAATGGACGATAACCGGTAAGAAAACCCTACTATTATACCTAATAGGTAGTGTCTATAAAAAAAGCAAGACAAAATTATAAACCGTGTTATACGAAACTTCCGTCTTTGTTTTCCACTAACATAAAGATTCAGAGTTCAAATGGAGCAGATAATTGTTATAATTATCCTTACTAATATTATAAATGCGAAAGTTTTGTAAACATGGATGTATGGATGTTCGTAACTCTTTCATGCTCATGCATAAACTGCTGGATGGATTTGCCTAAAAGGGCTTTGAATATTTTTGTATGGAGCCTGTCCTAGCTACCAGTCTACCATTTTCCGTTTATTTCAAAATAAATTTATTTAAAAAGTAAAAAGTAGCTTTCCTAAATAAACGAAAGCGCGTGGTCGCCCCACACTAGAATTACGGACGTTTAGGAAATTGAACTCGCAAATCGGGTGAATCTAGATTTTAGATGTGTTTTAGATATTATGAACTCGAAACTAATTATTATAACCGGATCGATCCGGTTTGAAGCAGCTTTTTAGGTAATTATTATTGAACAGGCAAATGTATAGCTGTAGGAAGTAAATTTTAATCTCGGTCCTTACGTAAAAATGGTCGCGGTCGATATTTATAGACTATGCGGTCTAAACGTTGCAACGCTATCCGGAAAACCAAAGAATCCCACAGTTTCATAAATAATTAATTTGACAGGTCTTCAGTGCTATTCTTTTCCACATGCGAGAATATACATAAAAGAGACAGCTCTACTTTTTAGATCTGTCAATTTAATTTAGCAAAATTCTGTAGTTATTTAACCAAATTATTCCCAATACCGACTTGTAACTTTAGTCTTTATTTCATCTAAATGTTGATGCTATTTTTTTTCTGCCTTAAATTCCTATTGGAAAACTGAAAAGCTTTATTTGTTTCATAATTCATTCTTTTATAAAATAACCCCTCGGTTTTAGGCCTAGTAAGTATTTTTAATAATAATAATATTATAATTAATATTAATAAGCAACTAATCTGTTATTTTGAATTTGAAAACAGAACACGAAGGGGATGAGGGAGCGGCGCGGGGAAGAGCATCGGGATCAGCGTGACCACATGTGGTAGATTTCTACTTTTTTGGTAGATTTAAGGCTTGTTGTGGTAGTTAAAAATTGTTGGGTAGATTTTGGTATAATTACACATTTTTGATTTTTTCTAAGATAGATTTGGTAGATTTTGGATCAAGTATATGGCAAACTTCTGTTTAGTAAGATTTTTGGGGCGGGGTTTCTCCATCCATAATTCCATAACAGGTCATAGCTAGTCTTGTTTTATAAATCTTCTTTGCCCGTTCGCAAGTAGGCACGTCTGCCTAAACTTTTAACTTAATGTACCTACCTATATGTACGACTTAATACAAGATTACGAGTACTATGAGCTGAAGAGCACATATCAAGAGCGATTTCTTTGTTTTGTAATTTAATTTATCGCCATGAAAAGAAAATACGGAAGGCAATATCGTACGGAGTGGGAGCAAAACTCTTTATTTTCAAAGTGGTTGACTAAATCATCGGAAGGAGACAATGCCTTTTGTAAAGCCTACAATTGCAATATCCTTCCACGTGTCAATCTTATTTAAAACTAGCTGACCCCCGCGACTTCGTTCGCGTGTTTATAGGATTTATATAAGATTGGATCGGATCCCATAATTATTTTATGTACCCAAACTAAATGTAGCCTAAGTTACTTCATAACATCATCTATCTGCCATTCAAAGTTCCGTCAAAATCGATCCAGCCGTTTGGGAAATTAGCTGGAACTAATAGACAGATCGACAAACATAAATTTAAACGCACACCAGTTTAAAATAAGCCGAACGTTCAAAGATCCGGGTCCCAAGTTATACGAACCCAATAAATGTCTGTCATTTCTGAACTAAAAAACCTATGACCTTGAAATATTTACGGGACAATATATAAAGTACTACCTTTCTAACAAAAAAAGAATGAGTGAAATCGAACTACGCGTTAATGAATTACAGCTAAATACACGTTGTAACTTTCTTCCCCTCTCCCAAGGGAACCGTGATGAATTTCGGGATAAAAAGTATCCTATGTCCTACCTCGGAGTATAAACTCAAATCGTACCAAGTTTCATTCGAATCCATTCAGTAGTTTCAGCGTGATGCGCGGCCAAGATACAGACAGACAGACAGACAGACAGACAAAAATGAAAAAAATTGCAGTTTTGGTTTCAGAATCGATCACAGAGTGCCCTCCAATAAAAATTTTCAAAATATCTTCAATGTACAGAATTGGATCTGTTAGAGTTTTATTATATTATAGATTATCGGCATTTTATGATTTTCTACTTTTGTTGGCCAGACTCTAATGAAATATAGTTTTATTTCATGATTCATCTCTATTTTATCATATTAGTGAGGTAGATTTGTGGTAGTTTTTACCAAAACTGTGGTATATTTCGGTAGTTTTTTGAAGCTGCAGAAGTAGATTGACCAATTTAAATGTGGTCACACTGATCGGGATTCGCCAATCGCCAGTCGACAGTCGAGCTTCGGCGCTCATGGTAGTTGGTTGTGTTGTTTGTATGTAGAGCTTTCACGTAGTGCATGAAACATCGCGAACGTAACATTTACGATTTTTTTCTGAAATCTTCAGTGTTGTGATCAAACAGTTTATTGTGACAGGATTATGTGAATACGGATGAATTTATGGTGTGTGGTTTGTGTTTCAAAAACCTTTGGTAATTGGAAACTGTTTTGTTTAATCTGGAATCTGGATTAACTATTCCTAGGTAGGTACCTACCTACCTACTTGGAATTACGCGCATCTGCAATCTGTTTGGGAGGTTAGTGTAAACTTTATGATTTGATTTATAAATAATTAGTGTTAACTGGTGTAGTTGGTAGTTAGTACTACTGCCAACTACTGCTTAGATAATGCGACTATAGTAATTTCACCGTTAATTTTTCGAATAAAAACGGTTAGGTACCTACATTCTTTTGCGTCAATCACAGATTTTTCTACGATTGAAGTTCTTTTGGTATCTCTACCCACATATTTTATTACGGTTGTGTGGGTTAGTTATATGCTAATTTAGTCCTAATTACTTCGAATTATCGTAAGTAGGTATGCTGCTTATGGAGTAGGGCGAAGAAAACAACGAAGAAAAATCTTTTATAACTAGGCTAGTAGCAATTAAACTTATCCTTTGCTTTGATTTACATATTATCATAAAATCACGCATCTAAGATGTCAACTATAATTAAAATTAAATTTCTTATGTCTTATTTATTTAAATTTTTAAATAAATAACTAGAGAATACCCGCGGCTTCGCCCGCGTGTATTTCGGTTTTAAACAAATCCCGAGGGAATCGTGGATTTCCGGTTCTTGTTGCCGCTCCCTTTTCCAACCTTTATACCTACCATCAGGGAAGTTCGCTATAGTAATCTACCTATAGCTGTACCTATAGATTTCGGGTTTTTCAAAATCCCGTGGGAACTGTGCGTTTTTGCAGGATAAAAAGTAGCCTATGTTTTAAGTCAGGGCATAATCTATCTCCATTCAAAATTTCAGCCAAATCGGTTCAGTAGTTGCGGCGTGATTGAGTAACAAACATCCAAACATCCACACTTTCACATTTATAATATTATATAAGTAGGATTATTTAGTGTTAACTGGTCTAGTTGTTAATTAGTACTACCTACTGCTTAGATAATTTTCCCCGTGCCTCGGAGAGCACGTAAAGCCGTCGATCCTGCGCGTGCTCTCCGACGGTATCGGACTGCCGAGCCATCGAAATATGAATATGAGGGAACAGGAGTGTTTGCGAACACACTTCTGCACTATAATATTTTACCTATTGACTTGTCCCCAGTGAGACTGACCGCTGTGGCTTGAAATCCTGTCAAGAGATCACAATTATTGTCTATCTACCTATACTATCTAGAACTTAAATAAATCTAACGTAGGTTGGTAGAGTCGTACTGGTATGCGGAAAGTTCTCTAATCCTACGTGATTAATGGTAGGATTCCCGACTCTTGTAAGCCCTTGACTGCGATCTCACCTGATGGTAAGTGACGATGCAGTCTAAGGTGGAAGCGGGCTAACTTGGAAAAAGAATGGAATCACTACATAGTATAAAACAAAGTCGCTTTCTCTGTCCCTATATCTCTATGTCCCTATGTCCCTATGTATGCTTAAATCTTTAAAACTACGCAACGGATTTTGATGCGGTTTTTTTTAATAGATAGAGTGATTCAAGAGGAAGGTTTATAAGTAGAAAAATTGGTCCCGGTAGGTGGCGCTAATAGCGGGCAGGACGACGTCTGCCGGGTCCGCTAGTTTTTTAATAAACCCAAAACCATCAAAGGTTTCTACGCGACATCGTACCGGAACGCTAAAGCGCTTGGCGGCACGGCTTTGCTGGTAGGGTGCAAGTAACTAACCACGGCTGACCTCCCACCAGATCATACCAGAGACAATTTAAAAATTTTAAAATCCCAAATTTTCACTACCAACTCCGGGCTGGCACTGAGAATTTCTTGACAGAAAAACCCAATATAACCTAACAATTATTTGCCCGACCCGGGAATCTAACCCGGGACCCCCTTACTATTATAAGACCACAGCGCTCGCCACTGCGTCAGGGAGGTCGTCAAAAATCTCAAACGTAAGTCAGTCAAACGTAAGTCAAATACATAGGTGCCGGGTAGATAAGTACCCAGGTACCTTGTCTTGGTAGAGTCGTATGGAAAGGGCCCCGATCTTCAATAATGAGGAATAGGACGCTGAGAGAGATTCCACCACCACCACCACTACAGCCTTTTAACGTTCCACTGCTGGGCACAGACCTCTCTCATTGGATTTAGAGCTTAGACCCGCTACGCTGCTCCAATGCGGGTTGGCGGGCTTTAACGACTAGTTTAATAGTGATAATAACCGGGACCGACTGCTTAACGTGCTCTCCGAGGCACGGGGGTGGAACACCGCCAACTACCAACTCCGGGCTGGCACTGAGAATTTCTTGACAGAAAAACCCAATATAACCTAACAATTATTTGCCCGACCCGGGAATTGAACCCGGGACCTCGTGATCTGCAGTCGAATATGCTAACCACTAGACCAACGAGGCAGTTGAGAGAGATAACTGTAATATAACAATTAGTAAAAATTAAAAATTTAAAAAACCCCCGACATTCACCATTTTGTGGCGGCGGCCATCTTGGATTTGCATAGTGCTATTTTACTAGTCAAGCCCTTTCATTTGATACACATATTAAGGGAGTTGTTAAAAAATATGTAATCCGTTATTTTGTAGCGGCGGCCATCTTGGATCGATTTTCATCAAACATAGCTAACAACACTCTCGACTAATTCACCTTTCAAACAAAAAAAAACCGCATCCAAATCGGTTCACCCGTTTGAGCGCTACATGGGAACAGACAGACACACATACACAGACACGTCAAACTTATAACACCTCGTCGTTTTTGCGTCGGGGGTTAATAAAAATAACGCAATCCCTTTTGTAAACCAGCTACCTAGGTACTTCGTTACAAAGTTATTTTGTACCCCAGCTTACCTACTTCGATACAAAGTTATTTCTTTGGGTAAAATCAAACGAAGGATTTTGCGGTTAAGTGTAGAAGACGTAAAAGTGTTTCTGTAAAGCCTGCATGAATAAATCATACACCTGAAATTGAGTTTAGGGTCTTTCGACGCTGTTCCTTCAGGCTTCACTGGGTTTATGTGTACCCACATTTTGCGAAGTTTTCTTCGTAAAGTAGCTAGGAATTAAATAGCTACTTTTCGAAGGCGTCCCGAATTTGCGCGGTACGTCTCAATTTTCTAGGGCCCATTCGTTCCGTTACGTTCTGACTTACCCAGCCTCGGGGACTTCAAATGTCCCGTTTTTTGGGGTTCATTACCCAAAGGGTAAAACGGGACCCTATTACTAAGACACCACTGTCTGTCCGTCTGTTCGTCTGTTCGTCCGTCCGTCCGTCCGTCCGTCCGTCTGTCACCAGACTATCTCATGAACCGTGATAGCAGCTGTTAGACAGTTGAAATTTTCAATAGATGATGTATTTCCGTTGCCGCTATAGCAAAAAATACTGAAACTAAACAGAATGAAATAAATATTTAAGGAGCCCACTTAAATATTTATTTCATTTTGTTTTATTTCATACATCAGACATGATTGTTATGCCATTTTTATAGATGCGCGTGCGCGAGTCCTGTAGATTATGGGATTTGTTGAGTGTAATTAAAATAATATATCTGAGAAGACATCTCTGTGAAACTAATCTCTGTTCCGATATTAATTGAATTTGTGCGGGTGATAAACGCAGATATTTAAATAATACATAGTTTGAAATGTGTTTGTTTGCTCCTCATATATGTCCCTGTGGCAGTGATGTCGACAAGCTAGGACATCACGGACTGTCATGCCAAAAAAGTGCAGGCCGCTTCTCGAGACATGCCGCACTTAACGATATCATACGCCGGTCCCTTGCCACCGTCAACGTGCCAAGTCTACTTGAGCCGACTGGTATTGCTAGAGACGATGGCAAGAGACCGGACGGTATGAGTTTGATTCCATGGAAGATGGGTCGGGTGCTGGTATGGGATGCAACCTGTTCAGACACGCTGGCCCCTTCCCATCTACATGGAACCATCAACAGAGCTGGTGCGGCTAGTGAAGCGGCTGAAAAAGCTAAAGCATGCAAATACAGGGGTCTAGGCTCCGAATATGATTTTGTCCCATTCGGTGTCGAGACCCTTGGTCCGTGGGGTCCTAGCGCTATAAGGCTATTTAAGGAAATATCAAAAAGGTTAGTCGACATCACAGGAGACCGAAGAGCTGGCAGCTACCTTGGACAACGAATTAGTCTAGCAATTCAAAGGGGGAACGCTGCCAGTATCTTCGGAACCTTGCATACAGGGACTCCTTTTAATAATATATTTTAGTAATTATATTATATTTTTTTAAGGTTTTTAGTTTTAGGATTATTTTTAGGATATTGTTCTTCTCTGTTATTATTTAGACCTTAATTTCATCTATAATATAATAAAACTGTAACAGATCCAATTCTGTACATTGAAGATATTTTGAAATTTTTTATTGGAGGGCACTCTATAATCGATACTGAAGCCAAAACTGCAATTTGTTTCATTTTTGTCTGTCTGTCTGTCTTTCTGTCTGTCTGTCTGTCTGTCTGTCTGTCTGTCTGTCTGTCTGTCTGTCTGTCTGTATCTTGGCCGCGCATCACGCCGAAACTACTGAACGGATTCGAATGAAATTTGGTACGTTTTGAGTTTATACTCCGAGGTAGGACATAGGATACTTTTTATCCCGAAATTCAGCACGGTTCCCTTGGGAGAGGGGAAGTAAGTTAAAACATGTATTTAGCTGTAATTGATTAACGCGTAGTTCGATTTCACTCATTCTTTTTTTGTTAGAAAGATAGTACTTTAAGTATTGTCCCGTAAATATTTCAAGGTCATAGGTTTATTAGTTCAGAAATGACAGACATTTATTGGGTTCAAATAACTTGGGACGCGGATGTTTGTACGTACGGCTTATTTTAAACTGGCGTGCGTTTAAATTTATGTTTGTCGGCCTGTCTATTTGTTCCAGCTAATCTCCGAAACGGCTGTATCGATTTTGATGGAACTTTCAATGGCAGATAGGTGATGTTAAGGGGTAACTTAGGATACATTTAGAATAGGTACAAAAAAGAATTATGGGGTCCGATCCGATATAAAACCTATATCCATGCGAACGAAGTCGCGGGGGTCGGCTAGTTTCAAATAAAAGTGTTTGAAATGTTAAATGATATCTTCTTCTGGAAAGATTGTGTTAAAATGAATCTATAGCTAGGTATATCGCTGCCTCGTTGGTCTAATGGTTAGCATATTCGACCGCAGATCACGAGGTTCCGGAGTCGATTCCCGGGTCGTGCAAATAATGTTAGGTATTGGGTTTTTCTGTTAAGAAATTCTAAGTGCCAGCCCGAAGTTGGAAGCTGGCGGTGTTTCAACCCCTTGCCTCGGAGAGCACGTTAAGCAGTTGGTCCCGGTTATTATCACTATCATGTGACAATAGTCGTTAAAGCCCGCCAACCCGCATTGGAGCAGCGTGGCGGGTCTAAGCGCTAAATCCCTCTCTCGTATGAGAGAGGCGATGCGTCCAGCAGTGAGACGTTTTAGAATGTAGTGGGTGGGTATATAATCCACATGGTTCTCATTAGGCCATGGTTGCAGATTTTCGGCGTAACTTTCGGCGCAGTCGGCGAAATGTTAAAAAGGCAGCGCTCCATCAATCATGCGCGGTGTTCGCTGACTTAAGTCGTGTTTAATGAAGACGAATGACTACGCATCTCGATTGTGAACGACTTTCATGCTTGCGACACGATATTACATACGATAATTTAATTAATCAACTTAGTAATTAACCCCCGACGCAAAAACGACGGGGTGTTATAAGTTTGACGTGTCTGTGTCTGTGTGTGCGTGTGTCTGTCTGTTCCCCTGTAGCACTCAAACGGGTGAACCGATTTGAATGCGGTTTTTTTTTATTTGAAAGGTGAATTAATCGAAAGTGTTGTTAGCAATGTTTGATGAAAATCGATCCAAGATGGCCGCCGCTACAAAATGGCGGATTACATATTTTTTCACAACTCCCTTAATATGGGTATCAAATGAAAGGGCTTGACTAGTAGAATAGCACTATGCAAATCTAAGATGGCTGACACCACAAAATGGCGAATGTCGTGGGTTTTTTAAATTTTTAATTTATTTATTATAATATTGACGACCGAAAATACGAGTAGTTCGGTCAATCGTACTAACAACCAAACTACTCGTTAATCCGGAAGTTCCGGAAAACAAAGAGTTCCCGTAGGATTAAAAAAAAACCTGAATCCACGCGGACTTAATCGCGGGCATCATCTAGTTTGCTAATATTTTTTAGTTGTTCTTTGTTAGCGTAATCAAATGTCGCTTAGCTAATAATTAGTTTTTTATTTTTGGTGTCGACAAAAATGTTCTTTTTGTTTATAAAATGTCTATAAAAATATGTTATCATAATTTGCGGATAAGTTTTGCCGGCTAAATATATTTTGCGAACCTTCTAATTACTTCCCTTTTACAACTGTAGAAAAAGCTGTGATAGCCGACTTCTAATCGGAGGTCGTGGGTTCGATCCCGGGCACGCACCTCTAACTTTTCGGAGTTATGTGCGTTTTAAGTATTTAAATATCACTTGCTTTAACGGTGAAGGGAAATATCGCGAGGAAACCTGCATGCCTGAGAGTTCTCCATAATGTTCTCAAAGGTGTGTGAAGTCTGCCAATCCGCTTGGCCAGCGTGGTAGACTATGGCCAAAACCCTTCTCACTCTGAGAAGGAGACCCGTGCTCTGTAGTGAGCCGGTAATGGGTTGATCATGATGATGATGATGATGATGATACAACTGTAATGCGGCATGTAAAATTCGGTCTAACTATTTGACAAGTTAGCCATTGGGCTAAACTCATTGGAGTTTGTCACACCAAGCGCTCGCCCGCCCCGGCTCGAGTGGAGGGCGAGAACGACATAAATCTCTATTAATTCGGTTTATCTTTCGTCTAGATAAGAATAATAAATGATTTATCGTCGCCAGATTCCCACTCGACTTTGTGTTTGTCTTGCCTGCTCATTTCTATTGTTTTTCTTTTAGATTTAGACAAATTGCTATGGGGAAAATGTTTTAGTGAATTAGTAACATACTACGCCTACATGCGTAGACCAAAATTTTTTCTCTTATCATAGAGTGGACTTGTCTTTGGTAACGGAAATATTTGTCGCGCATTCGTGATTAATGATCATGAATAGGAGTCAAATCAATAATAATTTATTGAAACTATTTATCATAGGTATAACCCCCGGCACGTAAGTCGAGCGGTGACCTTGAAGTGCGCGCAGCGTCGTACGAGTGAGCGGGACACAATACGATTGGAGAGCCAATCAGCGCTTACGAGGGATCCGCGAGAGCTAATCAGTGCTTACGAACGATCCCCTCGCCCTACCCGCGTTCCACTCACCATCCGAGATACCTAATTTTCGACTTTTGCGCATTGAAGGTCAACGCTAGACTTATTTGTCGTGACTTGTACAATGAACGGTGAACCTCTTACTCTTCGAAGTTACATATGTGCGTTTTACGCAATTAAATATCATTCGCTTTAACAGTGAAGGAAAACATCGTGAGGAAACCTGTATGCCTAAGAGTTCTGCATAATGTTCTCAAAGGCGTGTGAAGTCTACCAATTCGTAATCGACCAGCGTGGTGGACTACGGCCTAAAACCCTTTTAATTCTGAAAAGAGAGTAGAGACCCGTGCCCTGTTGTGGGCCGGTAATGGGTCTGACGATGGTGATATATATATGTATATATATATATATAACACCAGCTGATGCTCGAGACTTCGCCCGCGTGGATTCATAAAAATCTCATACAAACATTCATCCCCCATTTAACCCACTTTAATTGAAAACCTAAACACCAATTTTCGTGGATATAACTTGAAAAATGACGGATTTTCATTCAAGTTTTCATCCGCTATTTAAGCTGCTTAGGGGTAGAATTTGCAATAATCCTTTCTTAGTGTGCGCCTACGTCATAAAATGAAGCAACTGTGACAATTTAAAGTTTATAGCTTTAGTGGTTTAGGCTGTGTGTTGATGATCAGTCAGTCAGGACAAGCCTCTTTAAAAGTCTCTTTTCAAGTCTCAATTATAGATGTTATACGTACTGGAAGATACTGGAAGTACTTTGATGATACAGTTGAAATCGCGATGAAGGCCACAATATAATCGCTCCGGAAGATCTCAATCCACCATTAAACGGCGCAACAAAGCGTTAAGCTATAAAACCAAGGCCGCGGATTATGGTAACTCTGTGAAACGTAATAGAAAAATGTTCTCATTGCAACGAGCTTCAATATTATTAACTCTGTTAAATTTTGTCTGTTGCTTCCTACGTGTGTAGACTCCACGAAAGTTAATAATATCGTCACTGGAAAGGCAAATTTACTTAACCGCCAAATTGGGCATATTGAGTTATATACATATTCGGAATCAGCGAATTTTTCTGCATCGATCTATCTAGGTAACATTGCAATCGGATTACTTTTGTGGCGCTTCAGTAACCCGTAAAAACGAGGGAATTCTTTTGTTTTGATTACTGAAACGACACATTTTTTGGTCTTTTTTATACTATTGTCGCATAAGTCATATTAACTTACTATATAAATATAAAAATTTCAATTAAAGTAAGTATGTCTTTCTGCCGTCTGGAAAACCATGTTGTTTAAGAAATTTTGGTTTAAATAAATTGCAATACAGCGTGGCGTTTAAGTAATTTAGCCTGACTGTTATTGAACAGTTTGCGGGCTATAAACATTTTTGCCCTGCAGTAAAATTTTTGTAAAAGTCACGAATGTATTTTTTCCTATTCGCCCAAATATAATTCTACATCTCTTAAGTAAATATACTGACAATAATATTGATGTCGTTGTGGAATAAGTATCGACGCGACAGTTCAAAATCGTAAGTGAACGCGCCCAGGCAGGTGCTCGCAGGCGGTTAAGTCAGTCGGCTCGACAGATATTTTTGGAGCCGCTGCTGCTGCTACGTGAGAATATTAGTTGAAAATATGTAAATAATATATTTATTTCATTGATTAATTATTTATATTAAAATAATAAAGCGGAAAAGTTTGTTTGTTTGAACCCGTTATTTTCTGGCAGTACCTGTCGCATTTGAATTTTTTTTTGTATTTGATAGCCCAATTTTTGGGGAAGGTTATAGGTTATTATCCCTACTAGCCTCCCCTAAGGGGGTAAAATGGGGGTAGAAAGTTTGTATGAAAGTCCTATGTTTTTAAAGTTACAGACCTGAAAATCTGTTATTTTTAAATATATAAGTTATTCTGGAAAATCTGCCATTTAGGGTGGTAAAATAGGGGATGACAGTTTTAAGGTAAGTTTTAATTATTGTTATTATTAACTTGTAAGGAAGGGAGGCTCTTTCAAGGGTGTAAGTATCAGTCTCTCAGATATCTCGGAAATAGTAATGAGAAAATTCACCTCTAAGGGGGTAAAATGGGGGTTCGAAGGTTACATGAAAATCCTATTTTTTAAAGATACATGAAAATTGACATATAAGTTACTAGCGATTGCCCGCGAATTTGCCCACGTACAATTTCTGATTTCCTATGAGATTATGTTTTCCCGCTGTAGAGAGGCGTATCGAAATCCCAAATACTGATTTTCATGAATCTCTGTTGAAAAATTACGGATTTTAATACAAACTTTCATTCCGTCGTTCTTTGGGGGTGTAAATTCTGAAAATCCTGAAATAACAGTTAATTTATCTTTAACGGAAAACTTCCATATCAATTTTCATTTTCTCATTTTTATTTTCAAACTATCATTCAAATATATTCATGGATGGATGGAAAATTAACGCGAAAAATTATGGACCCTAATACTAAACTTCATCCCCTGTTTAACCCACTTGGGGTTGGATTTCTTTAAAACCTGAGACACGTAATTCTTTATTTAAAAGTCTAAATCGGAATCGAACGTCTAAATACGAATTTACATGGAAATAACTTGAAAAATGAAGGACCTTCATACAAATTCCCATCCCCTATTTCACCTCCTTAGGGGTTGAAAATTAAAAAAAATCTCTCCTTAGTGGATGCTTACGTCACAATAGCTATCTGTATGCCAAAGGAGAATGGTCATCTGTGACCCAGACCCGACAGAAACGGGACATATCTCATTTTTTTTGATATTTTTTATAGAGTTAAATTATATATTTTTTATATTCGAAATCAATGGCTAACACCTGGGTTTTTTTTCTATGGGGTGTGACCGTTCTCCTTTCAGCTCGGTCCGTCCAGTGGTTTGAATTGTACGTTAATAGATCAGTCAGTCAGTAAGTCACCTTTTTCTTTTATATATTTAGATTTATATTATATTTAAATAATAAAAACCTATATAAGTTATTTTGGAAAATCTTCCCTTAAGGGTGGTAAAATAGGGGATGAAAGTTTTTATGGGAAGCTTTAATTATTTTTATTATTCTGCCATTGAAAAAAGCTTAAATGGTGTTATGATTTGGACATCACAGTGGAGTACAATTTTCACTCTGGCTAGGAAGTCACCGAAACCCGACAAATTTCCTGGAAGTATTTTTCTGCAATTATATCCCATTTATTAGAATCAGTATACTTAAGAACCTCTACTTCATAGGGTTTCTTAAGTAGACCTATACTGATTTTAATAAATGGGATATACTTAATTGAGATAAATACTTCAAGGAAATTTGAAAAGAAGGAAATTTGTTGGGTAAAATAAGCAAACTAAGCACTTTTACATTTTAAAAATCAACAGAATATAATATTATAGCTTATGTGAATCCAGATGCAAAAAATGAAAAAATTGAAATACTTAACGAAAAAAATTCCACCATCCAACTGAGACCATGTTACAAAGCGCTGCTGTCAGTATGTATATAAAAAGAAATAGGTATCTGGATCTCAACAAATTGTGTACCAACAAAGTCATACTAGTCATTATAGTTTCATGAAGAGTACAAAAAATTTACCTATACTAATTATTACTATTCAAGACTATTTCATTGATACAGATGTAGAGGACGAAGAAACAGCCGAATAATAGGTTAACATTCATCATCTATGTTATTGTTTTTTATTATCTGAAAGACGATTTTGGGGGTTACTGTTCCTTCCACAGAACACTTATTACACCAATACATTAAGTATAATATACAGTAGTAATTGTGTTTTCACCGTAGAAAACTAGTTAAGTTGAATTTATTAAGTTGTGTAAAAATACAATTATTCTCAAAAGTAAGAGCCATGATTAAGATTCATAAACAATAATTATGATTCTATTAGGTGGATTATAATTAACGTTCAAATTAAAAGTTACTTTGATAATTTCTGTATATTGTATGTGTATTTTATTTGAATAACTGCAACTACGTAGTAAATAAGTTGGTACGTAGGTAGATACTTGCATGCAAGGCGCATGTTTAACCTGTGTTGGGATTTAGCTTAGAAAAAGAGCACTTATTTGGAACTCTAATGCTAGAGATTTCAAGTATAGGTTCTTACTGCCTCATTTCAATTATATTAGAGACTTCAGTATGATAGATAGGCATCTTTTTGAATCAATAATTATGGTCTTCAGGTTTTTTTAATGTAGTTGTTCATTGTAATTAATCTCTTACGTAGTTTATCCATATTATGATTACAATAAACTAGACATATGAAAATGGAAATGTATCCTGGAAGTATTTATAGTTCACCAGCATACTAGTTTAGTGATATTAAAAGAAATTTTGTCGTGCTTCTATGTCTTTATGTTATGTCTTATAAGCAAGTTTAATTTACAATTTTTTTTAACTTAACCACGTTACAGTAAATTTGACTCACTTTGCAATGAGGTACTTTTTACTTAACCGCCACTTATTTCCTGAATTAGCAGATATAGTAATCTACAGCATATGAATAAAAATAAAGCTATGAAAACGTTTTACGTATCAAGTTGTTTGATTAAAATCAGATGATAAATAAAAAAGTTATGAATTTTTTTGTTAAAAAAAAAACTTTAAATGGCTTTTTCTCGAAATGCCGTTTTGGCGGTTAAGTAAAATAGCCTTTCCAGTGACGATATATTTATTTCATTGATTAATTATTTATATTAAAATAATAAAGCGGAAAAGTTTGTTTGTTTGAACCCGTTATTTTCTGGCAGTACCTGTCGCATTTGAATTTTTTTTTGTATTTGATAGCCCAATTTTTGGGGAAGGTTATAGGTTATTATCCCTACTAGCCTCCCCTAAGGGGGTAAAATGGGGGTAGAAAGTTTGTATGAAAGTCCTATGTTTTTAAAGTTACAGACCTGAAAATCTGTTATTTTTAAATATATAAGTTATTCTGGAAAATCTGCCATTTAGGGTGGTAAAATAGGGGATGACAGTTTTAAGGTAAGTTTTAATTATTGTTATTATTAACTTGTAAGGAAGGGAGGCTCTTTCAAGGGTGTAAGTATCAGTCTCTCAGATATCTCGGAAATAGTAATGAGAAAATTCACCTCTAAGGGGGTAAAATGGGGGTTCGAAGGTTACATGAAAATCCTATTTTTTAAAGATACATGAAAATTGACATATAAGTTACTAGCGATTGCCCGCGAATTTGCCCACGTACAATTTCTGATTTCCTATGAGATTATGTTTTCCCGCTGTAGAGAGGCGTATCGAAATCCCAAATACTGATTTTCATGAATCTCTGTTGAAAAATTACGGATTTTAATACAAACTTTCATTCCGTCGTTCTTTGGGGGTGTAAATTCTGAAAATCCTGAAATAACAGTTAATTTATCTTTAACGGAAAACTTCCATATCAATTTTCATTTTCTCATTTTTATTTTCAAACTATCATTCAAATATATTCATGGATGGATGGAAAATTAACGCGAAAAATTATGGACCCTAATACTAAACTTCATCCCCTGTTTAACCCACTTGGGGTTGGATTTCTTTAAAACCTGAGACACGTAATTCTTTATTTAAAAGTCTAAATCGGAATCGAACGTCTAAATACGAATTTACATGGAAATAACTTGAAAAATGAAGGACCTTCATACAAATTCCCATCCCCTATTTCACCTCCTTAGGGGTTGAAAATTAAAAAAAATCTCTCCTTAGTGGATGCTTACGTCACAATAGCTATCTGTATGCCAAAGGAGAATGGTCATCTGTGACCCAGACCCGACAGAAACGGGACATATCTCATTTTTTTTGATATTTTTTATAGAGTTAAATTATATATTTTTTATATTCGAAATCAATGGCTAACACCTGGGTTTTTTTTCTATGGGGTGTGACCGTTCTCCTTTCAGCTCGGTCCGTCCAGTGGTTTGAATTGTACGTTAATAGATCAGTCAGTCAGTAAGTCACCTTTTTCTTTTATATATTTAGATTTATATTATATTTAAATAATAAAAACCTATATAAGTTATTTTGGAAAATCTTCCCTTAAGGGTGGTAAAATAGGGGATGAAAGTTTTTATGGGAAGCTTTAATTATTTTTATTATTCTGCCATTGAAAAAAGCTTAAATGGTGTTATGATTTGGACATCACAGTGGAGTACAATTTTCACTCTGGCTAGGAAGTCACCGAAACCCGACAAATTTCCTGGAAGTATTTTTCTGCAATTATATCCCATTTATTAGAATCAGTATACTTAAGAACCTCTACTTCATAGGGTTTCTTAAGTAGACCTATACTGATTTTAATAAATGGGATATACTTAATTGAGATAAATACTTCAAGGAAATTTGAAAAGAAGGAAATTTGTTGGGTAAAATAAGCAAACTAAGCACTTTTACATTTTAAAAATCAACAGAATATAATATTATAGCTTATGTGAATCCAGATGCAAAAAATGAAAAAATTGAAATACTTAACGAAAAAAATTCCACCATCCAACTGAGACCATGTTACAAAGCGCTGCTGTCAGTATGTATATAAAAAGAAATAGGTATCTGGATCTCAACAAATTGTGTACCAACAAAGTCATACTAGTCATTATAGTTTCATGAAGAGTACAAAAAATTTACCTATACTAATTATTACTATTCAAGACTATTTCATTGATACAGATGTAGAGGACGAAGAAACAGCCGAATAATAGGTTAACATTCATCATCTATGTTATTGTTTTTTATTATCTGAAAGACGATTTTGGGGGTTACTGTTCCTTCCACAGAACACTTATTACACCAATACATTAAGTATAATATACAGTAGTAATTGTGTTTTCACCGTAGAAAACTAGTTAAGTTGAATTTATTAAGTTGTGTAAAAATACAATTATTCTCAAAAGTAAGAGCCATGATTAAGATTCATAAACAATAATTATGATTCTATTAGGTGGATTATAATTAACGTTCAAATTAAAAGTTACTTTGATAATTTCTGTATATTGTATGTGTATTTTATTTGAATAACTGCAACTACGTAGTAAATAAGTTGGTACGTAGGTAGATACTTGCATGCAAGGCGCATGTTTAACCTGTGTTGGGATTTAGCTTAGAAAAAGAGCACTTATTTGGAACTCTAATGCTAGAGATTTCAAGTATAGGTTCTTACTGCCTCATTTCAATTATATTAGAGACTTCAGTATGATAGATAGGCATCTTTTTGAATCAATAATTATGGTCTTCAGGTTTTTTTAATGTAGTTGTTCATTGTAATTAATCTCTTACGTAGTTTATCCATATTATGATTACAATAAACTAGACATATGAAAATGGAAATGTATCCTGGAAGTATTTATAGTTCACCAGCATACTAGTTTAGTGATATTAAAAGAAATTTTGTCGTGCTTCTATGTCTTTATGTTATGTCTTATAAGCAAGTTTAATTTACAATTTTTTTTAACTTAACCACGTTACAGTAAATTTGACTCACTTTGCAATGAGGTACTTTTTACTTAACCGCCACTTATTTCCTGAATTAGCAGATATAGTAATCTACAGCATATGAATAAAAATAAAGCTATGAAAACGTTTTACGTATCAAGTTGTTTGATTAAAATCAGATGATAAATAAAAAAGTTATGAATTTTTTTGTTAAAAAAAAAACTTTAAATGGCTTTTTCTCGAAATGCCGTTTTGGCGGTTAAGTAAAATAGCCTTTCCAGTGACGATATGGAATTTTCTTAAAATTTTCGACGTCTTTTTGAGCCACTTACAACCCTTTAGCGTCCCACTGCTGTTCACAGGCCTCTCTCATAGGAGAGAGGGATTTAGAGCTTACACCAGCTATACTCTTCTCCAATGCGTGTTGGCGGGCTTTAAACAACTGTCACATGATAGTGATAATAACCGGGACCGACGACTTAATATTATGTTCTCCGAGGCGCTGGAGTGAAACACCTTAACTACCAACTCCGGGTTAGTATTGAGAATCTCGTGACAGAAAACATAATAACCAACAATTTTTGTTCCGACCCAGGGATCGATTCCATTTTCTCACTAGGACTAGCGGTGGCGCAAGCAACAATATGTTGTCTTGGCGTCCACTTGGTTGCGCAACTAATTTCGGGGTGGCGTAATACATTTTTATTAGTGGTTGCGCTCTATACTATAGAGCTATTTGGCGTCTCCCTAACTCGACCATCTGATACCGGGGATGTTCCTCCCGCACGCTACTCGTGCGTGATGATGGACATGTTGATCTTTTGAACCTGACGATCCTGGTGTCTGCTCCGGTGTTTCTCGTTTGGTTGCTCAAAACACCACGGTGACGCAACCTGTTGCGCTGTCATGGTATCCTAGTGAGATATTGGCCTTAGGGCGTGGGCTGAAAGTCGAAAGGTCGACCTACCTAATCCTACTTACTCCTAGTACAAGCTCTACTACGCATAGTTTAAGAGTAAAGGGCAATAGAGATACCTATCTTAATTAAAATAAAAGAAATCTCGCGATCAAATGTTCTGCATGCATTAAAAAATTAAACTTGACTTTGATGAGGATAAATTGAAAAAGAAAATGTTTCAAGTGTTTCAAGTTAAAATGTGTAAGGCTGTCTAGATATTTTTACGCAAATCAGTACCTAATGTGCGTAAAAAAGTCTAGACTAATCTTTTTTTTCTGTTTTCATTGTAATTAAATTTGTTTGTGCTACAAAGAATTCAAATAAAAAAAAAAACAATAAATACAAGTTTACAAATAGGTCACAAGACGGCCAAAACGTAACTGAGTCTGAAAAATCAGAAATCATTGTCGACTAAAGTTCAGTCAATCGAATTTTTGAATTAAGACATTAAGGGCCTGTTTCACCACTTTGTGCGCCGGATAGTCTAAAAGTAAGTTTTGTCGACTTTATGTCGAGTGACAAACACAGTGAGTATACAAAGACAAAAGTTGTGAATAAGCTATCGGACACTTATCAGAAGGTGATGAAACAGGCTCTAACGGTTGCAATTTAAATACGAGGGAACAAATGAAGTGATAGTTAACATATAATTGAACACTAATCGTTCCAGAGTCGGTTAAATGGGCCTTTACATAAAGTGTGAGTATATTAAACCGGGTTGAGGCCGTGCCAAGTGAAGTAAACTCAACGGTAGAAAGAACAAAGGTAGCTTTCAACTGAATTAATGAAGCAATCGAGAAAGTCGCCGGCAATTTTCGCTCCGATTGTCGGCGATCTTTTGATTTTTCCACGTACACTTAGTATTAAATTAAAAAATTAACAAGTATAAAGTTCGTAAACTAAAACCCGACTACGCTTAATAATTTAATAATAATTTAGTGTGCAAAAGCGCGGGGCAAGCAGCTAGTGGCGCCATCAGTTATGTGATTATCGAAACTAACTGAAAATCTAGAAAGCCTCGTGAAGGTCACTTCTTGATTTTTTTCGTAAATAAAATGTAGCCTATGTCACCCGGACCATTACAACGAATCAATAGAAACCTCATTCATCAAAATCGATCCAGTAGTTTAGGCGCTACGGTGGTACACACAGAATCTCATACAAAAATCTGCCACATACATACATATTACATACATACATACATACATACATAGACTGCTAAAATCATAACCTTTCCTTTTGGCTTTGCCGTAGTCTGGTAAAAAAAACCCCGACATTCGCCATTTTGTGGTGGCGGCCATCTTGGACCGCCAGTACAAAATGATAAAGACACTCATACATGCCGACTAATTCAGCTTTCAAACAAAAAAAACCGCATTCAAATCGGTTCACCCGTTTCAACGCTACGGTGGAACGGACGGACAGACACACACACGCACACACACGCACGCACGCACTCACACACTCACACACTCACGCACGCACTCGTGTGTGAGTGCGTGCGTGAGTGTTTTCACGCACGCACGCAGTTCACGCACGCATTCAGACTCGCACTCACACGCACACACAGACACGTCAAACTTATAACACCCCGTCGTTTTTGCGTTGGGGGTTAAAAACTAGATAATTAAGCTAGGAACTACATTATTTCTTACGCTTGCGATTCTTACGTCTTAAAGTAATTTAATATTTTTAATGCTTTAAGAAGTTTTTGAGCTTGCCAAATAGGTATTTTTCATTATAAAAGCAATGTGCTTCAGTTATTTTTCTGGTCGCTTTGACTTTAATAAAATTAAGAAGTAAGGGAAATGAAGGAATTACTTAGAAATGTGACATTTTTGTGAAATTTTAAGACTAGTAGGTAAGTATAGTAGTTGATGAATTTAAATTAAATGGGAAACTATTTTCTGCTGTGACAAGACAGGAAATTAACAGTTTTAAAATTCCACTAAGGACCTAAAGGACCGAGTTTCTCGCTGGTTCTTCTAAAAATTTATTTGAATAAAAAATCTATTCTGTTCTGGGGGGTGATTCAAAACACTTCGATTACGGTTTGATTCGATTTCGGTTTCGATAACTACCCTGTCGATACGGTTAATCTGAATTGAAAATAGATACATCTTATCGTACGATAACTTACGGAATCGATCGATTATTAAATACGATTGTGTTTAGGTAGTATAATAATAGCGCTAAGTTTTCGATAGCGGTCCCCTTGTAGCCTGTATATCCCGTGAAAACATTCTACAAAACACACAATTATTTGTTGGCGTCTCGCACGCTAGCCGCGTCATGTGACGTCACTCGGCAGTCAGTCAGTCGCGGCGTCGTCGTCGCCGCGGGCTACTCTCAACACGTCCGATGGTAGGAATTATCACTTCCACTTTTTAGGCGTTGTTTCGTTGGAATCACATCGCTTTTGCATTTCCCGTTTAATTGCGACAGTTGGAACAGATTATGTTACACACAACACCAACAAGTCAGCCTGTATAATGTAATGTGCCTCTACCTACCGCTTAGATGTAGGTTTGAAGGTTTGCAGTGATAAAACATATGTGAAAACATTCTGCAAAACACACATTTAAGACCATGTTTTATTTGTTCGTGTCTCGCAGGCTAGCCGCGTCATGTGACGGCACTCGGCAGTCATTAGACGGCGTCGGTTGCCGCGGGCTACTCTCAACACGTCCGAATTCCGATGGTAGGAATTATCACTTCCAACTTTTTAGGCGTTGTTTCGTTGGAATCGCTTCGCTTTCGCATATTTGCTTGTTCCCTTTGTTAACAAATTATAGGATTTACCTGGCATCATCACGTCCTATAAATAATTTGTTTTTAGGAATCTTTTATTTTCGCGATTTTATTAGAGTCTAGAAGACAAACGTGGTATTAACATAATTCGTAATTTTTAGGAGAGACGTTTAATGCTATAAATTTTTGTGAACTGTATACTTAGTCTCACATTGCACAGCTCGAAAACTTTACTAAATACTACTGATCGAAAAACAATGACTTCATAGTAAAATGGACTTAAACTGGCTTGTATGAATGTACCTATGTATGTATGTATGTATGTGTGTACGTATGTATGTGTGTATGTTTTAACTCTTTAATGCCGCAACTACCGATTTGGCTGAAATCTGGAATGGAGATATGATTATACCCTGGAATAACACAGGCATTTTCCCCCGGAAAATGTGTTCCTGTGGGACTTAAATAGATATAGACTCCCAAAAACGCGATAGATGGCGCTGATTGTTCTTAGGTACATCACGCTCACATAGCACATTATTGCAATAGTTTGCTGTCGTTGCATGCATCTTTATGCGTTTGCATGAATTTGCTGTCGTTCTCTTTGCTAAGTTACTCTTAGAAGATTCTGTTCAAGTATTTTATGTGTACTTAAACATATTAAACTCGATTAACACCGCGGGGCGTAGCTAGTAATGAATAAAAAAAAAGACTAGTGGTAATTTAAAATTTTATTCAACGTGGAAGTTTTTCAATCAGCTCGATGAAGGAGCGTTGTTAGGTTTAATTAGTTTTTGTTTGGACATGCCTACTGTGTGGGGGTGGATTTTTTTTTGGAAAACTTTCGTTGGAAAACTTTCGCCTCTTTTAAGAATTTGGCATTTGGACAAGTTATTTCTTTTCATGTTGATTAAGGGGAGAATGGTTAAATAAAACCGGCCAAGTGCGAGTCGGACTCGCGCACGCGAGGTTCCGTACCACCGCAGATATGAATTCTAGTGGTAATTAACAAGATAGCAAAAACTATTTAACTATGGAACATGTAACACAAATCAGACAGTGGAAGTTTAGTACCTAATAGGGTCCGTTTGGCACTAAGTATTTGAGTACGGTACCCTAAAAATGGTTTAAGGAAAAGAATTTTTCTCTTATCCATGAAAAAATTAACAAGCTTAGTGTATACCTACAGGGGTTTTGGGGACCCTTCAACAGCCTTCGAACACTGTATGTGATATACAGGATGTAGCTATAGATATTAACAATTTGTTCGAAGTCTTTTCTTAAACAAAGGATTAAACTGCACTAAATTTTTTGTATAGTAAAGAATTCATTTATTACTAAAAAAATTATACAGGATGTACCTATATCAATAATTTTCTCCAAGTTTTTTTTTAAACAAAGGATTAAAGTACACGTTTTTTGTACAATAAATAATTTGTTTATTTTTTATTTAAAAAAAAACTAAGTAGAACGTCATGTAAACATTGAAAAACTCGACCACACAGCTCGGATGTGACCGCAAAAGCCTTTATACAAATTGGAGCGTGTAATTTACTGCCGCGGTTGCAGCACGGGCCGTTTCGCGCGCTAAACTGCCGCGCTGGAAGTTTTTATCGGAGCATCCTGTAGTTTTAAATCGCAGCATGGGTTAAATTGTAAAAGTTGGCGGCATTATAAAGTTGTACTGTGCGTAACTGTTCATCCACACGTTCGCCAACATGCTGGCCCATCTTATGGCCCAATATGTTGGCCCAACGTGTAGAGCGGGAGTTGGAAGGTGTTGGAACGATGGCCCGCAAGTTGGCGCGAGATCCATTTCGTGTCGGTACATCAAAGGGTTTGGGACAGAGTTTGGCCGCACCATCCACACGTTGGAAGCAAGTTCAGTTTGCTACGAGCTCTCAGAGTGATCGCACGCATGCACGTCTTTTAAATTTTATATTCACGCGTCGTAACTAGTATAATGTCCACAAAATGGCAGTGACAATGACCAATGAAGAAACTTTTTGCTTTATAGAGCCCTACTAAGCCGAAAATTGTTTGTGGAACCCAAGAAATAAAATCACAAAAATAAAAAAATACAATTTTCGTATACACATTCACGTAGTTGCGGTATGCAGTGAATAATTAAACCGCAGCAGCTGTTAACGTCTCAATATTCAATTTAGTAAATTCGCTTAAGTGAAAGTGTACACGTCCGCACATTGGCCCTAACCGGAGCATACTGAACGACCTTCCAACGTGTGGACGCTAACACCAACTCCTCGTCCAACACCTTCCAACATATCCGCCATCATGTTGGCCAACGTGTAGAGGCGCCTTAAAGCCAACAAATATGTAAGATATATATACCTACAGGCTGAGTTTTTCTATGCTTTAAATTGGACACTAAAAACTAATGGAAAGCTAATTTCAAAGGCGGCATATAAACTGGTGGGTGGTGTTAACTAGCCACGGCCGAAGCCTTCCGCTTTAAAAATTATAAATTCCCAAATGGCGTCTACCGAGAATCGAACCGAGGACCTGTCACTCATAAGATTGCGAGGCTTATAACTCCCGACACGTAAGTCGAGCGCTGACCTCCAAGTGCGCGCAGCGTCGTACGAGTGAGCGGGACACAATACGATTGGAGAGCCAATCAGCGCTTACGAGGGATCCGCGAGAGCTAATCAGTGCTTACGAATGATACCCCGAGATACCTCATTTTCGACTTCTGCGCATTGAAGGTCAACGCTAGACTTATTTGCCGTGACTTGTACTTACCTAGAACTTCGAATCACTACGTATACTCCATACCAGTTATTCCCTGTACAATATAAATTTAACACTCCAACACACATTGACACTCTACGTACGCCAAGTGGGCAATGGTCATCGAATGAATTGGCCGAGTGTGCTGGGCCAATGTGTACCAACCTGGCTCTTCAGATGTATAAACAGAGGTCGTTTAACGTCTACTGTATAATTTAGAGCCATATCGATACGCCGTAAATATTCGAAGACAAATTAATCGTACACATTTTCGGTGGTAAAATTATACAGTGGGGTAATTTAATACACCTATAATTCTAGACAGAATAGACATCAAAAACTGGCGACTATTAATTAGTCTAACGAGCTGTGGAACTTGATAGCGTATTTTGTGTTTTGAATAGTTAAGCACTAACCACTTACTGGAGATCAATAAAGACATTAATTATTATCATCGACGTGTTCTAAATTTAAAGCTTCTTCACAATCGGCGACTGTAGACGATTACGCGCGTGCACGATCGCTTGTGGAGCGATTATCGCTTGTAGTCGCCGATGATCGTCGTCACAATCGTCAGTAATCGTGGCGATCGGCGACTTGTCGGTTTTCGGGCGCGCATCAAAGAATTCGCGCCGCTAGCCGCTCAACGGACGATCGTGTGACGGACGCTTGAACGATGCTCGTGACGATTGCCGGCGATGGCATCGACGATGGTGAAGAACAGGTAAATGAAAAAAAACTTTTATGAAAGGCTTCATTCACAACACAATAAAGAGGTCGATTGTTTTTCACATTCACCTGTAATGACACTACTGGCTAAAATAAATTGCAAAAAGCAATAATAATGTCCTCCTGACCAAATTACGGTCACGGCGGACAATCTCAACAGAGATATAGACTAGTCAAATACGCAGGAGATATTATAGTGTACAAGCGTGTGCGTATACACTGCAGGTGCACTTTATTCTTTCACTCTCCGTCCGATGGGACGCTAATGCCACGACCGGAGAGAGATCAGGCGCAGGACCGACGCCTTTACGTGCTCTCCGAGGCACGGGGGCGTATCTAACACCGCCGACTTTTAACTCCGGGCTGAGAAAACTTTTAACTGAGAATTTATTCAAAAACCCAATTTCTCATAATTTTTTGACCCGACCTTGGAATCGAAACCAGGACCTCGTAATTCGCAGTTTACCACACAAACCACTAGACAACCGAGGAAAAAACAAACCAGAAAACCTTCTACTTATAGATAAAACAAACTTCGTTTGTATGGTAAACGCTCGGGACTCGTCTGAAGCTGGCAATCAAAAGTCTCAATACAGTTGACGGGGTCCAATCAACCTGCGTTATCGGTACACTGAATTTAGAAACATTGAAGCAGGGATTCCCAAACTATTTTGGGCAAGAGACCCCTGTTCCAAAATGTGCCTAGTGATACCTTTTTTTTTTGACGTGGTGGAAAAGCTTTATAGCTACCCCCGTTCGTTATGTGGGACTCCCCCCCGAGTGGGGGTATACCCTAGCTAAAAACCACCACGGCCCTCTTGCTGACTGTGCTGGACGCCTGGGGAACCCGTTGTATACGTCCCAGGCGTCTGTCAGTCACCTGCCGGGGCTCCCGCGCTAAAGAGGAGTGGATCGGGGTGCCTACTGATACCTACCGTAGACCCCCATAGCCAAATTACTTTAAAAATCCTATACAATGAATATAAAATTACTTTGCTATAATCCGCTAACAGTGACAAATTTGTAGGCACAACACCACACAAATTCACCACAAAATGAACTCGACGATCGTTTCGCTCCGACACCGGAGCATCTTCAGGAGATGTTGACTTCACAACGGACGATTGCAAAGTCTTTGCAATCGTCCGTTGTTGTGCCTACAAAGTCACTGTTAGCGGATTATAGCAAAGTAATTTTATATTCATTGTATATCATGGAATTCCGCAAAGTAACGCCTGCTTCTATTCAACATTTAAAAATCCTATCTCTAGCTTTTTTTTATTTATACAAAATACATACCAATTTAAAAACTTTGCGGTTGGTTAAGTGAGTAAACTTGACATCATTAATTAGTAAAATATTAGTTATTCTTGTACCAAGTTGGTACACGTTATACAACTTATACAGTATCTTGAGAGTTTAAATAAGAACTTGTGTTAATTAATAGGTGTCGATTTTTAGACCTCCTCGACCCCGAAAATCAGTTTTCGTTTTTGTCGACCCCTAGAGTCTAGGTATCGATCCCAAGGGGTCGATATAGACCACTTTGGGAATCCCTGCATTAAAGCAACAGCCTTTGATTGCCAAGAGCTGTCTACATTTATTTCAATGTTGATTGCCTACTCGAGGCACCATTAAAGGGTATTTAACTTGAATTATCTTAAAGGCTTTCTATTTCAATAAATAAAGCATAAAAGCGAATTAGTTGACACGCAAATAAAAAGAAATTGAACGTAAAGGGCAAAGTTGAGAGTGCTCTAGTCTAGTCAGTAACCCTAAGCCCTCATACGCATTAGCGGCTAACCGCGCGTGCGGCTAACCGCGCGGCTAGCCGCTTTTATATTTTTATATGCAACCGCTCATATTGTAGGCACTAGACCGCGACGAAATTCTATACAAGTGGCTAGCCGCGCGGTTAGCCGCATACGCGGTTGACCGCTAATGCGTATGAGGGCTAAGTCGTGCGTGGGAGCTATTTCAATCAAGTATACAGGGTATAAGAAGACCGCTTCCGAAAACTTAGCGCTATTATTATACTACCTAAACACAATCCAATACGACTAACCATTTACCTTATAGCGTAAGTATCACGCGCAACGGTTGGTACATACCGCACGCTGGAGGTCAAGGTAATGCAACGTTCGTTGACCTCCAGCGTCAGCTGATTTTATTTGAATTACGTTACGAACTTTAAAAAATACAGGAAATATTTTTTTGCAATAACCCCCCAAAACGGGTATTGCACAAAAAATTCAATTTTTTTTTTTGTAAAAACGAATTTTTTTTTCACGTTTTTTTATAGTATCTTATCAGTAATCATCAGTAGGTACCTGTATTCGTTTCCGAGAGCGTTCTCCCGATGCCCTGTATTTCGTTTCAAACGTTCATTTTCATTTATGTAAGTGTAACTTGGACATTTCTAAAGGAACAGAGTGCTTAGTCTCAGTTTGGAGCGCTCCAAAACTTTGTAGTATACTATTGATCGAGTTCAGAGTAAAATGGACCTAAAATGGCTAACATTAAGGTTTGAGTTCGCTAATACATTCAGCATTCGGAAACAGCCAGCGCCCCAAGCAGAAATGTTGTAAAATAAATATTCGAACTATGAAGTTACGACTTTAAAATAAAAGTCTTTGGGTTCATTTTGCTCTGAAGTCATTTGTGATTCGATCAATAGTATACTAAAAGTTTTGGAGCGCTCCAAACTGAGACTAAGCACTCAGACCGTATAAAGTAGGGTGTTTAAATTGCTATGTGCATTGGTAGTCGAAGGATCGCACGTCGGACGATTTTAATTTGCATTCGCCATTTTGTTTATCTTGGAGGACTGTCATTATTGTGTTTACTACGTTTCTTTGGCATTAACATACTTGTAACTACTTGATATTGATGTTAGTTACATTATACTGATAATATAATGGTCGAATTATAGGGTGGAAAGATCGAATTATGTAGTTAGAATAAAGCCTCTTTAACCCCCGACGCAAAAACCGTGTGTGTGTGTGTGTCTGTCTGTTCCCCTGTGGCGCTCAAACGGGTGGACCGATTTGAATGCGGTTTTTTTGTTTGAAAGGTGAATTTGTGTTCTTAGCTATGTTTGATGAAAATCGGTCCAAGATGGCCGCCACCACAAAATGGCGGATGAGATATTTTTCCACAACCCCCTCAATATGGGTATTAAATGAAAGGGCTTAACTAGTACAATAACATTATTGCAAATCCAAGATGCCCGCCGCCACAAAATGGTGGATGTCGGGGGTTTTTTAAATTTTTAATTTATACTTGTAATTTACGTATTTAGTTTTCTTTTCACTTGTTCATAAAGATACATGATAAAAAAAACTTTCATCTGTTCATTTCGGTACGCATCGAAATAACACGCCAGCAGTTTCCAACACGACGGTAATGGCGATTGCTGGACGACGTTAAGTAGTACACCTAATCTGTTAGTGAGTACTTAAAAAACCTCGTTAGCACAATATACAAGTATAATAAATTAAAAATTTTAAAAATCCCCGACATTCGCCATTTTGTGGCGACGGCCATCTTAGATTTTCATAGTGCTATTCTACTAGTCAAGCCCTTTCGTTTGATACCCATATTAAGGGAGTTGTGAAAAAATGTGTAATCCGCGATTTTGTAGCGGCGGCCATCTTGGATCGATTTTCATCAAACACAGCTAACAACACTCTCGAATAATTCACCTTTCAAACAAAAAAAACCGTATTCAAATCGGTTCACCCGTTTGAGCGTTACAGGGGAACAGACAGACACACACACACACAGACACGTCAAACTTATAACACCCCGTCGTTTTTGCGTCGGGGGTTAAAAAGGAACACTAGGCTGTGAGGTTGTGACGTCATAGAATACGATCTGAAACACATATACTTAACCGTTATTTAATAATGAAGGTAGCAGTATTTTCTAGGGTACCCCGGGATCTCTTGAAATAGATATTAGGTCCGGCCTTTCAGCGTAGCAATTTGGGACCTTTCAGACAGACCGGCGCGGAGAGCAGAGCAAATTTTAATCGCATTTAAAATAGAATCTTAAGACATTGAAATAGGCTTTATTTTTACATGTTAACTCTTTTATGATAAGAGGATGCTCGAGCATGCTCCCAATACGCTCTGTGTGAAATATATGAGAGCAGCCGGTCGGCTACTCGTCGAGCCGGTCGGCTGCTCCATGCCCGTGCCCTTTCGCGCTCGAGCATCCGACCGGCTCCGTTCGCGTGCTCTTTCATGCTCGCACAGCCGACCGTAGGCCGAATATGCTCTGCCGTCCGGCCCAAGAGCGTACGCTCGGCTCCGAGCGCATCCGCGTGTCCGTTCACACAGACCGGCGCGGAGAGCAGAGCAAATTTGAACGGCCGGTCTGTGTGAAAAAAAAAATGCTCTCCGACGCTCTCCGCGCCGGTCTGTCTGAAAGGTCCCTTTAAGTGAAGCTACCACTCGAACGCTCCCAAGTGCGCCGCATACCAACGAAGTTTCATTCTTATATTAATAATAGCTGAAAACTGCGACTTTGCTCGCGTAGATTTAAATGTACCCATCACAAAAAGTAGCCTATGCTCATAAGCAAGCTGGCATGGGGTTAGAACACCGCCAAATACCGATTCCGGGCTGGAATTGGGAATTTCTTGACAGAAAACCTAACAATTTTTGGCCTGACCCGGGAATCCAGGACCTCCTGACGTGCAGTCAAAATCGCTAGATCAACGAAGTCAAAAAATTTTTGTTATCCATCCTCTAGAAACTTTGTGGTTTTTCAGGTTTTCATAAAAAATATGCAATCTCGAAAGGCGAAAGATTTACGTTTTATTTGAGAGTGATTGGTTAGGTAATATTGAAATAAGATTCAAACTTCGTTTGTATAGGGCGCGCTAGAGACAAACTCCTCTGAAATTCTATACCTACGGCACGCAAACTTAATAAAGGGGCATCCTTTTAGTAACGAACAGAATAAAATTATTGGTTTCAAAGAAATCTGGACTCGCACCAAAATTTCATTATCTGCGAGTCGTCGTTGCCCACCTTTATACGTCCACCGCTGGACATAGAACGCTTTTAGCGACTCCCAATCACCGCGGTCTTGCGATTCTTGTATCCAACACCGTGCGACTGCATATCGTCTGTCAACCCAATGGGTGGTCGAATTTCCGGTGCGAGGTCGCCATTTCAGCACCTTGGGATCCCACGTTTATGAGCTAGGTCGTTTTTAAGTAATTCCACACTTCGAGGTCTTGTAACGCTTGTATCCAACACCTTCGTGTGACTCTTCATATCGTCGGTCAACCCAGGCAGTAGGTGGTCTGACTTTCGCCTGGGACGTATACAACGGGTTCCCCAGGCGTCCAGCACAGTCAGCGAGAGGGAACAGCCGTGGTGGTTTTAGTTAGGGTATACCCATAGGGGGAGTCCCACATAACCCCCGTTCTGCCCAAAGAACGGGGGTACCTATAAAAGGTTTCCACCACGAAAAAAAAAAAAAAAAGGTGGTCTGACTTTCCGTTGCGAGGTCGCCACTCCAGCACCTTGGGACCCCAACGTCTACGGATCTTCGAGCTATATGAGGTTGCCCATTGCCCTTCAGCTTCGGGACTCGATGAGCTAGATACATACATATGTCGGTAACTTTTGTGCTCCGGGATTCTTTGTTTCTGATTTAATTTCGCAAGGATGAACCATCGCCCGCTGGGAACATTACTTATTTGGGCGATTTCCAAACAAGTTATGTTCCAATACTTGCTTTTACTGAAAAGCTCTCTCTCTCTCAGCCATGCAGGTTTCCTCACTATGCTTTCTTTCACTTATAAATCGATTGATATTTAATTGCTTAAAACGCCTGTAACTCTGAAAAGTTACAGGTGCGTGCCGGGGATCGAACGCGGTCACTCCGAAACGGAGGCTGAAATCTTAACCACCATGCTATCACCGCTTCTATCTCGATATTTTTTTAATTTTTTTTTATTCCCTTGACTGCAATCTCACCTAATGGTAAGTGATGATGCAGTCTAAGATGGAAGCGGGCTAACTTGGAAGAGGTACCCCTTGATCGGTTTCTACACGGCATCGTACCGGAACGCTAAATCGCTTGGCGGCACGGCTTTGCCGGTAGGGTGGTAACCCAGCCACGGCTTAAGCCTCCCACCAGACCAGACCAGAGACAATTTAGAAATTATAAAATCCCAAATTGCCCCTGCCGGGAATCGAACCCGGGACCACAGCGCTCACCACTGCGCCAGGGACGTCGTCATATCACATAGCACATACATATAAATCCCAATCTCACACCTATCCAGTTGCAAGCTGTCACATCGTCAAATACAGAGGGATCTCTCTCAAGGTTTGACATGAAAAATTCAGGGCGCGTTCTCGGCGGGATTTACTACGTACGAGTACGTGTCTCACCCCGCGGCGTGTCTCTTTTTTAGGGTTCCGTGCACAAAAGGGTAAAAACGGGACCCTATTACTAACGCGATGTCCTGCGTGAGCGACGAATACTACGAGACGCGACGCGATACGACGCGACGCGATTCGACTCCATAGAAAATTACAAACTTGTCCACGCGACAACGTAGGCCACATGCAGGTTCAGCTACTGTTTGATATTTTCGCGTCGCGTTGTCGCGTTTGTCGCTGACGTAGGACACCCGGTTAGAGTACGCTATCCGCCTGTCTGTCTGTCCGTCGCCACCAGGCTGTATCTAATGAACCGTGATAGTTAGACAGTTGAATTTTTTACAGATGATGTATTTCTGTTGCCGCTAGAACAACAAATACTAATAAAATAGAATAAAATAAAAATTTAAGGGGTCGAGTTTTTTTGCTCGGTTTTGCTCGATATTGATAACAGCAACAGGTAGATAGAATATTTAGTTACACATTAAAATTAAAGTAAAACAAATATTTAAGGGGGCTCCCATACAACAAAAGTGATTTTTTTGCCGTTTTTATATGTATAATGGTACGGAACCCTTCGTGCGCGAGTCCGACTCGCACTTGGCCTGTTTTTATTAATATATAAATTGCGGGCAAAGAAGCAAGCGGGTCACCTGCTATTAAGTGGTTACCACTGCTCATGAACATTTGCAGCACCAGAGGAACCACTAATGCGATGCCGTTAGAGTCTATGAAAGAAATGACCTTGCGCAACGCTTGGTCACTCGTGGTTTCAGCTGCTACTCTATGCGTCGTAGGTATACCTCATTGTTGAAGGTGGTGACCCGTTTCATTCCCACAATGATAGGGGTTTTCTTGGGATAACAAGTGATAATCTTAAAGATTGAAAGTTAAACCGACTTCACCACACACCTAACAGTCCGTATCTTGAAAACTACTGAACCGATTTTGATGAAACTTGCATTGTTCCCTAAGTTGAAGTAAATGTAAGCCAATAAAAGAGAATAGTTCAATAAAATCTGATTAATAGTTACGGAGAAATGCGCCCTCTTAAAAGTTAAAAGGCTTCTCTCTTCTCGAACGAAAGAGCTTTAAGGATAAACGAGATGTGATGTGACCCCATACCTACTCAACATTTGAAAAAAAAAAAACCGGCCAAGTGCGTGGCGGGCCACGCGCAATGTAGGGTTCCGTAGTCACAATCCTCGAAAAACAGATATAACTCCTTAACCTGTGAACCCTACTTAGCCGTGATAGTTTTCCTTTAAAATTGATTATATACCCTACTGCTGTGAATTTTTTCAAGTTCCTATATACTGCCATTTGGCTGATAGAGGGGGGGGGACACTTGACTCTAATAAAATAAAAAACACTTTAAATCATCATATTTTACAAACGGATCTAGAAATCGAAAAATGATGTTCCCACACCCACAGTATTTTTAAAAGACCTATTCAACGATACCCCACACTATGGGGTAAACGAGAAAAAAAATATTCATCCCCACTTTACATGTAGGGGAGCTACCCTAAAAAAATATTTATCAAAATTTTATTTCACCGCTTTGTCGGCGTGGTTAATATTTATACTCATGCCAAATTACGGATTTCTAGCACTAATAGTCTCTGAGATTAACCGAGGACGGACAGACGGACAGACGGACAGACGGACGGACATGGCGAAACTATAAGGGTTCCTTGTTTACTACGGAACCCTAAAAAGGTTGAAAGACATACGAAGAAAAGACATGTTTTCATTACATCGGAAAACGTAATAAATCTCACCGCGTAAAAGGAAACGGAATAAAAGATGAATACTAATCTTACTTTTGACAGTTGCGACTCGTGACTTACCTTATGAAGAAACACGTATGTGTACAGTGTATAAGAAGACCGCTATCGAAAACTTAGCGCTATTATTATACTACCTAAACACAATACAATACCAATAAACATTTGTCTTATATTTGTAGTACCTATTAGTTAGTGGTTTAGTATTCTTCAAACCGGCAATGTAAAGGTTGCACAACTCGGGGTCAATGACCCTGGAGCGGCGGCCTACTAGCAACAATTTTAGGTATTTAAACGTCAGCTGATTGTAATACATGGCGAATAAAAAAAAAATACAGGACTTATTTTAAATTTTTCCCAAATTTTTTTGTGGTATCTTATCACTCTTATCAGTAATCATCACCACAATTACCTGTCTTCCGATAGCGGTCTTCTTCACCCGTATCCACTGTCCATGTATGTACATGTTGAAACAAGATATCTTAAGGCCGATTTACACCAAACGAGCGAATGCTCGTTCTATCCCCTCTCCGTCAAATTCTATTAGTGTAAACAGAGACAGAACATTCCTTCGTTGTTCTATCGTAGCTCGCATAGATTCTATGGAATATTCTAAGAATGATCGCTCGCTTGATCTAAACAGCGCTGGAGCGGGCGAACAGCAGCTTCGAGCGTTCTTACGTGTTCGGATGTGCTCGCTCCCCGGAGCGGTCTCTTCAAAGTGTTCTTGTGTTCTAGTTCGTGTTCTTATTCTTGCTCGTTGTTATTTTGGTGTAAACGCTGTCAACGAGCTTTCGTTTACACTAAAATATCAAGAAAGAATGCTCTAGCTCTAGCTCTAGCTCTTTGTTCGTTTGGTGTAAATCCACCTTAAAACACTCAATACCAAGTTTTAAAGAACATGTAAAACAATTTTATCTCGAACAAAAATTCCCGTACTATTTTAGTTCCTGGTCAAAACTTAATTTTCTCGAGCTAACCGTTGGATGCTTATTTACCTAATTTATTAAACTGTCTCTTTTTATATCGGTTAAACACTCACCGCTAGAAGCGGTTAAAAAGGAATGTCCAAAAATAAATGGAATCGACTCCAAGTACCTACCTAGTTTTAAATTAACTGCTGAAGTTTATGTTTATGATTCAAATTCTTTATGGTTGACGGAAACGGGGCATGCGTCAATCAATCCACAAATGCGGGACTTATAATAAATCTTTAACGCTGGTTAGGGCGTTTCCACACGTAGAGTTTTCCCGCTGCGTTTTGTTCGCGCTTGCCCAATGTTTGTTATGTATCTTTGACGTTGGTTAGGGCATTTGCGCTCATAAAGTTTTCAATGAAGCTAATTTTAAGTGACACTAAGTCCGCAAAATAATTTAAAGGACATGTTATTTATTTAGTAATTTAAAGTTGAGCTTAGCAGTCGAAGACTGCGTTTACAAAACATATAAAATACCGGAAACATAAATCGTAAATCTAGTTAGCAGACTTTGTTAGCAGATTATTTTGGACAAAAAAATGATTAGATAAGTATCAATAAAATTGATCCTACTAATATTATAAATGTGAAAGTGTGGATGTTTGGATGTTTGGATGTTTGGATGTTTGGATGTTTAGACGTTTGTATGTTTGGATGTTTGTTACTCAATCACGCCGCAACTACTGAACCGATTTGGCTGAAATTTTGAATGGAGATAGCTTATGCCCTGACTTAAAACATAGCATACTTAAAACATAACATACTTTTAATCCCGGTAAAGTATTCCTGTGGGACTAAAATAGATATAATCTTCCAAAAACGCCATAGAGGGCGCTGACTGTTCTTAGGTAAATCACGTTCACATAACACATTATTGTAATAGTTTGCTGTGTTGCATGCATTGGCAACACATTGGCTACTTTTTATCCTGGAAAAAATGCACAGTTCCCATGGGATTTTGAAAAACCCGAAGTCTATATCTACAGCTATAGGTAGATTATTATAGCGAACTTCCTTGATAGAAAGTATAAAGGTTGGAAAAGGGAGCGGGAACGGGAACCGGGAATCAACGATTCCCTCGGGATTTGTTCAAAACCGAAATTCACGCAAGCGAAGCTGCGGGCAGAAGCTATCACACATAATCACAATACCAATCCTACTAATCCTACTATACTGACTGGCCCGTTGGCGCGGTTGGCAGTGACCCTGCCTTCCGCTCCGGGGTCGCGGGTTCGATTCCCGCCCCGAGTCTGGGTGTATTTGTAATATGTATGTATGTATACCTTTATTAAAATATATATGTATTTATATGTAAATATGTCTATCAGTCGGCTGTTACCTATAACACAGGCATTGAGTTGCCTACTTTAGGAACAGACGACCGTGTGTGTATGTGTGAGTATTATATATATAAAGCTACTTGAAGTTACGTATTGATCACCTCTCCTGAACAATTTTGTATGGGACTTTTTCACCATACTTTCCGTATGTGTAGAATTCAAAAAATTTAGGTCTACAAAATTATAGAGAGAGCTGGACGTGGAAAATTGACTAGAGTACCCTAAGGGATCTCGAAACCTATCAGTCGGAGAGGTACCATCCACAAACAAAAAATGTTCAAAACCTTGGGCAATTGGGTGAACCGGTGAAAAAAATATGGCCACCAAACAAAAAAAAATTTCGTCTCCATACAAAAATTTCTTAATTTTCAAGAGGCTCTCCAGAACAATTTTGTATGGAACTTTTTCCCCTCACTATTTATGTGCGTAGAACTTATGGGTCTTCCTTCAGGAAAATTATGATACGTCATGAACGTGGAAAATATACCAGAGTACCCCAACGGCTCTCAAAAACTATCAATCATAGAGGCATGGTTCTGAAACTGAAAATGTCCATGACCTTGGGCCCTTTGGTGAGCCAGTAAAAAAAAGATAGGTACCAAACAAAAAAAAATTTCGTGTCCATACAATTTTTTTTTTAAATTTTCAAAAGGCTCTCCAGAACAATTTTGTATGGAACTTTTTTCCCTTCACTATTTATGTGCGTAGAACTTATAGGTCTTTCTTCAGGAAAATTATGAAACGTCATGAATGTGGAAAATTTATCAGGGCACCTCACGGGTCCTCTAAAACTACCAGTCATACAGGCATGGTCCCAAACAAATGTTATTAAGGACCTTGGGCCATTGGGTGAACCGGTAAAAAAAAGATGGCCGCCGAACAAAAAAAATTTTTCTCCATACAAATTTTTTAGGTTATTTTCAAGAGGCTCTCCTGGACATTTTTGTATGAAACTTTTTCCCCCCACTACACGTATATATAAAACTTAAAGGTTTTTTTCACAAAAAATACAAAACGTAGTGAATGTGGAAAAATTACCAGGGTACCTCATGTGTCCTCTAAAACTACCAGTTATACAGGAATGGTCCCAAACAAATGTTGTTAAAAACCTTGGGCAATTTGGTGAACCGGCAAAAAAAAGATGGCCGCCCAACAAAAATTTTTTTTTGAATTTTCAAAAGGCTCTCCTGAACATTTTTGTATGGAACTTTTTTCTTATCACTATTTATATGCGTAGAACTTTTGAGTTTTCCTTCAAAGAAATTATAAAACGTCATGAACGTGGAAAATTTACCAGAGTACCCCAACGGCTCTCAAAAACTATCAATCATAGAGGCATGGTTCTGAAACTGAAAATGTTCAACACCTTGGGCCCTTTGGTGAGCCAGTAAAAAAAAGATAGGTACCAAACAAAAAAAAATTCGTGTCCATACAAATTTTTTTTTAAATTTTCAAAAGGCTCTCCAGAACATTTTTGTATAGAACTTTTTCCTCTTACTATTTATATAAGTAGAACTTATGGGTCTTCCTTCAGGAAAATTATGAAACTTCATGAATGTGGAAAATTTATCAGGGTACCTCATGGGTCCTCTAAAACTACCAGTTATACAGGCATGGTCCCAAACAAATGTTATTAAGGACCTTGGGCCATTGGGTGAACCGGTAAAAAAAAGATGGCCGCCGAACAAAAAAAATCGTCTCCATACAAATTTTTTGTGTTCTTTTCAAGAGGCTCTTTTGGACATTTTTGTATGGAACATTTTCCCCCCACTACACGTATAAATAGAACTTAAAGATTTTTTCACAAAAAATACAAAACGTAGTGAATGTGGAAAAATTACCAGAGTACCCTAACGGCCCTCAAAAACTATCAATCATAGAGGCAAAACTATCAATCATAGCTACGGAGCAAAAAAAATTCGTGTTCATACAAAATTTCTTTTTAATTTTCAAGTGGCTCTCCAGAACATTTTTGTATAGATCTTTTTTTCCCCACTAAACGCATGCATAGAACTCATTAGTGTCCTTTCAGAAAAGATACGAAACGTGATACCAATATTTCTTTTTATCTTTCAAGAGACTCTCCAGAATATTCTGGTATTTGGTATGGCCCCCCCATTTCTTTATTTTACGAATATTGAAGAGACAACAAGGCCCGCGAGCTGCTTGCAGCTCGCGCACCGAGCGCAACACTAGTTTATTTATTTATTTACTAGATGATGCCCACGGCTTCGCCCGTGTGGATTTAGGTTTTTAAAAATCCCGTGGGAACTTTTGATTTTCCAGAAGAAAAAGTAGCTCATCTGTAGAAACCCGTCCACAAAACGGAAAAATCCCGTGGGATCCCCACGATTTCGGAATACAATTCCTTACAGCATCAGGGTTGAGGAGTTGGATATGTACCTACTCGAGTTCATTCAACGATAAAGTCTTTAATTGGTACCCCCAATATCAATTTAAATAACCGAAAGTTTCTAAAACCCATTAGTTTTGGGGATTAGGTCCCCTACAGCATCAGGATTGAGGAGTTGGAATCCAATTTTTTTATAAAACAGGGTCGCAATGTTTCTCTATCGATTAAAAAAAAATTACGCAAAATCGGCAAATTACAGAAATCTCGGAAATATCGGTGTACATAGGTAGAAAAACACAACTCCTCCTTTTTTAAAAGTCGGTTAAAAAAGTAGCCTATGTTACTCCCTGGTTAATTCTCTACTTGTATGTGAAGGTCCCGTCAAAATCGGTTCAGCCGTTCCGAAGATTAGCCCGTTCAAACAGACAGACAGACAGACAGACAGACAGACAGACAGACAGACAGACAAAAATTTTAAAAACGTGTGATTCGGTTACGGTAGCGTTCAAATAACCATATGAGCTTAATATGAGGTAGTTATTTCGATATTACAGACAGACACTTCAATTTTATTTATTAGTATATAGATTTATTTACTATACTTATACTTAATGTTATAAATGTGAAAGTGTGGATGTTTGGATGTTTAGATGTTTGGATGTTTGTTACTCAATCACGTCGCATCTACTGAACTGATTTGGCTGAAATTTAGAATGGAGATAGCTTATGCCCTGACTTAAAACATAGGGTACTTTTTATCCCGGAAAAGTATTCCTGTGGGACTAAAATAGATATAGACTTCCAAAAACGCGATAGATGGCGTTGACTGTTCTTGGGTAAATCACGCTCACATAGCACATTATTACAATAGTTGCATGCATCTGTATGCGTATGCACTTTTTATCCTGGAAAAAATCCACAGTTCCCACGGGATTTTGATAAAAACGAAATATATATACAGCTATAGGTAGATTACTATAGCAAACTTCCTTGAAAGTAGGTATAAAGTTTGGAAAAGGGAGCGGGAACGGGAGCCGGAAATCCACGATTCCCTTGGGATTTGTGAAAAACCGAAATTCACGCGGGCGAAGCCGCGGGCAGAATCTACTGGTTAAATAAATGATAATTAAATGATTTTATCAAATAATAAATAAGCCGTATAGAATAAAATATACTCGTGTATGTGTGTGTAATATGTGTGCACCACAAAAGAAAAAAACTGATATTCCTGCAGTCCTAAATATATAGTAAGTCAGAGGTAAGATACACAAGTATAAATTAAAAATTAAAAAACCCCCGACATTCGCCATTTTGTGGCGGCGGGCATCTTGGATATGCAATAGTGCTATTCTACTAGTCAAGCCCTTTCATTTGATATCCATATTAAGTGAGTTGTGAAAAAGTGTGTAATCCGCCATTTTGTAGGGGCGGCCATCTTGGTCCGATTTTCATCAAACATAGCTAACAACACTCTCGACAAATTCACCTTTCAAACAAAAAAAAACCGCATTCAAATCGGTCCACCCGTTTGAGCGTCACAGGGGAACAGACAGACACACACACACACACAGACACGTCAAACTTATAACACCCCGTCGTTTTTGCGTCGGGAGTTAAAAAGGCGGCCTTATCGATCTCTACCAGGCAATCCATAGATCTGGAAAGTACAATACTAATTTCAATAGCTCAAAGAGCACGGAGCGGATTCAAATCCGAATTGTCGACAGTTCAAACCCGTCCATTGTCGTACCCGTCTATTGTCGTACCTACCCATTCCTGATGCAAACTTTACGCTTAATTTGGAGGGGAAAGGGGACTAGATATATACCTTTAACATGACTAATATTCTTGAAAAAAATCTAAACAACAACTTAGATTTTTTAACAATCGTTAGTTTTTAAAATTAATTAATAGCAAGCTATGAGTAATTTAGGAAAAATTAAACCTACTGCAATATAATATACCGAAATAAAGAATAACTGGAAAAGGAGAAGCGTCCATACTCGTATCTTGAAAAGTACTGGACCGATTTTCATGAAACCTACACTGTTCCCTAAGATGCAGTAAATGTAAGCCAATAATAATAAAGAATCGTAACAATCCGATCAATAGTTTCGGAGAAATGCATAGACAAACATGTAGGTACATCATACATGTACCAATAAAATTTTGTTTATTTGTTTGGAAACACTAATAAATTATTATCATAGTGAATATAATATTATGTATTGCAGTTTCAATAATATTAAACACATACATTTCGAATTGAAAACCTCCTCTTTTAAATCGATTAAAAAGAGTCCTTAACAAGCTTAAAAAGAACTTTTTTTACGACGGTTCTATAATAAAAGCTCTGCCAAAAAGCTCGTGTGTAGAACGGCGTTCAATTTTCACTGTTTACGCGGCTCAAAATGGATGATTTCAAATTACGTAATGGTTTCCAGGGAAAGCTGTGTTGTAAGCGCTTTTTTATTGTTGCCACGCCATCCAATGCCGTGTAATGAAATGGTATACAAGCAAACAGTAGTCTCGCGGGGGACGAGATATACATTCCCGTTTGAATTATTTACTGGACCATCAGCTCTGCGTTTATCTTTGATAAGATTACAATTTTAAGGGCCTGTGTCACTTGACGTAAACTTACGTTTAGCCTATCCGACATCAGGTGGTGAAACAGGCCCATAATGAATTGGAATTCGTCGAGAATAGAACGGAAGTACCTATCAGAAGTAAGCAATGTTGGAAAAAATCACGATCTTTTCGAGAAAATCAGATAATCAGAATTATTTTTGTGTTTTTCAAGTCGAATTTTGATTTGAAATTTGCGTTATCCAGAACGTGGTCGTTGGTAACGGATCGAAGAGGATTTCCCGCGCGGTTTTTGGAACGATATATAAGATTTGGATCTTTTACTCATTCACTTTTGCTTTTTTTAGATTCACATGGGAGCTTTTGGTTGTGTTTTTATAAAAAAAATATGCTTCGCCACAATTAGACGCCACGCCACAACAGAAGATAGACATAGTTTTTACTAATACGTTATGAGATTAGTTTCTACTGACTAATCGTGTTTTGTGGCCATCCTTGCAAGATAGCAATGGTCTTTTATTGATTGAAACAACCGTTAAAGTAACAAATGTCAGAAAGGTTTTGTAACATAAAAGAGCGCTATCTATGTCTTCTCCTTAGTGTGTGACTTGACGCTGGAATGGTATAAAAGTTTACCGCATACGGAGTAACTAATTTATAAATCTTTATTGTTACAATCCAAAATATGGCTGGGAATGTTATACTTTTAATCAAACTTTATTATACCCTACGTCTAATTTATGTTTTAGGATCACGAAATTCGTACCGATAAAAAAAACCAGCCAAGTGCGAGTCGGACTCGCACAAGTAGGGTTTCGTACCATCGTCTTACAAGATTTAACACTATCATGTACTTTTATCTAAACACTTTTAAAAGAAAAATTTGAAATGATTATCATTAATTATTAATTTAGAAGTATAATACGACTCTAACAGACCGCGTCTTCTAAGTCCGCAAATTATTTTTTATTTTCATTGTTGTTCTATTAATTATTCACTGTTCAGGATATATATGTACCTAAAATTATAAGTAAGATACAGTTTTTGTGGACACCCCGGGACAAAATAGGTCTAATTGCAGCGAGTTTAAGAACCTTCCAAATCGTCAAATAAATCTATATCTTACTAATAAATAAAATTGAAGTGTCTGTCTGTAATATCGAAATAACTACCTCATATTAAGCTCATATGGTTATTTGAACGATACTATAACCGAATCACACGTTTTTAAAATTTTTGTCTGTCTGTCTGTCTGTCTGTCTGTCTGTCTGTTTGAACGGGCTAATCTTTGGAACGGCTGAACCGATTTTGACGGGACTTTCACATACAAGTAGAGAATTAACCAGGGAGTAACATAGGCTACTTTTTTAACCGACTTTCAAAAAAGGAGGAGTTGTGTTTTTCTACCTATGTACACCGATATCTCCGAGATTTCTGAACCTTTTTTAATCGATAGAGAAACATTGCGACACTGTCCTACAAAAAAATTGGATTCCAACTCCTCAATCCTGATGCTGTAGGGGATCTGATCCCCAAAACTAATGGGATTTAGGCACTGTCGGTTATTTAAATTGATATTGGGGATATCAATTAAAGACTTTATTGTTGAATGACCTCGAGTAGGTACATGTCCAACTCCTCAACCCTGATGCTGTAAGGAATTGCATTCCGAAATCGTAAGGATCCCACGGAATTTTTCCGTTTTGTGGACGGGTTAATACTTACTACAGATAGGCTACTTTTTGTTCTGGAAAATCAAAGTTCCCACGAGATTTTTACAAACTTAAATACCTACACACGGGCGAAGCCGTGGGCATCATCTAGTTGAAAATAAAATGTTAGGAGCTCCACTCAAAAAGTTCTTATTAACGACACCCCACAAGCTTACAAAAACTAGGGAAACTCCGAGCACTCTTCTACATCGCCTGCTAAGTGATTTTGAGCTTTTAGCGAATTAGCAATCTTATTGAGTTAAAGCCATTTATGTCATCATTGGCAGAATGCGCTGTTCCAAGACTTTGGTTCTTCAGGCACTGAGGGATTTTTACCCGACTACGGCAAAGGCCAAAAGGAAGGGTTATGATTTTAGCAGTCTATGTATGTATGTATGTATGTATGTATGTATGTATGTATGTAAGTATGTACAGTCAATCACTTAAGCCAATGCAGTTAAAGTAAACATACCATACTCGTCACGACATTTCACTTTTGCGTACAATATTTTCATTGTTGCTTAGAACAAATCACTCACAATGATCTTTTTTCCCAAAGTAAAACTTGTTAAGTTTATATTACACACAAAACCAATTCAATTTTAGCAGTTTACGTAAATATTTTAACAAAAATCTAGTCCACAATCGTAAAATAAAACCACAGAGTATTGACCTACTATGGAGTTTGACATAAGATATAGACTAAATGCCTAGTGCTGAAAACGAAAAGTGAACCATAGAGTGAATGTTATGAACGAGTAACAACGAGTTTAATCGATTCTAAAATTCGGGTAAAATCGGAAGTAATTTTTGTAAAGGTCAGTGTATTGCCTGTGTCTCTTTAATTTCTCTCGTTTAATTTTGCTATCGTTATTAAGTAAGGCGCATCCGATGCCGGCATCGTTTTTTTAGCATCGATTCGACTGTGGAATTTGCCAAAATTAGGTACCAGCTGGAAGTCTGCGTATAGAGATACTCAGTAACGATGCCATAATGATAACATTTGCTGCCTATTTAACGAATCGACTTCTACTCATATACATTTTTAACTAGTAGACGTCTTTCGCCTTCGTCCTTCGTCCGGCTTCGCTTGCGTGATACCTAAACTAAGTATTAATAAGCGTTGGGAAGGACATTGGCGTCCTTTCCAACGTTTAACTATAATCTTAACAAACACCGATACCAAAAGGGAGCGAGCGAGCAAACGATACTTTCGGTCGTCTTCGGTTTGTGGTGCCAGTGCCGTGTGCCGATGGGCCGCGCTGTCATTTCGCCGCCGCTTTCCGTTGCGTGGTCAACTGTCTCGCTCGCACTGCACTGGTCTGATCGTTTGATTCGGGACCCGAATATAAGCTTGTAAATTGTATTATTCAGGAGTACTTAAAAGTTCATTGATTTTATGTACATTTTACGACTATTTATCCTAGATGGCTCTGCTCTGCTCTGATTACATTTAACAATAAAAAGTTGAAAAGCATTAAGCAAATAAGCAATCAACACTATTAAAATAAGCAATCGAATAATAGTGGACTTTTTTAAATTAACGCGTTATTGTGCTTATTTTAATAAACGTGCTTATATTATATGCTTTCGTTTAAACGCCCACCTCTAATTCGGGTGTTGCGGGGTCATTCGTTTCGCTGCTTCTCTTGATGTTGTACGTGTCGGGTGTTCTCTGGTGCTCTTTAGTTTTTATTTTCGACGACTTGGCTTGTTTATCAGATTTTTTTTGGATGAGCACTCCCCCTCCCTCAAATAAAACTATTTCTTACTCTTTAGGTAATTTTTGGCTATTGTCATCAATTCATATATATTTTTATAAAAAGCTTTATGTTATTTTAAATCAGATATAACCAGATAAAACATCATGTAACAAAACTTGCTACAAAGCTAGTAATATTAATTAATGTAGTATCTGATTTCAAAGGTTTAAATAATATCGTTTTCAACGATAGAAGGTTGTTTTTAAAATCACTCTATTTCGATAATCGATTTAAGAATGTATTCATTCAATCGTCCATTCACAATCTGCCTACTTCTGCTTCCCATCACTATGAGTACAATGACAAATATGATCACGTGATCCGACGCCATTTCTGTTTACAAATACTGCATTGGGATATGGTATGGACTGTATGTATGTATGTTTGTTTGTGGGCGATTCTGTTTTTGTATGAGATTCTGTGTGTACCACCGTAGCGCCTAAACTACTAAATTTTATTTACGAAAAAAATCGAGAAGAGACCTTCGCGCGGCTTTCTAAATTACTAAATTAGTTTCGGATAGACAACAGATGGCGCCGCTAGCTGCTTGCCCCGCGCTTTCTGCACACTAAATTATTATTAAATTATTAAGCGTATTCAGGTTTTGTTTACGAACTTTATTACTGGTGGATGAGAAGACTTATCGAAGCTTCCCGTATGCTGCCCAGCCGAAAACCCTCGTCTTTCGAAATTGGACCTGCCTAATAGGGTACGCAAAGAAAGGTGTGAAAATTAGCACACCAATAAACTCTCACAAATCTCGTATAAACTGGAGTGAATTTATAACAGTACAAGAACAAAGGCAGCCTTTCACAACTGAATCTTAATGAACTTAATTTCAGAGAGTTTACTCAAAACTTTTCTGTTTGATGTTTTTGATAATGGCGAGACAAATCTTGATCTGACTAATAAAATTTATGATTGAAACAATCCTTTGAAATCTCTTTAATATTTTACAAGGCAACGAAATTGGGTAGGCACTTAAATTTAAATTTGGTCCTTCATTAGCAATACAAGTTTATATTGTATTCAAATTGTATTGTTAGTTTTAAGTATTTCATTTTAGACATTAGACATAATATAGGGAAACTTAATATAATTTTTTTCAAAATTCAAAATTTTGATTCAAGACATTTTATTACATTCATATGAAGTGTCTGTCTGTCTGTATGTCAGTCTGCTAGCTTTTCACGGCCCAACAGTTTAACCGATTTTGATGTTTGGTACACATGGTAGTTAGCTTACACCCCGAAAATTGACAGAGGTAATTTTTATCCACGCGGACGAAGTCGCGGGCATCATCTAGTATAATATAATAAGGTTTGATATATTTACAGCAAGATCTTAAAATCGTGTCGCAAAAAGTAAAATCGTGGTGCGCATCTAGCGCGCTACATCTGTGTGTCTGTGTGTGTTTGTTTGTTACTCTATAACGCCGCAACTAACCGATTTCGCTGAAATTTTGAATGAAGATAGATTATGTCCTGACTTAACACATACTACCACTACTATTTATCCTGGAAAATCAACAGTTCCGGCGGGATTTTGAAAAAACCAAAATCTAAAGCTACAGCTACAGGGAGATTACTATAGCAAACTTCCTTGAAAGTAGATATAAAGGTTGGAAAAGGGAGCGGAAACGGGAACCGGAAATCCACGATTCCCACGGGATTTGTGAAAAAACAATTCACGCGGGCGAAGCCACGGGCAGAAGCTAGTGTCAAATAAAAATAGTATAAGAGACGAAACAAAAATAGCATACAAAATTACAACACTCACAGGATATCGAACACTTAGATTGTATATCGCGGTATAGAAGGCAGGTTATTCCCGCGGTGGTCCCGCAGGGTACGCGATAAGCGCAGGAAACCGCGGCAGATGTTGTGATAAGATACGTGCAGGTACGTGAACCCGCCGTTTACTGACACTCTGTATGTAGATGGCAAACATTAGCGTGTGGCCTCGGGAGCCGGGAGCTTGGAACAGTGGTGGTTCTTTCACAGACGATTTTGTAACCCCCGACGCAAAAACGACGGGGTGGGGACAAAATGGCGGATAATATATTTTTTCACAACCCCCTCAATATGGATATAAAATGAAAGGGTTTGACTAGTAGAATAGCACTATGTAAATTCAAGATGGCCAGTGGCCACCACCACAAAATGGCGAATGTCGGGGTTTTTTAAATTTTTAATCTATACTTGTACCTAATAGTTGGGGATGTTAAGACATGAATTCATCGTCAATGACAAAAATTTAAAATTGAGATAGAAAGATGGGTAAAAACGGAGCCCTATTAATGTCACTTTGCTGTCTGTTTGTTTGTCTGTCTGTCCGCCGGTTTAACTTAATAACGAATTCGTCGTCGTCGTTATCAGCCGATTGACGTCCACTGCTGGACATAGGTCTCTTGAAGGGACTTCCACATGCCACGGTCTTGTGCCGCTTGTATCCAGCGGCTCCCTGCGACTCGTTTGATGTCGTCGGTCCACCTAGTCGTCGCCACTCCAGCACCTTGGGACTCCAACGCCCATCGGTTCTCCGAACTATATGAACCCTTCATCACACCTGTTCCAAGTTAGCCCGCTTCCATGTTAGACTGCAACGTAACACTACCAGGTGAAATCGCAAGGGCTATCATCGAGTCCTGCCCCCGGCTCCTGTACTATAATGTTAAACAATGAATTCTTTGTTAAGCCGATCTGAGATTAATACCAGCCGTAGGTAATGGATGTAGGTCCTGTTATGTAACGGAGGGGTATTCTTTACAGACTGCAAGTGACAGAAATTCTTCGCAAAATGCTGTTAACTATGCTATGCTATAACTATCGGTTATTCTATGGAAATCAAGAACAATCCTACGAAATAGAAATCGCTAAACTATGCTATGATATATGCTATAAATAGGATTTTTCTACAGAAATCTTGAACTATCCTATGGAATAGCAATCGCTTGGCCTCACAGCTTTGTCGGGAGGGTGGTAACTAGCCAACGTCGAAGCCTTCCACAGCAGATCAAAGACAATTTAGAATTGATTAACTCGTAAATTGCCTCTGTCAGGCAACTAACCCGAGACCTTCCACGTATAAGACCACAGCATTCACCACTGCACCAGGGAGTCAGTTAAATATTCAGTAGCGGCTCTGATGTCACTAAACTTTCTGTCATATATAAAATAGTGTAATGTACGAGTTATAGTTAGGGTTGCCACTTTATCAAAAAAAATTCGATGGATTATAATATTTTTCAGAATAAGCTAAGTACATAAATAAAGTATGCGTCAAAAATAATATAGTATTTAATGAAAACAATAAAAAAATAAAAATGCATTTTATATCTGCTATTTACCTACTCATATTCGTATCCGTAGTTGTAGTAGTAACTGCCCTAGCGCGGTCGACTGCGGATCATTAGGTCCTGGATTCGATTCTCGGGTTGGGCCAAAAAATTATGATTATTAGATTTAGGTTAGAAACTGGCGCTAATAGATACACCCGCGTGCCTCGGAGAGCACGTAAAGCAATCGCTTGGTCTCCTTGGTCCTGCGCCTGATCTCTCTCCGGTCGTATCGCATTGGCGTCCCATCGGACTATGAGGGTGAAGAAATAGAGAGTGAACCTGTGTATGCGCACACACTTGTGCACTATAATATCTCCTGTGTACTTGACTTGTCTACGCCTCGGTTGAGATTGGCCGCCGTGGCCGAAGTTCGGTCGGGAGACATTTATTATAGAGACTAATAATATATGTACATTGTACAATATTGGCGTTTTTGGCGATTGGGTTGGCAACCCTAGATACAGTAGGGAATAGACAGGTTTGAGGCTCAATCGCGTTATCTATAATTCGTCGTCGATTTCAAACTTGTTAGGAGAACTTTATCTGGTAAATATGTTTACGTTCACTTTGAACAGGGTGGGTGTCGATAGAGACGCCGTTTGATGTGATATCGTTGTATAACAAGATATTATGTGTTGTGTAATTTTTATATAAACAAGAATAAATTAAAAATTTAAAAACCCCAGACATTCGCCATTTTTTAGTGGCGGCCATCTTGGATTTGCATAGTGCTATTCTACTAGTCAAGCCCTTTCATTCGGTACCCATATTGAGGGAGTTGTGAAAAAATATGTAATCTGCCATTTTGTGGCGGCGGTCATCTTGGACCGATTTTCATCAAACATAGCAAATTGAGCGCTACGGTGGAACACGCACGCACGCACGCACGTACGTACGCACGCACGCACACAGACACGTCAAACTTATAACACCCCGTCGTTTTTGCGTAAAATGAATTCAATTGTAGGTTTTAAATTTAAAGTAGTGCAGAGCTAGGAATGGACTCTTGGGGTCCCAAGATGCTTAAGTGGCGAAACGAAGCGTAGAAAGACCCACCACTAGATGGACGGACGATCTGAAGCGAGTGGCTTGCAGCCGCTGGAAACATGTGGCACCAGACCGTGTTCTGTGGCGATCCTTGCAAGAGACCTATGTCCAGCTGGACGTCTATTGGTTGGTAAAGTAGTCCGGGAAAAGAAATAACCTCTTTCCTTTCCCTTTTTCCCTTTGTGCCGAATTTCGTTAAGAACCGTTCCTCTCTTCCCTTTCCACAAGACCAGAGACAATATAGAAATAACAAATTCCCGAATTGGCCCTGTCAGGAATCGAACTTGGGACTTCTCACATAAAAGACCACAGCGCTCACCTCTGCGTCGTAAAAAATTAATAATTTCATTTAATAAAAATAAGAAAAAAGTTAATCATCTACCAGGTAAATCTTCCATTCAGTAGAAAAAAATATTCTATTTAAAAGCAAAAACATTTCCATTCCTTGATGACACTCGCTCTCGCGAAGAGCGCAGCATTCGTGTCAAGAGGCCTTCACAAGATTCAACTGGCAGACAGCTAAATGATCTAAACAGTTCATTTTATATTATTGCATTTCTATATGAATATAAATTAATTATTTTTTCATCGTAATCAAATTCAAATAAACTTTATTCAAAATTGGTACGCTGTACACTTTTTAAACGTCAATTTAAGAACAGGTAATGGTGATAATTATTTACGGAAACTTAAAACTAAAACTACGAGATTTCCAAATGCGCCCTGGTCTGAGAAGAGCCCACAACAAACTCAACCGGGTTTATTTTTTTATTATCACAATCATACATCTACATATGTAGTTTCAGGAAAATTTTAGTATATATATATAACACACCCAGTCAACATTCTATGTACCTAAACACGAAATTATATGTCACTAATATTTTTGATTGATACACCGATTTTTTTCTGAGATTGCTATACTGAAGTCGGTTTTAAGTTAAATTTTTCCCAAAATAAAATATAGTTTATAAGCCTTTCTGTTCTCTCAATATAATACTCTTGACACACTCGCTTCAATAAATATGTCAATATAACACTCATTTTTACGAGTGTTATATTGACACACTTTTTTATTCACTACACAACTCGTCTCGTTGTATTGTTTGAGTATGGAGAAGAGTTTTTCAGAAATATATTGAGCCACTTACGGAGAAAATATTCCCATCTCTTCATGACGCTCAGTCGCGCATTCGATGATCGATCTTCAACATATTACACTCAGACAGCAAAATGATCTAAACAGAGCATTTTATTTTATTGGATTTCCATCTTAATGTAAATTAGAATTTAGTCTATTTCGGCATGAGTGATTTCTGCATAGGTAGGTAAGTACATAAATGGTAAGTGTATAGTTATTTCATCATTTGACATATTCCTGATGAGTATAATCAATTTATCACTCATTTTCATGAGTTCTGATTCTTACATTAATACACGCAAAAAAAAAAACAATTACAATCCTTCTTTTCATTTTATTGTTTGTATGGATCACAGAGATATATTGAGCAATTTACAGATAAACTATTTTCAGCTCGTCATGAACCTCATTCTATCACGAAGCGCGCAGCATTCGTGTCTTGTGGCATTAGAGAGATCCCACTAGCAGACAACTAAATGATCTTAGCATTTTTATATAAATCCGCTTTCGTCTAAATATAAATTAGAAATGAAAGTTTATATTGGTTCGAGTGGTTTCTATATTAATATATCTTTCAGTTGAGTGTTTCAATATAATATCACTATCTTAAAAGTTGTCGACGTCGCGTCTTCGTCTTTCTAATAAGTGAAGTGCAGAAGTAATATCATTTAAACATGTGTCGTACTGATCGAACTGAACTGTTTTTAACCCCCGACGCAAAAACGACGGGGTGTTATAAGTTTGACATGTCTGTGTGTGTCTGTCTGTTCCACCGTAGCGCTCAAACGGGTGAACCGATTTGAATGCGGTTTTTTTGGTTTGAATTGTGAATTAGTCGGGAATGTTCTTAGAGCTATATTTGATGAAAATCTGTCCAAGTTGGCCGCCGCCACAAAATGGCGGATTACATACTGTTTCACAACTCCCTCAATATGGATATCAAATGAAAGGGCTTGACTAGTAGAATAGCAGTATGCAAATCCAAGATGGCCCGCACCACAAAATGGTGAATGTCGGGGGTTTTTAAATTTTTAAATTTATACTTGTTCTTATATTTTTCACACTATAAAACAATTGTTTAAATATTATGTACGTATATTTTACAAACTGTAGTTTAAATCGGTGGATCTTGAAGAGCCGTAGCGGGATGACACGGCATTTTATCCACGCCTGTTGGACACTTACTGTGTCGCAACCCATCTTTTCGGAAACGCTGTCCTACGCACTTCTAAAGACTGCGATAAAGTGGGTGTGATAAAGAAACTGGGAAAGATCCATTCAGACGTGATGGATAGAGTGACTGGCGTTGAATCGAAAACATCCAAATATAGCTTCTTCGTACTTTCTATTCCTTACAGAGTATATCCTATTAATGTATTATATCCTATGATTTGGAGTATGTAATGTGTGTAACTACTAAATTATGTAATAGACAATACAAGGTAAGTTTAACATTTCGGTTCAAATTTTGATTGAAGATGGTTTTGCTAAAGGAAATCACAGTAGGTACTTAATTTAGGACAGAATGTAGCGTCGTAAAATATTTTCGAAAAACCATTTAAACAACAATTTTAGGGTTCCGTACCCGAAGGGTAAAAAACGGAGCCCTATTAATGTCACTCGGCTGTCTGTCCGTCTGTCCGCCGGTCACAGGTCTCTAGCTCGCAGACGAAATGAGTTACAAACCTGAAATTTTGGTATTTAGTGTAAAACGTTAACCCAAAATCAAATATTGAATTAGAAATTGAATTAAATTATTTTTCAGGGGGGCTCCCATACATGAAAAAGGAGCCGGAAAAAAAAATTTTTCTTTACCCTAGCTTGTGGGGTATCATTGTTTAGAGCTCATTAAGTAGAGTACAAATATATATATTTTTAATTTTTATCTCAAAAAATAAGGGAATGGGAGGCCATCAAAGTTGTCAGTTTTAGACCATTTTTGTGACGGGGGCTATCTCAAAAACTAAACTAGTTGGGAATATGATATTTCAGTATATTATGTACTATATGCTCTATTTAAACAACAAATACTGAAAACAACGATTTATTAAATAGTTTATAAGCTGTGACCAAAATAAACGAACATTTTTTTGGATTTTTCTTTCACGGTTTGTTGCGATGTCTAGCTCGGAAATTAAATATTTCTTAGACCCAAAATATTATATTGTTCATAATTATGTACGGAACCCTAAAAGAGCGAGGCCCGACTCGCACTTGGCTGATTTTTATTTAATTGATTTTCTAAGTCAAGAACACTTACCCGGTCAAAGTTTCTTTTAACTGCTTCTTTTATCAGGTAAAAATATTATTGACAGCAGGCTTCGGTCATAAGCAGTTCTGACTGAAATTTCGGTTAAAAGTAGTTTTGACCAGCACTATCGATCAAATCTCTTAAAAAGTTAAGGAGGTTACTGAAAATCACAAGGGAAAGCATAAAAAATTTATAAACGAAATCCAAACACCCCGACTCCACGTAACCCCACCCCTAGAGAGTTTTGTACAAAACACGTTAAAAAAATACTATTAGAAATGATAATTAAGATTAGGTCCTAGCATAAAGTCAATTTAAGTCAAATATTGCAAAAGAAAATGCTGAAAAACTCAGTCTGTATTTCACATAAAATATAACTGCGAATAATTATGCGAAGTGTATCTAACACAAACGCTGAAGTTGTAATTATTCTTTTAGCATGCAAAATGAAATGTAAAAATTTCATTTCAACGAAAAACTTTACATGCAACAATAAAAATACCATTCAATTTAGTAGGAAAGTACTGTTGCATGTTGTATTATAATAGCGTTACAACTGTGCTAAGAATTATTTATTTAGGCCTTACATCAGTATAAAAATATTATTCGACAGTGTAGATGATTGAAATAATTTTTATCTACTCTCATATCATAAAATTCCGAATATGAAATCAAAATGTGTCATATATTGGACTACTTTATTCACATACATCTATAATATTTAAAAAAAAATTAAAAAAGTTCATTATAACACTACTTTGTTAGGAAATTATTGCAAAACAATGTTAAAAAATAATTTTTTCTACATTATAGTACAGGCACTGGGTTCTGGTATTTTTGAGCCATGCCGGGTGTTTATTATTATTATTATTATTTAATACTTTATTGTACACCAAAAAAACATAAATTAAACAAAAGAAACATTTTAAAAGAAATAGGTACAATAGTTAGTTTACAATAGTTAGTTAGTTTAATTTTGTTACTTACAATGATTATCCCGCTATCAAAGTTACCCTATTACTACTACTGCGAAAGTGTGGCGGTAGCAAGATGCGGCCAGAGGACAGAGTGTAGTGCTACCATAATTGACCATAGACGCACTGCACGCACCGCACATTCGAAATTGACAATTGAATTTTGGCGCCTATTATTTAAATTTTTAATTTATTATTTATTTACTATTCAGTTTTTGTAACTCAAAATTTTGCAAGTGATTTTTGTTGCGCGGAAAAATGTCTAGCAGTGATACTGAAGAGAATTTAACTCCACCAGACATTCTGGAAATAGCATCGGGAATGACAAATAATCTTTTGCCAGCAAAATCAAAGAAAATTTACGATAAATGTTACCAAGATTTTATGAGTTGGAAAATTTTGAAAAAAACCACTTCATTTTCAGAAAATGTAATGCTAGCATATTTCCAAGAATTATCAAATAAATTTAAGTCTTTGTCCTTATGGGCTAAATACTCAATGCTCAAAAGTATATTGAGTATCTACAACCAAATCGATATTATTAAATACACAAGACTGATTGCTGTTTTAAAAAGAAAATCGCAGGGCTTTAAGGGAAAAAATGCAAAAACGTTCTCCCCTGAAGAATTGAGTACATTTATAAATTGCAATATCCAAAACATGAATACTTATTATAATAAATAATTTTGTTAATTTCTTAGTCTCTTCTTTTATACGTAAGATACCTATTGATGAGCTTAGATAAAGTAGTGTATGAAACTCTACATAATTAGTTATTAAAACACTCGTGTAATACTATTAAAAAACTCGCCTGCGGCTCGTTTTTTAAACTAACACTCGTGTTTTAATAACCTCTATTATGCAACCGTTTCATAAACTACTATTAGAATATTTTGGTGTAGACATGAATCTATTTATAATAGGAAATTGCAGTAGGCTGAGCTGCGCTTTCCAGAGTCTTTATGAGTTCCAGTAAACGTAGATTGTACAGTATATTTATTTCCACACATCCATATTATATTTCTTTGCATCGAAATTCTTCTATTTTGCAGCGACGCGTTTAAAGAATTTCTTCAGGAATTCCCAGTAGATTTTAGCTCCATTTTCCGGAATCTTTAGGGATTCCAGTAAACACATATTCACATATTCACTACGATTAAACTAATTTCCATAATTGTTCAATTAGTTGTGATAGTAAAGCACTTTAGAATTCTTTGCTTCGAAATTCTTCTATTTTTCTGCGACGCGTTTAAAGAATTTCTTCAGGAATTCCCAGTAGATTTTAGCTGCACTTTCTGGAATCTTTAGGGATTCCAGTGAACGGAGATTGTACAACGTATTTCCACATATATCCATTACGATTAAACTATTCTAATTTCCAGAATTGTTCAATTAAAATTAGTGACAGCGCAGCACTTTAGCACCGAATGGCCTGTGTTGGGAGCGTGTGGGGCAATAAATAACACGCTCCAATTTGTATAAAGGCATTTGCGGCGCTCGTTCAATTCGGAGAACTATAGTTTGTAGATCCGTTTTATTTGCGAACTACCAATGGACGACTGTGAACTTTGAATTTATTTGAATAAACCACCCCTGGTCCTACTCCTCGACCTCAAACCAATAAAGAAGTTAAGTCATCATCAAACTGAAGGGTTCACTTTTTACGTAGTTAATAGTTAGTAAGTACTTTTTGGCATTACTTTTAAGATGAATTTTGTACTTGCTATTTTTGTAGTAATGATTGATGAAGCTCTTTAATAATATAAACAGAGATATCTATCTATCTATAATATAATAAAACTGTAACAGATCCAATTCTGTACATTGAAGATATTTTGAAATTTTTTATTGGAGGGCACTCTATAATCGATACTGAAGCCAAAACTGTAATTTTTTTCATTTTTGTCTGTCTGTCTGTCTGTCTGTCTGTCTGTCTGTCTGTCTGTCTGTCTGTATCTTGGCCGCGCATCACGCCGAAACTACTGAATGGATTCGAATGAAACTTGGTACGATTTGAGTTTATACTCCGAGGTAGGTTATAGGATACTTTTTATCCCGAAATTCAGCACGGTTCCCTTGGGATAGAGGATGAAAGTGAAAAAGTGTATTTAGCTGTAATTCATTAACGCGTTGTTCGATTTCACTCATTCTTTTTTTGTTAGAAAGGTAATACTTTAAGTATTGTCCCGTAAATATTTCAAGGTCATAGGGTTTTCAGTTTAGAAATGACAGACATTTATTGGGTTCCAATAACTTGGGACCCGGATCTTTGTACGTACGGCTTATTTTAAACTGGCGTGCGTTTAAATTTATGTTTGTCGTTCTGTCTATTTGTTCCAGCTAATCTCCGAAACGGCTGGATCGATTTTAATGGAACTTTCAATGTTATAAGGAGTAACAGGCTACATTTAGTTTAGATACATAAAAGAATTATGGGATCCGATCCGATCCTATATAAAACCTATAAACACGCGAACGAAGTCGCGGGGGTCAGCTAGTAATATAATAAAACTGTAACAGATCCAATTCTGTACATTGAAGATATTTTGAAATTTTTTATTGGAGGGCACTCTATAATCGATACTGAAGCCAAAACTGCAATTTTTTTCATTTTTGTCTGTCTGTCTGTCTGTCTGTCTGTCTGTCTGTCTGTCTGTCTGTATCTTGGCCGCGCATCACGCCGAAACTACTGAACGGATTCAAATGAAACTTGGTACGATTTGAGTTTATACTCCGAGGTAGGACATAGGATACTTTTCATCCCGAAATTCGGCACGGTTCCCTTGGGAGAGGGGAAGAAAGTTAAAACGTGTATTTAGCTGTAATTCATTAACGGGTAGTTCGATTTTACTCATTCTTTTTTTGTTCGAAAGGTAGTACTTTAAGTATTATCCCGTAAATATTTCAAGGTCATAGGTTTTTTAGTTCAGAAATGACAGATATTTATTGCGTTCAAATAACTTGAGACCCGGATCTTTGCACGTACGGCTTATTTTAAACTGGTGTGCGTTTAAATTTGTGTTTGTCGATCTGTCTATTAGTTCCAGCTAATTTCCGAAACGGATGGATCGATTTTGACGGAACTTTCAATGGCAGATAGATGATGTTATAAGGAGTAACTTAGTTTGGGTACATAAAATAATTATGGGATCCGATCCGATCCTATATAAATCCTATAAACACGCGAACGAAGTCGCGGGGGTCAGCTAGTGATACAATAAAATCGGCCAAGTGCGAGTCGGACTCACGCACGAAGGGTTCCGTACCATTATCTATAAAAACGGCAAAAAATCACGTTTGTTGTGCAAAAGCTCCCTTAAATATTTATTTTATTCTGTTTTTAGGGTTCCGTAGTAAACAAGGAACCCTTATTTAGTATTGTTATAGCGGCAACAGAAATACATCACCTGTGAAAATTTCAACTGTCTAACTATCACGGTTTATGAAATACAACCAGGTGACAGACGCACTGACAGACAGACAGACAGGAGAGTCTTAGTAATAGAGTGCCGTTTTAATCTTTGGGTACAGAACCTTAAAAATCAATACAAATGCGAATCAGCCTTATGATTTTAATCTCCCAGCAAAACGTCCCGGTTAGCGCGTTTACTGTCTATCACTATCTGATTACCTATAAGTATTGAAATGAAACTTTCATTAATAAAAAAAAATAAAAAAACAACAAACCAAACCCACAATTTACCCATTTCATTGACATAATGCAACTGACAGCTACAAGAAAGGATTCCGAAGGCAACCGGTAATTACCGGCATGTTTCCACCGGGATGCAAATTAAAATCCTCGGGCGATCCGATCTCTGAGCACGGCAATTTAACAGCTTTCATTTTATTGTATAATTCACTATGAAATTATGCTTTACAAAAGGTAGGTAAGAACTAAGAAAGTCATTTCAAAATCTGTATACAAATTGAGTGACGTGTTAAATAGACTACGCTGAACGTATAGAATAACAAGTATAAATTAAAAATTTAAAAAACCCCAACATTCGCCATTTTGTGGCGGCGGCCATCTTGGATTTACATAGGGCTATACTACTGGCCCTTTCATTTGATACCCATATTAAGGGAGTTGTGAAAAAATATGTAATCCACCATTTTATAGCGGCGGCCATCTTGGATCGATTCGAAAGGGCTTGACCAGTAAAATAGCACTGTGCAAATCCAAGTGGCAGTCGCCACAAAATGGCGAATGTCGGGGGTTTTTTTTAATGTTTAATTTATACTTGTTCACATATTTTATTTGCCTTCACGTTTCTATAATCTAAGAAACATGAAGCCCAGTTAAGATACAGCATGACCCGAATTCACGAGGGCGAAGCCGAAGGCAAAGAGCTAGCGTGAAAAAAATTTCCCACTTACTTATTATTAAAAATACGGCTTAATAAAGGCTTTTTTTCGGCGTTCGGCAAATGACTTGTTAGAGCCTTGACCCCAAACACGAACAATATCCAATACTTAGTAATGCTAACAGAAAATTATACCCCCTGGCTCCACCTTAGCGACAAAGTTAAACAAAATATACACGAGTTCATTAGAACTGGCCTTGACTTGATATAAATACAGTGGTCCGTGGTAGTACTTTACTAGCGAAAATTAAGGGATATAATTATCTTGAAAAAATGTTTTCCTAGAATACTTTCTATAATTATTGTTATGTTGTTATCGTTCTGCGCTGCTTTAAAGATTTACAGAATTATAATAAGTCTTAATAATATGTAGCTGCTAATTTTTTTTTTCATCACCATCATCACGATGAACCTATTACCGTCCCACTACAGGTCACGCGTTCTCCTCTCAGAATGAAGTGGTAATTTTTTGATCAATTTTAATTAGGTATTTGATTGTATTATCCCGGGTACAGTTTGAGTACCTTCAAGGAAAGAGTGATTAGGCATCTTCTAGGCAAGCGCTCTCCAACCTAGAACTCTTTATTGCTTTTCACCATCATTATTATCAACCCACTACCGGCCCACTGAAGTGGGCCAGAGTGGGTGAGAGTGGTCTCCATTCAGAATGAGAAGGACTTATAGGCCGTAGTCCAACCACGCTAGCCAAATGCGGATTGGTAGACTTCACACGCCTTTAAGAACATTATGCAGAACTCTCAGGCATGCAGTTTTCCTAACAGTTAAAGCAAGTGATATTTAATTGCTTAAAACGCACAGAACTCCGAAAATTTAGAGGTGCGTGTGTCGAGGATCGAATTTGGTCTCTCTCGAAAAGAAGCTCGAAGTTGCTTCGCTGTCGCAGAGTGTCTATGTCGACAATAGCCTGATAGCCTTCTTCTGGCTGCCACCACTTCTGTCGTAATGCGCAAGCTTATAATGCAATAAAAAAAATCTACTTAGTTTCGAGATCAGGGATACTTTACCAGATTATTATTTACCTACTAGCTTCTAGCTTCGCCCGCGTGAATTTCGGTTTTTCACAAATACCGAAGGAATCGTGGATTTCCGATTCCCGCTCCCTTTTCCTACGTTTATAGTTATACCTACTTTCAAGGAAGTTTGTTATAGTAACGTACCTATGGATGTAGCTATAGTAGGTTTCGGTTTTTTCAAAATCCCTCGGGAACTGTGTATTTTTCCAGAATAAAAGTAGTATTTGTTAAATCAGGGCATAATCTAAGTATCTCCATTCAAAATTTCAGCCAATAGTTGTGGCGTGAAAGAGTAACAAATATACACACTTATACACACACAAACTTTCGCCTTTATAATATTAGTGTGATTATCGATATGGACTTACTTAACAATAACAATATTATGAAAGCTCTGGTAGTGTAACGTAACCCCCAAACAGCCACTGCGCCTGTTTAATCCGGACCCACACACGCCAACGCGCCTGATTACGGTCATTAGAGCGCAGTCGGTCGCCGGAGGCCACTTTCCTCACTTCGGCTATACACGGAATTATCGCCACTTTTTTTTTTTGGGGAAATGACGGGTATTTCGTTGAATTGCTCAGTTTTTTCCCCACCACTCTCGTGGAAAGACCTGTAATTTCGCCTCCGTTTAGACTTTAGTGCTTAATCGTATGCTTTATCGAGGGAGATTTCGATGATAGCGCTTCCTTATGGAGGGAGATTTTTTGATAGAGTAATTTTTTTCGATTTTTATTGAGCGCTTCTTTACAATATTCATCCTGGTAATAATGATGGTTAAGGGTTACTTTGCGACGAAGAAAGAACGTACGATAATGCGGCTTGCTGCTTGTTGTGGCGTGCGTTTGTGGTATTGCTACAAATGGAAACATTTGTGGCTTTAAGGAGATTTGTGGTATGCTACAAATGGAAACGTTTGTGGCCTCAAGGCGATTTGGGATATGCCAAAAATTTAAACATTTGCGGCCTTAAGGCAATTTGTGGTTCGTTGCAAATGGAAACCTTTGTGGCTTTAGGGCGATTTGTGGTATACTATAAATGGAAACATATTATGTGGCCTTAAAGTGATTTAGGATATGGCATAAATGGAAAAGTTTGTATGGTATGCTACAAATGGAAAAATTTGTGGCCTTAGGGCGATTGCTTTAACTTGCCAAAAAGACGCCCGCCACAATATGCTTGCTGCGTGTGGCATTGTCGCGTTTGTTGCTCCGGCGTAAAACAGCCAAGATAACTTATATCTTAACTAAGTATGAAACTAACTTGAAAGAGATAAAAGGCAGTTTTGATTTTTTATAAACCCATTTCAATTATAATTATTTTTAACCCCTGACGCAAAAACGACGGGGTGTTATAAGTTTGACGTGTCTGTGTGTGTGTGTCTGTTCCACTGTAGCGCTCAAACGGGTGGACCGATTTGAATGCGGTTTTCTTTGTTTGAAAGTTGAATTAGTCGAGAGTGTTGTTAGCTATGTTTGATGAAAATCGATCCAAGATGGCCGCCGCTACAAAATGGCGGATTACACATTTTTTCACAACTCCCTTAATATGGGTATCAAATGAAAGGGCTTGACTAGTAGAATAGCACTATTGCAAATCCAAGATGGTCGCCAACACAAAATGGCGAATGTCAATGTCAATAGAAAGACATTTGCTTTATTAATACCTAACTTATGCTTATTTTTCGCAGTTGGTTTCTACGACGTCGATTTTAGGTATTTTATATGTAGTGATCATCGTTAGCGTTTATAGAATTGGGTAAGCAATAACAATCGGCGTGGCCATCTCTTTACATTGAAAGGACCTGCCCAATGCCCCATACACGGGGACAATGATCGTATTCCTTTTATTGTTATTGTTGTGTTACGGCGGCTTTTTAACCGAACTACAAAGAAACCGCCAAGCGCGAATCGGGCCTCTCTATTAGGGTTCCGTTTAAATGTCAAATTAAATTATAAAACCGGCAAGTGCGAGTCGGATTCGTGCACGAAGGGTTCCGTACCATTGTCTATAAAAACGGCCAAAAAAACACGTTTGTTGTATGCGAGCCCCCTTAAATATTTATTTTATTCTGTTTTTTAGTGTTTGTTGTTATAGCGGCAACAGAAATACATACATCATCTATGAAAATTTCAGCTTTTTAACTATCAAGGTTCATGAGATACAGCCTGGTGACGGACGGACGGACAGACGGACAGACACACAGACAGACGGACAGCGGAGTTTTAGTAATAGAGTATCGTTTTACCCTTGGGATACGGAACCCTAAAAACGTTCGGTTGTTTTAATTTCAGCTTACAAACTACATTAGAGGAATTAATCATCATCATCATGATCAACGCATTACCGGCCCACTACAGGGCACGGGTCTCCTCTCAGAATGAGAAGGGTTTAGGCCGTAGTCCACCACGCTGGCCAAGTGCGGATTGGTAGACTTCATACGCGTTTGAGAACATTATGGAGAACTCTGGCGTGCAGGTTTCCTCACGACGTTTAATTCACCGTTAAAGCGAGTGATATTTAATTGCTTAAAACGCACATAATTCCGAAGAGTTGAGGTGCGTGCCGGGGATCCCCTGAAACTGAGGCCAAAGTCTTAACCACTAGGCTATAACCAAAGACTTAATAGGGCTCCGTTTTGCCCTTTGGTTAGGGAACCGTAATAATTTAATAAGTAAGTAGATAGGTACTCACCTCAGCTAAATCTCATCATATAGATTACCCCCTAATGAGGCTAAGCATAATTTCATAAAAATATTGACCTTTGAATAAATTAAACGAAAAAATTACTACCCATCTTTAGCGCGATGCGAAATCCCCTCAAGTTGTTCGCGAAAGTTATACGCGGAAAACTCATTATGTTCCCAAGATGGGGGAAACTCGGGGGAAACTCAAATCCTTAGCGAAAACAATCGCTTCTAAAATACATAAGAGATTTCTGCGAGAGTCGCCGCCTGTTCTCAATTTCTTGGTTAGAAACCTAGCTATTGCGGAGTATATAAATGTACTAGCATTGCGTAAATTAGTTTCAATTTGATCTTAACGGTTTCCCGCGCTTTGTAATTTATTTAAAGGTCTTTCATTGAAAATAAAAACCAGTCAAGTGCGAGTCAGACTCGCGCACCGAGGGTTCCGTACTTCAGAAGTATAAGTACAATCTGTTTTTCATTAGTTTGTCTTAAAAGGTAAAGTGCAAATTAAGCTAGGCCTCTAAATTGTATGAGCACTCATACAACTCAGAGGTCTATCTTAATTTTCCAATTATCCTTTCTTAGTGTGCGCCTACGTTATAAAAGGAAGCTGCTGTGAAAATTTCAAGTTTCTAGCTTCAGTGGTTTAGGCTGTGCGTTGATAATCAGTCAGGACAAGCTACTTTATATTATTAATACATATCTAGATAGAATAGAATAGAATATAGATAGAATAGAATAGATAGATATTACGAGATTCTGTTAGATTTTTGGGGCGGTAATTTGCCATGACCGCATAGAGATCTGAGAGAGAAACTGCCTCGTTGGTCTTGTGGTTAGCGTATTCGACTGCCGATCACGAGGTCGGGCAAATAATTGTTAGGTATATTGGGTTTTTCTGTCAAGAAGTTCTCAGTGCCAGTCCGGACTCCGGAGTTGGTAGTCGGCGGTGTTTCACCCCCGTGCCTCGGTGAGCACGTAAGCAGTCGATCTCGGTTATTATCACTATCATGCGACAATAGTCGTTAAAGCCCGCCAAACCGCATTGGAGCAGTGTGGCGGATCTAAGCTCTAAATCCCTCACTCCTATGAGAGAGGAGACCTGTGCCCAGCAGTGGGACGTAGTCTGTAGTGGTGGTGCTGGCATATAGATCAGAACCTTACCTTACCTTACCTTATATGCTGTAGACGCTTTACGTGCTCATTTACCAACCAGCTGGCCAGTTTTGTGATTCGCGAATAATTCAGAAAAGCATAAATTTTCGCTAGTATTTAAATGCGACTCTTACAGCCTTTCAATAGGCCTGAGAAAGAGTCATTCAGGGTGAAATGGCCCTCAGCCCGTTTGTCAAGGGCTTGGCGACTGTTTTGTTGTGGTACTAACTCAGCATTTTGTACACTCAAGAAGTATGGGGTGAAATTACGTTACTTTATGGAATATTCTTTCGGTTAGGTATATTTTTAACCTCCGAGGCATAAACGACGAGGTGTTATAAGTTTGATGTGTCTGTGTGTGTGCGTGTGTGTGTTTGTGTGTGTGTGCGTGCTTGCGTGCGTGCGTGCGTACGTGCGTGCGTGCGTCTGCCTGTCTTTTCCCCCGTAGCGCTCAAACGGGTGAACCGATTTGAATGCGGTTTTTTTGTTTGTAAGGTGAATTTGTCGGGATTGTTCTTAGCTATGTTTCATGAAAATCGGTCCAAGATAGCCGCCACCACAAAATGGCGGATAACATATTTTTTCACAACCCCCTCAATATGGGTATCAAATGAAAGGGCTTCACTAGTAGAATGTGATATGCAAATTCAAGATGGCCGCCACCACAAAATGGTGAATATCGGGGGTTTTTCAAATTTTTTATTAATACTTGTTATTATAATAAAAAGGTGTTATAAAGTAAATGCAAACTTATAATTTACCTTCCTGTGATTGTTTGTTTACGAAGAACTTCTAGTTTAATACCTTTCACTTGTTAACAGCTGACAAACATCTCACGGTCCTTAAGTATTGATTATAATTGAAGCGGTCGGAAATATTCTGTAACCCTTCATTTTGTATCGGTTGGCCCTAATGTTTGAATATTAGATGCCGTATATTACTTATGCATACACGATTATGGGTAATACACATCACGCGGTGAGTTAGGTTACCGTTAAAGTTATATTTGAACACCAAATAATATACATTTTTTTTTAATTCATCTATACCCGTATTACTAATTCCCTGGAATTCTGACGTTTCGTAATGTTACCAGAGATAAAACAATTCCCATAAAAAAAGATAAAAAATTCAAAACTTATGCAAACAGAAATCAACTGCCGCATGTAGATATGACAAATGCCTGACAGACACTTCATGGTGATAATGTCATTTGACATCCATTTTTGAATATTTTTTTTCAATGTGCTTCTTTTGTTTTCTGTTGCTGTCAGTGTGCACTTTCTAGTTTCCACTCTTGGTATTTTCTATTTTAAGGCGAAACGAGTAATATTATTACGCGGCATATGGCTTTTTATGATGACAGGGAATTAAAGTAGTTTGGGGTAAAATCGTACTTCGTAGATATTAACCCTGTTCTCCATAGAAATAACTCATCTGTAAATGACAATGACAGCTGTCAGAATTCCGGGGAATTAGTAATACGGGTACCTATACAAGTTAGCCTTTGAGATCTCACCTGATGAAAAGTGACGACTGACGACGCAGTCTAAGGTGGAAGCGGGCTGACCTGGAAGAGGTATGGCAGTTTGTTATCCGACTACGGCAAAGCTAAAAGGAAGGGTTATGATTTTAGCAGTCTATGTATGTATGTATATGTGGCCGGTTTTTGTATGAGATTCTGTGTGTACCTTCCACCTAAACTACTGGACCGATTTTGATGAATGAGGTGTCTATTGATTCGTTGTAATGGTCCGGGTGACATAGGCTACATTTTATTTACGAAAAAATCGAGAAGTGAGCTTCGCGCGGCTTTTAGATTATTAATTATTAGTTTCGGATAGACATAACAGATGGCGCCACTAGCTGCTTGCCCCGCGATTTCGGGTTTCGCTTGCGTAGTCGGGTTTTAGTTTACGAACTTTATACACCTGATCGGATTTTACGCGGCATCGTACCGGAACGCTCCGGCTGAAACCTCCCATCAGACCAGACCCGAGACAATTAAGAAATTATAAATACCCTAATTAACCTTGATAAATTTTTTAATAAAACGATGGTAGTAAATACTTTTTAAACTGTTTTTCTTGTATATAGATGTGTAACATGAAAGACTATAGACGCAGCTGTAATTCAAAGTAGCCATAGCAGTCGCGTCCAATCAAGTAAAAATATCGCATATTTTTTTATACATTTTGATTTCTTAGTTCTAAGTCTTTTCGACTTGTACTGAGTAGGTAGGTACATAGGTCCTACTTAGACTGAGATCGATAGAGTGTAGCTACTCCGACTCTGCTTAGACTCAAGAAAGAGTTAAAACGGGACAAAAACATGTCCATGAGAGTGAGGGAATAGAGAGTGCACCTGTGTATGCGCACACACTTGTGCACTATAATATCTCCTGCGTAGATGGCGAGTCTCTGCCTCGGTTGAGATTGGCTGCCGTGGCCGAAATTAGGTCAGGAATTATGTATGTATGTATATAGGTATATATGTATGTATATATGTATGTATGTATGTGTTTGTATGTTTGTGTCCGATTTCTGTATGAGATTCTGTGTGTACCACCGTAGCGCCTAAAGTACTGGACCGATTTTGATGAATGAAGTGTCAATTAATTCGTTGTTATAGTCCGGGTGACATAGGCTACATTTTATTTACGAAAAAAATCGAAAAGTGACCTTCGCGCGGCTTTCTAGATTATTCAATTAGTTTCGGATAGACATAACAGATGGCACCACTGGCAGCTTGCCCCGCGCTTTCTGCACAAGAAATTATTAGTTCGTTCGTTTCAACTAATGAATTATTAGTTAATTAAGGGGCGCTTTTCCCTGTTTTAGGCGATTTTGGCCCTTTTCCAACGAGTTTTAAATCAAGAGGAAGATTTTTTTACGCGCCGAAAAAAATATATATTGTAGATCAATTCTTTATCAACTAATTTTAATGTTTGAAAACACAAAAGGTATGATTTTGCTCGATCATAAAAAATTCCGAAGAAATGCTGATTTTTTACATTTTTCTAGTTTTATGTATAAAGTTTTGCACCAAATTTTATAAAAATTATATCTGAATAAAGTTTATTGCATTTACTATAAGTTACAACGACTTTTTTTTTTTTAATAAAAATCCAAGAAAAATTCTAGCCATTTCTAGCATAAAACGGTCACGCGCAACGCTCTTGCCATGTACTCAGTGGCTCACAGGCCTTCATCGAGGTAGGACGTGCGTCAGTTTTTGCCAGCCGCGCTCCCCGCGATTCATATTCGTAATTTCTCTAATTTAGTTATAATTTTTTTTAAATTAGTAATAATAAATATTATTTTGTAAATTTGTGTCTTTTTAGATAGAGTTAAGTATGTAATAAAAAGTTAGTAGAGGAAAATGTGAGATTTTGAAATAATGATATTTACTAAAGTAACCACAGTATACCTACTTAGGTATCAGTAACCAGTATGACCATTTTATTATATTTTGAACCTCCGACGCAAAATCGACGGGGGGACGGGGGTGTTATAAGTCTGACGTGTCTGTGTGTGTGCGTGTGTGCGCGCGCGCGTGTGTGTGTGTCTGTCTGTCTGTCTGTCTGTTCCCCTGTAGCGCTCAAACGGGTGGACCAATTTGGGTTTTTTTTGATTTGACCGTGAGCTCGAGGCCCGGCGCACACTGAATAATGAACTTTACACTATTGACATACGGTCGCGCGGTACGGTACGCGCGCGGTGTTAGCAAGCAGCAGAGATACGTGCAAGGCTCGCCACAGTTCAGTATGGACGATGACGGATTTGTCGACGGCTCGGGTGCGGCTCGTACAATGAATGGGGAACAAGGAATGAAAAACTTTATACTTGTAGTATTAGTGATCAGGTGAAGTAAATAGATTCAAATCAGAAATCAAATCACATATAGACATTACTAAAATATTCAAACATCTTATTTTAGTAATGTCTATATGATCTGATTTTTGCTCACGTGGTCAGATTTTAAAAGCTTATATCTCCGAAACTATAGGGTGCAGCCCCATGTTGTTGGTACTCAAACTTCTTATTTTTGCGATGTCTATGTGATCCCGTGGTCAGATTTTTAAAAGCTTATATCTCCGAAACTATAGGGTGCAGCACCATGTTGTTGGTACCAAACTTCTTATTTTCGCGATGTCTATATGCTCACGTGGTCAGATTTTTAAAAGCTTATATCTCCGAAACTATAAGGTGCAGCCCCATGTTGTTGGTACTCAAACTTCTTATTTTTGCGATGTCTATATTCTCACGTGGTCAGATTTTTAAAAGCTTATATCTCCGAAACTATAAGGTGCAGCCCCATGTTGTTGGTACTCAAACTTCTTATTTTTGCGATTTCTATGTGATCCCGTGGTCAGATTTTTAAAAGCTTATATCTCCGAAACTATAGGGTGCAGCCCCATGTTGTTGGTACTCAAACTTCTTATTTTTGCGATGTCTATGTGATCCCGTGGTCAGATTTTTAAAAGCTTATATCTCCGAAACTAAATGGTGCAGCCCCATGTTGTTGGTACTCAAACTTCTTATTTTTGCGATGTCTATATGATCCCGTGGTCAGATTTTTAAAAGCTTATATCTCCGAAACTATAGGGTGCAGCCCCATGTTGTTGGTACTCAAACTTCTTATTTTTGCGATGTCTATGTGATCCCGTGGTCAGATTTTTAAAAGCTTATATCTCCGAAACTATAGGGTGCAGCACCATGTTGTTGGTACTCAAACTTCTTATTTTCGCGATGTCTATATGCTCACGTGGTCAGATTTTTAAAAGCTTATATCTCCGAAACTATAAGGTGCAGCCCCATGTTGTTGGTACTCAAACTTCTTATTTTTGCGATGTCTATGTGATCCCATGTTTAGATTTTTAAAAGCTTATATCTCCGAAACTGTAGGGTGCAGCCCCATGTTGTTGGTACTCAAACTTCTTATTTTTGCGATGTCTATATGCTCACGTGGTCAGATTTTTAAAAGCTTATATCTCCGAAACTATAAGGTGCAGCCCCATGTTGTTGGTACTCAAACTTCTTATTTTTGCGATGTCTATATTCTCACGTGGTCAGATTTTTAAAAGCTTATATCTCCGAAACTATAAGGTGCAGCCCCATGTTGTTGGTACTCAAACTTCTTATTTTTGCGATTTCTATGTGATCCCGTGGTCAGATTTTTAAAAGCTTATATCTCCGAAACTATAGGGTGCAGCACCATGTTGTTGGTACTCAAACTTCTTATTTTCGCGATGTCTATATGCTCACGTGGTCAGATTTTTAAAAGCTTATATCTCCGAAACTAAAAGGTGCAGCCCCATGTTGTTGGTACTCAAACTTCTTATTTTTGCGATGTCTATATGATCCCGTGGTCAGATTTTTAAAAGCTTATATCTCCGAAACTATAGGGTGCAGCCCCATGTTGTTGGTACTCAAACTTCTTATTTTTGCGATGTCTATGTGATCCCGTGGTCAGATTTTTAAAAGCTTATATCTCGGAAACTAAATGGTGCAGCCCCATGTTGTTGGTACTCAAACTTCTTATTTTGGCGATGTCTATATGATCCCGTGGTCAGATTTTTAAAAGCTTATATCTCCGAAACTATAGGGTGCAGCCCCATGTTGTTGGTACTCAAACTTCTTATTTTTGCGATGTCTATGTGATCCCGTGGTCAGATTTTTAAAAGCTTATATCTCCGAAACTAAATGGTGCAGCCCCATGTTGTTGGTACTCAAACTTCTTATTTTTGCGATGTCTATATGATCCCGTGGTCAGATTTTTAAAAGCTTATATCTCCGAAACTATAGGGTGCAGCCCCATGTTGTTGGTACTCAAACTTCTTATTTTTGCGATGTCTATGTGATCCCGTGGTCAGATTTTTAAAAGCTTATATCTCCGAAACTATAGGGTGCAGCACCATGTTGTTGGTACTCAAACTTCTTATTTTCGCGATGTCTATATGCTCACGTGGTCAGATTTTTAAAAGCTTATATCTCCGAAACTATAAGGTGCAGCCCCATGTTGTTGGTACTCAAACTTCTTATTTTTGCGATGTCTATGTGATCCCATGTTTAGATTTTTAAAAGCTTATATCTCCGAAACTGTAGGGTGCAGCCCCATGTTGTTGGTACTCAAACTTCTTATTTTTGCGATGTCTATATGCTCACGTGGTCAGATTTTTAAAAGCTTATATCTCCGAAACTATAAGGTGCAGCCCCATGTTGTTGGTACTCAAACTTCTTATTTTTGCGATGTCTATATTCTCACGTGGTCAGATTTTTAAAAGCTTATATCTCCGAAACTATAAGGTGCAGCCCCATGTTGTTGGTACTCAAACTTCTTATTTTTGCGATTTCTATGTGATCCCGTGGTCAGATTTTTAAAAGCTTATATCTCCGAAACTATAGGGTGCAGCACCATGTTGTTGGTACTCAAACTTCTTATTTTCGCGATGTCTATATGCTCACGTGGTCAGATTTTTAAAAGCTTATATCTCCGAAACTAAAAGGTGCAGCCCCATGTTGTTGGTACTCAAACTTCTTATTTTTGCGATGTCTATATGATCCCGTGGTCAGATTTTTAAAAGCTTATATCTCCGAAACTATAGGGTGCAGCCCCATGTTGTTGGTACTCAAACTTCTTATTTTTGCGATGTCTATGTGATCCCGTGGTCAGATTTTTAAAAGCTTATATCTCGGAAACTAAATGGTGCAGCCCCATGTTGTTGGTACTCAAACTTCTTATTTTTGCGATGTCTATATGATCCCGTGGTCAGATTTTTAAAAGCTTATATCTCCGAAACTATAGGGTGCAGCCCCATGTTGTTGGTACTCAAACTTCTTATTTTTGCGATGTCTATGTGATCCCGTGGTCAGATTTTTAAAAGCTTATATCTCCGAAACTATAGGGTGCAGCACCATGTTGTTGGTACTCAAACTTCTTATTTTCGCGATGTCTATATGCTCACGTGGTCAGATTTTTAAAAGCTTATATCTCCGAAACTATAAGGTGCAGCCCCATGTTGTTGGTACTCAAACTTCTTATTTTTGCGATGTCTATGTGATCCCATGTTTAGATTTTTAAAAGCTTATATCTCCGAAACTATAAGGTGCAGCCCCATGTTGTTGGTACTCAAACTTCTTATTTTTGCGATGTCTATGTGATCCCATGTTTAGATTTTTAAAAGCTTATATCTCCGAAACTATAGGGTGCAGTCCCATGTTGTTGGTACTCAAACTTCTTATTTTTACCACTATGTGCTCACGTGGTCAGATTTTTAAACGCTTATATCGAATCCACAGCCAAATCCACAGCCCCTAAATGTTGGTACTCAAAGTTATTTTTTTATATTCTATAAATACAGAACTTATTATGCATGTATGTACCTATTTACCCCATTTTTATTTATCCCTATTATTTTACCTGCAACAGGTATAAAAATAAAAAGGAAATACTTTAAATATCATCCCGTAAACATTTTAAAGTCATCGGTTTTGTAGTTCAGAAATTACAGCCATCACAACCCTCCATATTTTATACAACTGGGAAACCGGATTGTACAGGAATCTTTGAACGTATAGATTATCATCTTAAGCTGGATCGATTTTGATGGGACTTTCTCTAGAAGATATGCACCTTTTGATTGCGCCACTTTTAACAGTTTTTAGCAAGGCATGAGCTCAAAGGAGCAAAACAAAAAGAATAGAATTCCCGCGGGATTTTTAAAAACCAATATCCACGCGAACGAAGTCGCCGCCATATATTTTTTCTCGTTGTTAGAGCGTCTTCTGTAGAATATTTAGTCCTGTGGGCAGGCTATACCGCTGTTTTATAGATATATAAATAGATAAATGAAACATATTCCTACACCTAACTCACGTGACAAAGTGGCAGTTCTTTTTTAAAAACTGGCGTAGAAACGTCGTAATGAAAAAGGTATATAGTTTTCAAAACTATGCTGTTCAATATTTTCGGATGAAAATATTCTTCTATTCTTATATTATGATCTAAAGACATGACATAGATCTGGTAACAAAACAGATCTAAAATAATGGTTGAGTCAATTTTAGAAGAAAACAAAACAAAAAATAAAAACATAATCTATTTTAAAAATATGTTGTAAAACTGATTTAATCTATACTGTGGCAAGGAATGCTCGAGCGAGGTCACTGCTCGATATCGGTCGGGCGCGTCTTTAACTACGATATGTAGGTAATATTAGCGGGGGCTGAGGTAGCGCGCAAATACCTAAAGTTGCAAGACAACCGGGCCTTAAACAAATTATTAAGCGTAGTCGGGTTTTAGTATACGAACCTTTTACTTGTTGTATATATCACGGAATTGCGCAAAGTAACGCCTGCTTCTATTCAAAATAGATACCAATCAGCAATTGAAGGAAACTAAATCGCCAACAAAAAAATCCACCAACACTCGTTTCCAGTAGTTCGCGTGTAATTTTTTTCGTGTAACGTCGGATGTATTACCTGAGGCCGGCGTCAAAGCTATCCGCAAGTAAGTTTGTGGTGGCGGGCGGCGGCCATGTTGGATTTGAAATTTATCATAGCGTACCTTTATTCTACGCATTCAGTGAAGTCCTTTCATTTGATAACTATATTGAGGGAGTTGTGAAAAGATATGGATTCCGCCATTTTGTGGCAGCCTTGTTGGACTGATTTCCATCAAACATAGCTAACAACACTCCCGACAAATTCACCTTTCAAACAAAAAAAAACGCATTTAAATCGGTTCACCGGTTTAAGCCGCTACAGGGGAACAGACAGACACACACACACACACACATACAGACACGTCAAACTTATAACACCCCGTCGTTTTTGCGTCGGGGGTTAAAAAACAAAGAACAGCAAAAAACGATGTTAGCGGATTATAGCAAAATAATTTTGTTTTTCTTTGTATATCACGGAGTTGCGCAAATTAACGCCTGCTTCTATTCAAAATAGATACCAATCAGCAATTGAAACAAACTAAATCGCCAGCAAAAATCCCCCAACACTCGTTTCCAGTTGTTCGCGTGTAATTTTTTTTGCTTTTTTGCATCGTTAACGTGTAACGTCGGATGTGTTACCTGAGGCCGGCGTCAAAGCTATCCGCAAGTAGGTCGAGGCGAGATATACGCGGGGCCGTGTGAGAGCTACTTACCTTTAATGTATCTCTTCCGACAGATGCGAGGGTATGTTGTGCGATCAAAAAGTAGGGGCGGAATGAAAAAAGAGATTGCCGTGATGTAAATGCGACAGGAATTACATTATGTTTAGTGTTTACATAGACTTACATTAATGCGAAAAAAAAATGTGTGAAGTTTACCAATCCGCAGTTGACCAGCGTGGTGGACGACAGCCTAAACCCTTCTTACTATGAGAGGAGACCTGTGCCCTTTAGTGGGCCGATAATGGGTTGATGATGATGTTGATGATGACATATGCCAACATCATACAGGTTCACAAGTTCACAGGTCGGGTGTGATCAGTGATGTAAACGTTTTAATTTACCACCTACCACCAACACTACAATATTTTTTAACGTCCCACTGCTGGGCACAGGCCTCCTCCCTCATAGGACCTTAGACCTGAGGAAGGTTAGACCCGCCACGCTGCTCCAATGCGGGTTGGCAGGCTTTAACGACTATTGTCACATAATAGTGACAATAACCGGGACCGACTGCTTAACGTGCTCTCCGAGGCACGGGGGTGAAACATCGCCAGCTTCCAACTCCGGGCTGGCACTGAAAACTTCTCGACAGAAGAACCCAATACCTAACGATTATTTGCCGACCCGGGAATCGAACCCGGCACCTCGTGATCTGTAATCGAATATCCCAACCACTAGACCAACGAGGCAGTTACACTTGTATCTATTTCCAGTTCTAATATACCTCAGTGTTATACAGTATCACCTACCTGACCGCAACACGAAATCCACATGTAGATACTCGTATGTAGGTCAGCGAATGCTGCAACATCAAAGACGGCCACGCTTAAGGAATTAAAAAGCAAAACAGCCGGCAACTGTAATGTAGATTAATGTAGTTTTGTAAACAAGCAGTTATAATTGACTTTAAACATTCAGTTAGGAGTACATTACCAAAAATTTCATAACATAAACAAGACATATCGAGTCTAATTATAATTATCAAACAACTTTCAAAGGAAAACATGCTATAATTTCCATGCTCCGGGAGTTATAACTTCGCGTTTAACCAAATCACTCTGAGGGTAGGACAGACGGGACTGCATGGAATCGGGGTGATCAGCTTTTTCTGGGCAATATTCAACATTAATGGTGTCGGAATAATTTAGTAATTAAGTGCAACCACATTCACATATTTAGTTAATTTAGGTCTGGTCAAGTCAAAAGCCGATGTTAAAAATAAAAGACCTTCAAAGTTTAGTATTCCTAGGATTGACTGAAAGGTGCGGTGTGTGGTTGTTTCGGCTTTTGACTGTAGCATATATTTTTATTTATTATACCTACCCTCAATAATGTAAAAATCAATAACTTTCCTACCTAACTTAATGAACCATACAAAGTACTCGCTCAACCTTCAAGTACACGTAAATGTTAACGATAGGAACATGACTCCGGACCTTGGCCACATGAGTAGATATCCCTACAGAGAGGAAGCTTCATACAAGCGGCCCGCTGTAGGTACACTCACACGTAGAGCAGCTCACGCACACATGAGCTCTCACCAACGATTCACGGACGTTCCGCTGGGGCTCAGTTGGAAGGCAAACGACAAGTGTGGGTCGTGCGCATTTAATTAATACTGAGAAAAAAGTGTTTGGCGAGAGTTTAGAAATTGTGTAAAATTGTGTAAAATTGTGTAAATTATATAAAAAATTACACTCATGTGTTATTTTTTATATAATTTACTAATAAATAATGTTTAGACTAAAATGCCTAAGCATTGTACAGTTAACAGTATGTTTTTATGTTCACATGCAACAGGTAACAGCTATATGAGAATAGTTATAAATGAACGTTGTTAAAAAGCTTCCCATCTGTAGGGATATCTACTCATGTGCCTTTGCTCCTCTTGATGGCGGTAATTATTCTTGCGGTAAGGCGAAACAAAATATATGTCGTAACATTACACTGATAAATGAAAACATAGATGGTTTGAGCTAAGTAGACGCTAATTCGTTGTTTCAAATGTACTGCCAATGGAGAAGAAATATAAAGGAATGAACGACTGAAATAATAAAGCTGGGCATTCACGATCAAGCCATGTGGCGTGACGTCGATCGTCGGAAGTCGATGGATGCCAATAATTTGGGCACTCACGGTTCCACTCCAAAATTCAAATTCTTCGAGCGGAACGAAAACAATTGAATTTACAGCGGTTAGATTATAGAATCCCTAAAACCAACAGTTTTAATTTTTTTACGAAGGAACCCTAAAAATAAGATACAACGTAGCTTAGATCACTCCTTGTATAGGTAATTCTCTACTTGCCTATGAAAATCCCGTTATTATTGCGTTCAACCGTTCCGAAGATTATTTGAGCCTATTAATAGAGATTTCAAATTTTATTTTTAGATATAAAATCTATTTAAAATCTAATTTTGTATATTCGGTTAACAAGTATAAATTGAAAATTTAAAAAACCCCCGACTTTCGACATTTTGTGGTGGACGCCATCTTGGATTTGCAATAGTGCTATTCTACTAGTCAAGCCCTTTCATTTGATACCCATATTAAGGGAGTTGTGAAAAAATATGTAATCCGACATTTTGTAGCGGCAGCCATCTTGGACCGATTTTCATCAAACCTAGCTAACAACACTCTCGACTAATTCACCTTTCAAACAAAAAAAACCGCATTTAAATCGGTCCACCCGTATGAGCGCCACAGGGGAACAGACAGACACACACACACACACACACACAGACACGTCAAACTTATAACACCCCGTCGTTTTTGCGTCGGGGGTTAAAAAAAATAACCCCAAACGTAATCTCGCTTACGTACCTAAATATTACCTAAAAGGTCGGGAGAAGGCAATTTTAGATTAACCTTAACAATACAAAATATCCCGGTGGAATCTATGCAAGTTCGTAAATGTTAACGATAGCGATATGACTCGCGTAGACCTTGCGCCGCTGATTGCGGGAACGGCACTCGTGCGGTAAAGTTCACCAAAACGAAATATCCTAACATTACTTCGTAATATTGCACTGATAAAGCGAAATTAGCTTCGGGAAATACGATAATGGCTGTCGTTTTAGCTCTGTTCTCTAGTGTTACATTATAGTGCTTGATAGTTGAATTAAAACTTGTCTCGGAGAAAAAAATGTCGAGATGTATAACGGCTCCTGCGGTGAAGTTCTCCTTACTCTATCGTATTATGTTACGGGACACTCGTATTGGAATTTAGTTTTCGCAAGTATCTTTCTACAATTTTCAATTGTTTTCAAGTTAAATTAAGACTTGTCTCGGAGAAAAAAATGTCGAGATGTTGTAACGGCTCGTGCGGTAAAGTTCACCAAAATGAAATAATCATTTACAATATTCGTAATATTGCATTGATAAAGGGAAATTAGCTTCAGGAAATACGATTATGGGTGTCGTTTTAGCTCTATTCTCTATATCGTGTTATTACGTGACACTGGCATCGGAATTTAGTTTTCGCAAGTGTTCATTATCTTTCTACAATTTTTGATTGCTTGATAGTTGAATTAAAGCATGTCTCGGAGAAAAGATGTCTAGATGTGGGAACGGCAGTGGCTCGGAAGGTAGGTTGAAGGAGAGGCTGTTTATGATGATTCATTTTTTACTACGTCTACTTCTGATAACATGACGTGTCCTCTTTATGGTGTACAATAAAGTACGTTTTACTTTTACTTTGAATAATTTAAACCACTTCGTGAATAGTAACAATTCTGACACGACTCCTAAAACTTGGCCTTAATATCGCGAAAACGACTCTCACCGTGATGTTCGCGATAAGAAACGAAAACGGGGAAAATGTATTCGGCAACATCTCACTGATAAAAGGAAACGGCTCCTGAAAATACGGTGATGGGAGATCGTTTGCGCTATTATATGTATTTGTTATCATTGAGATAGAAAGAAGGAAAACGGGAGGAAATCTAATTGAAGGTGGAACTAATATCAGGACAACTAGTCCCACAAAAATAATGTTTATCTACTGTTCCCAAACAGAGATTAATAAACCTTTTTATTGGGAATTGCTATTGTGGGCACATAGAAATCTTACTAATATTATAAATGTGAAAGTGTGGATGGATGTTTGTTATTCAATCACGCCGCAACTACTGAACCGATTTGGCTGAAATTTTGAATTGAGGTAAACTATGCCCTAACTTAAAACATAGGCTACTTTTTATCCTGAAAAAATGCACAGTTCCCACGGGATTTTGAAAAACCCAAAATCTATAGCTACAGCTATAGATAGATTACTATAGCGAACTTCCTTGATAGTAGGTATAAAGGTTGGGAAAGGGAGCGGGAACGGGAACCGGAAATCCACGATTCCCTCAGGATTTGTGCAAAACCGAAATTCACGCGGGCGAAGCCGCGGGCATTCTCTAGTCATTTATAAGTCTGAACCATATTGTAAGATGGTGATAAAAATAAAAAAACCGGCAGAGTTTGTTGTGGGCTCTTCTCTGACCAGGGCGCGTTTGGAACCCTCGTAGTTTTAGTTTTCTTAAGTAATTATCACCTGTACCCCAGTGTTCTTATATTACGTTACGTTACGTTCAAAAAAGTGTACAGTGTAACAATCCTACTTAATATTATAAATGTGAAAGTGTAGATGTTTGAATGTTTGTTACTCAATCACGCCGCAACTACTGAACCGATTTGGCTGAAATTTTGAATGGAGATAGATTATTTCCTGACTTATGCGCTGACTGTTCTTAGGTAAATCACGCTCATATAACACATCATTGCAATAGTTTGCTGTGTTGCATGCATTGGCAACACATAGGCTACTTTGTATCCTGGAAAAATGCACAGTTCCCACGGGATTTTGAAAAACCCGAAATCTATAGCTACAGCTATAGGTAGACTATTAGCGAACTTCCTTGATAGTAGGTATAACGGTTGGAAAAGGGAGCGGGAACGGGAACTGGAAATCCCTCGATTTCCTCGGGATTTGTTTAAAACCGAAATTCACGCGGGCCAAGCCGCGGGCAGAAGCTAGTTTTTAATAAAGTTTATTTCACTTTGACTTTGAAATCTATAATCAACTAAAACATTTTTAATAGAAATTGCTATTTTAAATTATCACAGGTCAATGTTTAAAAATCCAGCCTTATTATAAAGAAAGAAATATTCTGTGCAATATTTCACTTTTCTAGGTTCTAGGATTTGCTCTGTACGTTGATGATGAGTCAGTCATTAATTTAGTAAATTAGAAGTTAGTATTAATGCTGCCACGGCAGTTGGTTCCGGGACGGATATGATTTACCCAGTTTGTTGTGTGCATGGTCTTTGGAAGCTATTGTCATAAATAAAGTAAAACCTTGGTAATGTAAGGGGTTCCACTGAAAAATAGGGCGTCTATATTTACAAAGCAACGTCCCCAGAACTGTGTAATTTGTAAATCTAAACAGCAGTCGGGCCGAAGGTCGCCAGGCCGCGCGCGGCTTTGTCGACGATCCGTGGCGTGACGCATTAATAACAGTGGACGGTTTTATTACGACACTGTTCCACCCTTTTGTGTTACAATGTTATATTACGGGCGTACGTCATCACGTATGGGGGTGAAATTAGTGTACGTTATGGTGTCATTTCTTCATATATAAGTAGCCTATCTTAAATACAAAATCTGCATATTATTGAAGATCGATTGAATCCAGATAGTATGTGGATAAATAATAATAATAATTCTGAGTATTGAGATTGCGATTCGTTCTACCAATCCATAAACGCTTCACTAGTCACTACATAATATTTCAATTTCATTTTTGTCATTCAATCTCTACTTTTTTTGTGAATAATGCAAATATTCTTGAGTGACCTTTGTATGAGATTTTGGAAAACTTAGAATGTGGTTTTTATTTTCTCTAAGGGTGATCTTAGTACCTATACATTCCTCAAAGGAATACAGTAGATTTCACCTCAATCACCCTTCTCAAATAACATTCTGCATAATAAACAGGTAAATAGCTTACGCGTAGTTACATCAATATGCCATTCACATATTCCCCGTTATGTCACAACAAGCTAGGTTCTTGTCAACATGGTGTACCAATTTGCATCCCCAATGAGATACAAGTCGATCTTACCAATTTTCATATTAATTTATCGCCGGTCGATTATTTAAATTTTCAAAATGACTTAGTTACTACCGCGGCCTAGCTAATATACAGTTCAGAAAAAAGTGTGCACAACTAACAACTGCTAATGAATATAGTTGGGACATTACAAACGTGCGAAAATTATCATAGTGTTGTGAGGGCTCTCCCTCGCTCTTTATAGCCTGTTATCGACTATCCACAAATCTTTTTTTTACACGCTTTATATTAGCTTCACCATGTATGTATGTTTGTAACCGACTTCTTTGAACGCGATTTTGACCCACTTTAAACGGTCAGATTTCATTCAAACTTTGTAGATTTATCGAGGACCGATGACAATACACTAATTTGATAAGATTATTTCATTATTCAATTTGGGAAATAAGATTTTGTGTTCATTTATCAAAAGTCGTCGGTAAGGAAAAACAATAAACATTCAAAATGGCACGGTAACTAACTGTAACTAGGGTAAACAGAATAGATGTCACACACAACTAAAATCTAAGCACAAAACGCACGAATGCGAAGATAAAACAATATTAAAACAAAATAATAATATTATTAATTAGTACTTATTTACTTTAATCATATTGTACGATTTACAATAAAAAATAAATAAAATAATTTATTAATAATTAATATCTGTTGTATTTTAAGTGATATGATTTTTTTAGTGTTTTATAAATAAACCAAACTAAAAAGTAGAAAATAAATAATAGTTTAAAAAAACTAAAAAACACGCTTTTTAGAGAAAACCAAACTAAAAAATAGAAAATAAATTTTAATAAATATAAATTAATAATAGTGTGCATATGAAAAAAATGTATTTTATTAAAAAAAAGCGTGGGGTGCTTTTAAGATATTATCGAAATGATAATCCTCTATACACCCATGCACCCCACGCTTTTTTTAAATAAAATATTTTTTTTCATATGCACACTATTATTAATTTATATTTATTAAAATTTATTTTCTATTTTTTAGTTTGGTTTTCTCTAAAAAGCGTGTTTTTTAGTTTTTTTAAACTATTATTTATTACTGTTACACACAACACTAGAACATCAGGTTCCAGTTCCATAAGGCCTGTAAGTGCGAGCGAGAAGTCCCATAGAAATGATTTATGCCTTAGTTCGCACGTTTGTAATGTCCCAACTAGGTATAGCATGCAGTATTTCGAACTTAAATAAATTCATTTTTGTGCTACTTACTACAGAGCTCTACAGTGCTCTCTACAGTGCTCTCTACAGTTAGTGTTATTAATCTGTTAATTTGACAACTCCGTAAAAAAAACGCTTATAAAATTACCATAGTATAGTATCGCGTGATTACTGATTAGTTAGCTATTAGTATGTTACGATGCGGCGCGATATAGTTACATTGTAGCGAACTGTATGATGGCTTAGCTGTGTTGACTCACTATTCATCAAAAGAGGAAGCGATTGTAGGTAATAAAAAAGATAACTTTAATGTTGACATTTTGAACGGTTTTAAATTTAATTATAACTTGTTTAAAAACCATTTCCGAGTAAGTTATTGTATCGATTTGGTTTAATATTCGTTTTTTATTATCTACCAGAATGTGTTTAATTAAGGCGATAATAAAAGCTAGTAAGTTGTTTGTGCCAATTTGTAATCTCAAATGACTACTATTTTCAACCGACTTCCAATAAAGAAGGAAGTTTTTAACTCGGTGTGTATTTTTTTGTATGTATGAAGATGTATTTACACAGATTTTTCCGAAATTTCTAGATCGATTCTCGTGATCTTTAATCTATAGAGCAAGTTTGCGAGATTGTCCCAAAATTTCCTGATTCTGATTCCAAGTCCTAGTGACATATTATATAGCATTAGAGAGTTGCTCTTAATCCTTTGAAGTCAGAATCAGCCGTTTTAGAGATCGTTAAGAAAGTTATGACCTCATATGTTTTCTATCTTCTAAATATATAAAAGGAAAAGATGACTGACTGACTGACTGATCTATCAATGCGAAGTCCAAACCACTGGACGAATCGGGCCGTGGCATGCAGATAGCTATTATGATGTAGGCGTCCAATAAGAGAAGATTTTTGAAAATTCAACCCCTAAGTGGGTTAAAAAGGGGTTGAAAGTTTGTATGAAATTTATATATGAATCCACACGGACGAAGTAGCGGGTTTCAGCTAATGTAAATATAAAAGTCAGATAAAAAGCTACTTCAGTGTGCCAACGATAGCGATTCCATCCACATCCCCTTTCACCAATTGACTTACGCTCCAGAGCACGCACGTAAAGGATTCCTTACGTGGAAATCGAATTCATAAGATTTCACGTTCAAAGGGATTTTCAGATTTGATTTATATGCCCGACTGAAATAAAATCTTCATTATTTTAATGTCTCCATATAAGATGTTACATTTCGTAATATATTTAAAATTATTACACATCCAAGAGCCCCTTAGCGTCTACATGCTCTTTAAGTATTCATTCACATTACAAAGAGAAATCACTGTCAGTGCTACCAAGCTCTCCCCGTACAAACGAAGTTTTGTTCTTGTTTCAAAAAAATATTTCAAAAAAAGTTTCTTCATATAAACTCCTTTTCATCCCTTTAGGGATGAAATTTCAAAATAGAGATGTTTTTGAAGTTGATTACTTGAGAAACTATTATTATGTAATAAACGAATATGACGTAAGTAATCTAAACCGGTGGTGTAAATAACGACATTTTCACATCTCAGATGGACAACATAGTTTTCATCCCCTATAAACCTTATATTCCCTAGTCCCCAGTAATTTAATGAATCCGAATGTTTGTTTGTTGGTTTGTCCTTCAATCGCGCCGCAACAGAACTCCGGATTCACGCGATTTTTAGGGTTCCATAGTAAACAAGGAACCCTTATAGTTTCGCCATGTCCTTCTGTCCCTCTGTCCGTCTGTTCGTCTGTCTGTCCGCGGTTTGGCTCGGAGACTTAGTACTAGGAAGCTGTGATTTGGTGTGGACATGTAACACTATACACATTAAATACCTACGCTACCAAAGTAGTAAAATAATAATATGTTGAAAAAAAAAATATTTTAGTTTACCTACATGTAAAGTGGGGACGATATTTTTTACATAGATATACTTGAGGACCAGAAGAGTGACACAGCATACCTTTCATCCCGGGACAACAAAGAATTCTCGCATGAGTTTTGAAAGACTTAACTCCACGCGTAAGAAGCCGCGTACAAAAACTAGCGTGTTATGAATATATACACCAAAGAAATTTCACTTCTTCTGAATAGAACGGTTATAATATACGTAATCGTTTTTTTTTTCATTAAATTAAGAGTCCCTTAGAATCATTTAAATTATTCATTCAAGCTCGGATGTCTCGCACATATTGGCTTCTCCATACAAAAGTAGAATATGAGAGTAGGCTTTTTCCCTCAAAGGGAATAAATTACCTAATTTGATTAAAACGTTACGGTTTCGATATTTTCTTTCCGAAGTCCCTTTCAAGCGCGTCCCTTACATACGAATTTTGATTCTCATTTCAGTATTATTTATTTATTTTATTTCTATTTGGCCAAGACCTCTTCCGAAAATAAGTTGCAACAGGAATTGATTAACACAAAGAGTCATCGTGTAAATAAAATATAAAACGAATATCCTGTCAAAGCAATTTGACAGGATATTAGTATAATGTGACGGAGCAAATGATTTCGTACGTTTACAACTTCTCATATTATATTTTCAAACCGCGGTCCACGATTTTACCGCGCGTTGCGATGAACGAGTATTTTCATTTGAAAATATATATTTTTATTGTACATTATTGTAAAAATATCGTGAACGTGTAGTATTTATTCTGCAAAATAAATACTAAATAAAATATAAACGTTCAGAATACTTGTATTTGTACGCAAAAATATATGAACAATCTCTCCAATTTTCTTCGACATTCAGCCCCGAAATTGCCCTATTGTTGTACGAGGGGGAATCAATTTGGGGATGGGAACCTGAGTGACGTAAATACAGAGCAAATATTGTTCGACACGTGTGGAATTTTATCATTATGTTTTGATTACACGTGAGGAATTTTATCATTACGATTTGATTATTCGTGAGAACCTCTTTGATTATGACGCAAAGACATTTATCTACTCTCATATCGATGGCTCCTATGTATAAGGGCCAAAGCGCAAAATCAAAACTTTACAGGAGAGGCTCCCAAAGTTTAAATTTGCTATACCTAACTTTAAGATTTTAAATGTAAAGTTTATGAAACTTTGCATGTTTACTATGACAGCTATAGTCCTTATTTACAGCATAATATATTATTTGTATATATTTTAGTTTTTCTTTTACAGCCGTTAGGCCCTTGTACGTTAGTTTTTCTTATATTTATTTTACTCCAAAAACACACTAAAAGGGCCAATGTGGCAAATTAACCATTAAGAAATGTAAATAATTTTATATTTTTACTCATAAAATTGATTGAAAGTTAAATTAAGTTGATAACTAATAGCAATAAATAAAAATTATTTAGATATTGTGACAAATATGTCATATTGATACATATATGTTGTACGTTCTAGTAAGAAAATGACTGAGTTTTCAATTAGACGCTTTGAGTAATAAAACAAATACAATAATTTTATTTATTATTTGAAAGGAAAAATTAAATCAGTCTTCAAAAACTATAATTTTGGAATATATAAAAACTTATATAAAAACGTATTGTATATTCTTATCGTATTATAGTTAACAAAAGCAAAAAATCTAAAAAATAGAGAAAATCACTAACTGTCTTCATTATCACTTTCACTCATTAAGATCATTGTCATTAGATACCACTAAACTTTCATAATAATCGTAGTATACTGGCAGAATAATATTTTTTCGACATAAAGTCTTTCTTCTTGGAAGGTTGTATCGATAACAGCTGATTGTAACATAGATCCATTTGCAATGGAATTTCTGTAGATCTATCGGCCATTTGTCTTCTTGTTCATACTGGCTGATCTAAGATCTTAATAATATGACATCACACAAATCATATTTATGTTCTATAGTCTTGGTCTAGCTAAACTACCGTCTTTAAAAATCTCGTGGAAACTATTTGTTTTGCCTATGCTCCTTTGAGCTCATACATTGCTAAAAATTGTTAAAAATGGTGCATTGAAATAGAACTACAATAATAATAAATGTTTTAATAGCCCTTTCGGTATTTTTATGATGTCTGTAGTTTCTGAACTACAAAACTGATGACCTTAAAATATTGTCGGAAAAACTTTTAGTTTCTCCTTTCCAACAAAAAAGGAATGAATGAAATCGAGCTACGCGTTAATGAATTAAAATTAAATAATAAACATTTTGACTTTCATCCCCTCTCCCAAGGAAATCAAGACACATACAGACATAAAATCAAAAAAGTACAATATTTTGGTGTCAGTATCGATTATATCGATTACATATTAATTGGATGTCATCTTTTAGTTATTTATGTAATAACAACCGTAAAAACATATAACAAAATTATGCAGATTGGCCGAAAATATAAATAAAAGCGCGGGAACTCTCCGCGTATAAGTCTCAAATTATAATTTGGCCCTTGTACGTTTATTTTTAGGCAACATTGGCCCTTATACTGCAAAAAAATAGTACTTCTAAGCAGAAATTTCTTGTTTTTTTAAACTCATATGATAAATTATATCAATAGGATGCGTTTACCACAAAAAAAGTAAAAAGGCCAAAGTCTTAGTTTGGCTCTTATACATAGGAGCCATCGATATCTTAAAATCCTGACTAAGAAATAAAAATGTATCATATATTGGCCTACTTTATTCACATACATCTATAATATAAAAAAAAAATCATTATAATACTTTTTTGTTAGGAAATTCTTGCAAAATAATGCTATAAAATAATTTTTTCCCAATATAGTACAGGTCTGGTCGAGTCACGACTTTGGGATCTAGATTTTTGAGCCATGGCGGGAAATTCGCGCAACCTCCTTGGCCGTTTACGTGAGACGTATTGTATTGTCTATGGCTATTTGTGTGCTATTATATTACCTTCTATAATTTTAGATATTATACGAATTAATATAGAGCATATTTTCTTCCTGGTTTTTATTTAGACGTGACGGCGCGGCGGCCAGAGTGTGGCGCTACCATAATTGACCATAGACAATAGACATCACCTGACACTGCAGTCTGCACGCACATTTTGTAACAACTGAATTTTGGCGCCATACGCTAGTTATATTATTTAATTTTTTTATTTGTTGTTTTTATTACTCAAAACTTTACTGATGAGAACTGATACGTGATACTGAAGAGAATTTAACTCCACCTGACCACCGACCAACAATCTTTTGCCAGCAAAATCAAGGAAAACTCACGACAAATATTACCAAGATTTTATGGTTTGGATTTTAAGATATGAGTTTAGATAAAGTAGTGTATGAAACTCCACACTCATGTTTTAATAACCTCTATTATGCAACCGTTTCATAAACTACTATTCTGGGTATATTTAACTTGGTATATTTGTTCGACTCTTGGTTGGATCAATGCAAAAAATACTTCTAAAATACCTCTATTTTCTACTATTCTTCTATTATTTGATTTGTTTTATTTTTTGCCATTTAAACCACTTTTTTTCGTTGTTGTTTAAAGTGAAATCAATATGGGAATGAAAACTTGTGTAACGTAACACACAGCAAATGGAGTGTTCGGTATCTGAAGAATTGTATCATTAAGTTTTAATTAATTATACGTGAAGATCGCTCTAATTATCTTTTAAAGACATCTCTGGGTTAAGTAGGACTGTTTGTTCGACTCTTGATTGGATCAATGTAAAAAATACTTCTAAATTAGCGATGTTGAAACTATGTTTTGTTATGTTAATTCAAGCCACGAAATTGCTCCATTATTGTGTGAGGGGGAATCAATTTGGGGATGAAAAACTCTGTGACGTATGTTTGACGCGTGAGGAATGTCGTCAGAATGTCATGACTCATGACGTACATAGGTATGTCTTAGGAATGTTATCATTATTATTTGACGACCTCTCTCTTTAGCGTAGCAATATGACTGGCACATTGGTCCAGTAGCCTAGGTTTTTCGACTGCAGATCCGGCTCAGTGGTAGTTGTTTCAAGTCCAGGATCGGGCCAAAAAAACTGCTATTAGGTTTTTCTGGCATAAAATTCTCAGTAGCAATACAGAATGGAGTAGGAGGTGCTTGCTATTTATTTTCACAATGTTCCCAGTGGAAAAGGAAAGCATTATGTTTAGATCTGTCAGGTGTGTCTGTGTGTGTGTGTGTGTTTGTGTGTGTGTGTGTGTGTGTGTGTGTGTATCTGTGTGTCTGTTCCACCGTAGCGCTCAAACGGGTGAACCGATTTCAATGCGGTTTTTTTTTTGTTTGAAAGGTGAATTAGTCGGAAGTGTTTTTAGTTATAGTTGATGAAAATCGGTCCAAGATGGCCGCCGCCATAAAATGGCGAATGTCGAGGGTTTTTAAATTTTTAATTTATACTTTTAAATCAAACACATTTTCTGGTTCATTTCTCGTATACCTACCATTTATGCTTACAACAAATTCAAACAAACACAAAATATACAACAAATACAAAATATAAAAGCATCCTTATTTTAAGGAATATTTATTAAAAGGGGACCGATCAACTAGCACAAGAGCAAACTTAAATAATAATAAATTACCATCTACCATCGAACTATTACGCTTAGAATGGAAGTCTATAACAATTTTCCGCTCGAAACGTAAGCTATAAACCAACCCATGTGTGCCCTGTAATTACATTTGCCGACACGCACACAAGCGCATGAGTACCTTGAGCACTGACGCGACGATAGACGTATCGAGCCTGTTAAGGCCCGTTAAAAACGGCTTATCGCCGCGTCGACGACTGCCTATCTTTACCTATTTATTCTAAGCCATCTACAGTTATTATTCCTACGGCCTACCCTAACAATATGAATTAGTTTACCTTATCTAATTCCTGGCTTAAATCGCGTAAGGCTTATTCACGCACCTGCAAGAGGCCAAGAGGTAAGGTAACTCTTATATAATTAAGTCCTAAAATAATTTCAAGAGCGTTAACTAACTTAGAAACTACTTAGCTAGAGAATTGAGACTTCAAACCCACATCGAGCGGTCTAGAGTTCTGAGTTCAGAGTTCTGCGATCCGCGTTCACTGTTTTCTTTTCAGCGGTTAAATTCTCTTCCGTTACATCTTGTAACAGTGGTTAGCGCTGTTCTTCGAAGTGGGACGTCTTGGATTTGATTCCCGGCAGGGTTAATTTAGGGATTTACTCGTATTAGGTATATTATTTAAACGGTATCTGGTGGGTTATTCTGTAACTTAGTTACCAACTGAAAATAGTTGCCAACGAATTAGTTCAGTTCGATATACATCGCTGCTTTATTGTGTGAAATATAAACAGTGATTTAATTTAAATCAAAAAAAATCCGCTCATCAGACTAGACCAGCAGGGGTCTAATCTGATGAGCGGATTTTTTTTTATTTAACTACAAGTTAGCCCATGACTACAATCTCACCTGATGGTAAGTGATGATGCAGTCTAACGTGGAAGCGGGCTAACTTGGAAGAGGTACGCACACCCCTCTGATCGGTTTCTAGTTTCTACACGGCATCGTACCGGAACGCAAAATCGCTTGGCGGCACGTCTTTACCAGTAGCGTGTTAAATCCACGGCTTAAGCCTCCCACCAGACCAGACCAGAGACAATTTAGAAATTATAAAATCCCAAATTGCCCCTGCCGAGAATCGAACCCGGGACCTCCCACTTATAAGACCACTTCGAGCAGCGTGGTGGGTCTAAGCTCTAAATCCCTCTCTCCTATGAGAGAGGAGGCCTGTGCCTAGCAGTGGTGGATGATTCTCTGAGCTCTGAGATCTAGACCGCGGACTGTGGAATCAAAACCTAACAAGCCCGACCTCTTAATTTACTTAAAGTCTAAGAACGTCATGTCTGTCCAAAACTTTAAACCAACTGAAGGAGCGAATTACAAATTGTGAACTCAAACACGCCTGGAGGCCTGTAACCAACCTGTAACTAATTAAGTTTGGACGACTTAAATTTCAAAGGTACTTAGTATTCACACGTACGCTATTTAAAACTATTCGCACATTACGGTCGAGACGCACGAAACGACCGCCAAACGCAATACATTTTTCTGGGGGTCAGTTTGCATTGACATTCCGCATCTTACTCGTAACTTGCATTAAGCCCAAATTAGACGGTGCCCCGTTCATCGTTCATTTTTGCGATGAACGATGCACGTTATTTGCTATGGCACAGTGCCTGTGAACGATGAACGGTCGGTGTTTAAACGGTTCATTTTCTCTCATGACTCATCGATAAAGCCTCGAAAATGAAAGCAAAAATCCCGAAAAATAAACCGTTTAAGTTGGGCTTTAGCGTCCCGGCATTTTGAGATTTTTTTTAATTGAAATTGTGATAGTATAATGATGCCAACGTAAGAACGTGAAAAACCTGTTTCGCCAGGTTTTTGACGTTCTTACGTTGGCAAAACTAACAAATGGCATGTCAAATACCGCCCCTGCATTTTACCATATTTTATCTATCAACCATTCGAATTTGAGCGTTTGGTTAATAGTTCTAGAAACTAGACCTGTATGTTTACTTGTTTACAAGTTGTTCTATAGATCTAGGCGCACGAAGTGCGCCAGGCCAAGTTCCTCCGGCCTTGACGCATGAGTGTGTTATTTACACGATCCATTTCGAGCTGTTTTGACCCCCCTCATAACTCTGGTTCGCAGGATAGTAATCCTACGAAATTTGAAATATAAGTTAAACTCGTGGATGTGATGATAAATTGAAAGTTTCAAATTTTCAAGTTGAACCGTTTCTGAGATACAGGGGTTTGAAAATCACATAAAACAAGACCTACTCACTGACTGATCAAAATTATGACGCACTTCCCGTGTATGTGGAATGTTGAAATTTGGTACGAAGATGAGTCTTAGTGTGTATATGAAGGAAAAAATCGAAAAATGTCCAAAAGTTGCATCAGACACTGACCAATTCAAAGATATATAAAAATCTGTCTGTTCCCACATCACACAAAAAATACTGAACAAATTTTCATTTTGTTTTAATAAATGTATTTTACTTTATTCGAAGCTATATATGGTTCTTGTTTCATCGAAATCGGTGCACTATTTAGGGAGATGTGACTTTTTAAGTTTTCTAGCAAGGGGTCAATCTTACTGGTCTTGAGTTCTAATAAAAAGTAAAGTGTAGGTAAATAATAAAACGCCAAGAGGTATATTTTTTTATCGAAGTCGCGGGCGCGACTTCGTCGGCGTGGACTACACAAATTTTAAACCCCTATATTACCCCCTAAGGGGTTGAATTTTCAAAAATCCTTTCTTTGCGGATGTCGTACGCGGTACGCCACATTAATAGCTATCTGTGTGCCTAAGCCCGTTCCTTCCAGTAGTTTGAGATTCGTCTTTGCCCATAAAACCAGAAGCGCGATTTTCTTAATAATTTTGATAAGCAACCTTGACCCAAGTCAGGAAATGGATGGGTGGCCGACTTTGGAGGTTTGGAGGAGACTTTGGTGTCCTGTTGATTCCGGCTACTAGGTATCACTAATATCTAATACTATTCATTAAACTTAATGAGAGTCAAATACTCAAAATCTTCTCTTAGTTAAGCCGTATGGTTCTAAGTTCTGAAACTGACCACTGAGTGGAAATACTCTGGAGTGGAGTTTCTGTTATCTGTGATTTTGACAGACAGACGAACAAAATAAAAATTCACCCAATTAGAACAGAGAAAGCGACTTTGTTTTATACTATGTATTGAAGATTAAACCACATCTAATCAGACCGTAAAATGTGATAGGGTTCTATTCCTAATTATACTGAAGCGTAAGAGAGAAAAAAGACTTCATTATACTTATTGCATTAACTTTGAAATACTTAGAAAAAAGGAGTGAGATCCAAACAAAAACATTTCATGTGAATAATAAGGCCAACTTCCTATCAAAAAGTTTCGGCCATTAAAAGTACTGATATCAAAAATTATGACCAAGTCCTTTGCTAGGCTCGATAAATGAAACCATACAGTTTTATAAGGTATATCTTCTTCGATCACCCTCAAGCTGTCATACCATTCCTAATGATCCTGTTAAAATATTTTTAAATAATTATGTCTTACTAATAACACTATAATATGAAGCTCATTTGGGACTGAGATTAGTTTTATTGTTTTCAACTTGGCAACATTTTTTAAATTAAACAAATTCAAAGGAGTGCAAAAATGTTGTCAAGTTGAAAACAATAAAACTATTCTCAGTCCCAAATGAGCTTCATATTATAGTGTTATTAGTAAGACATAAATTATTTAAAAATATTTTAACAGGATCATTAGGAATGGTATGACAGCTTGAACCCGATCGAAGAAGATATACCTTCTAAAACTGTATGGTTTCATTTATCGAGCCTAGCAAAGGACTTGGTCATAATTTTTGATATCAGTACTTTTAATGGCCGAAACTTTTTGATAGGAAGTTGGCCTTATTATTCACATGAAATGTTTTTGTTTGGATATAGTTGTTACACTATTTCTATTTATTTTATTTATGATATTGGTTGTATATCATTCACGTGACTCGTGCTTTTAGTGTGCCAACACCTTTACTATGACGAAATTTTATCAATATTTAATATTGTGTTTAGCTTGTTCTTCATAAAATAATTTTTGGTATTAAACTTTTAAGTTCGCCCTTATTACTGATAAATTTTTAAAATATGAAAAGCTACGTAGAGCAGAGTCTGAAACAAAGTTACGGTACGTACGGTTTTGCGACTTGCCTCTAGTGTACCAACAGTTTTACTTTGCCGAAATTTTATCTAGGTTTAATATTGTGTTTAGCCTAAGGGTATAATATCGGAAAAGATAAATTCATAAAGTTCGGGTTTCTTGATAAAATAATTTAATGAACGAGTAGGTATTAAACTTTTCAGTCCGCCCTTATTTATACCTACCGGGTAAATTATTGAGGCTTATAATGAAAAAGTTACATATAAGAAAGTATATTATGTTTCATCTGAAATCTGGTTTTAGCTCAGTACATACTATGCTTATACTATTCTGCGATATAGCATAATATTATATTTAGATGATTAAACATAGTATGTACAAAGTGTATCGTCACGGCTCTATACCCGAATTACTAATTCCGTGTTCTGACGTTTCATAATGTTACCAGAGATAAAACAATTCCCACAAAAAAGATAAAAATTCAAAACTTATGCAAATACAAATCAACTGCCGCATGTAGATATGACAAATGCCTGACGCAGATACTTCATGGTGATAATGTCATTCGACATCGTTCGACATCCATTTTTCAATAAATTTTTTCAATGTACTTCTTTTGTTTTCTATTGCTGTTAGTGTGCACTTTCTAGTGTCAACTCTTGGTGTTTTCTATTTTAGGGCGAAACGAGTAATATTATTCGGCATATGGCTTTTTATGATGACAGGGAATTAAAGTAGTTTGGGTAAAATCGTACTTCGTAGATGTTAACCCTGTTCTCCACACAAATAACTCATCTGTAAATGACAATGACATCTGTCAGAATTCCACGGAATTAGTAATTCGGGTATATGCCACGTATTTTCCCCCAAATTGATACTGTTTATATCCTGTATAGTGTATATTCAGCCACAGTTTATTATATCCCAAAGCCGGGGCAACAAAAGCTACCCCGGCGCGGACGTTGACCGCAATCCGGGAGCGGTGAGGGGGCGCTTTAGACTATTGAAGTGTCCTTTAGCGACAAAGGACGTGTAATTAACTCCGAGCAAATATTGCGTCATTCTGATGAACCGGGTATTAATATATATTTGATACAAAACATGGCTACTTTTATGAGTGTGGGTTTATATATATGTAATAATAGTTTTTAACCCCCGACGCATAAACGACGGGGTGTTACAAGTTTGACATGTCTGTGTAGCCCGCCAACCCCCATTGGAGCAGCGTGGCGTGTCTAAGCTCTAAATCCCTCTGTCCTATGAGGGAGGAGGACCGTGCCCAGCTGTGGGACTTAAAAAGGCTGTAGTGGTGTTGGTTCACCACTGCGCCACCGAGGTCGTTAATATTGAGAAAATTAATTACCTCCAGGCATAGTTTCCACCCTGTATAATGTCTACGGAATACCTACAGATATTACTCGTAGATGTAGCCTCAGAGAACGTAACTCGTAGAGGTTCATGCTACGCTGCAGTTAGAATATCGTTCATGTTATCGTAGCACGAATTGTGTAGCACTAGGAACATATACGGGAAACATGTCCGCTTAATAATGTACATTATGAATATGTATTATACTACGGTATTTCTGGTTTAAAATTTAATCTACTAGTAGTTCCATGTTGGGAACTTCGAAACATAATAATTCTCTCAATAACTTTACAAAAGAATGACTTGCCTGAGTAAAAAATAATCCATACTTATATAATCTATACTAATATGATAAAGCGGAAGAGTGTGATTGTTTGAACGCGCTAATCTCAGGAACTACTGGACCGATTTCAAAAATTCTTTCACCGTTGGATATGTACGTGATCCCTGAGTGCTATAGGCTATATATTATGTACCACGGGCGAAGCAGGGGCGGACCGCTAGTATTACCTACTATAAATGCGAAAGTAACTCTGTCTGTGTGTTACGCTTTCACGCCGAAACAGCTGAACCAATTTTGATGAAAGGTACAAAAATAGATTAGACCTTGGAGAAGGACATAGGCTACCTTTTATCTAGGAAATTCATATTATCCAATGGATTTTTAAAAAAACCTAAATCCACGCGGATGAAGTCGCGGCATCAGCTAGTACATACGTACCTACATATTTTTATGCTGTTTGGTAAATAAAAATATTAAGTGGAAAACTTGCAACTGAAATTACGATTCCCGATAACGAATCTGAATTAAAAGCAAAGTTTTTTGGAATAATTCCGAGTTGGAAATTAGATTGGCGTAACTTTGTTAAGAATTTATTATGTAAATTGTATGTATTTATTATTCACTAGGCGGCTTTAAAAGTTCGACTTGGATTTGCCCGCGTTTTCTTTATTAATTCACGATAAGTTAAGATTTCTGAATACTGGCTGCATTTCCGCGCTGAGGCTGAGCAGCCGGGCTGATTCTTTGCGCAAAAAATGAGCAATATTCTATCACCAAAAGAGGCGATTGACCGCTATGAAATGTCTCATAAAAAATTTTCACACTGAGTTGATTTATATTTTTATGATAAGTTCACGCTTGACAAAAATTGAACTGCTTCTTAACTGACTGCTTCTGAACTTAATTGAACGCTTGAAAAAAATGCTAAGACATTAATTTTTTGTATCTCCTTTGATTTAATATTTCCTCAATCTCAAGCGAGTCGATTACAGCCGCTGGATACAAGCGGCACAAGATCGTGTTCTGTGGCGATCCTTGCAAGAGTCCTATGTCCAGCGGTGGACGTCTATCGGTCGAGATGATGATGAAGATTTCTCCATGCTGTATCAGTTCAATAAAACACACTGTATAGTTTGAGGTAAACCATCCAATATCCGAACATGAACAATGAGGTACAAGACCCAGCTGTCGAAAACAAATGGGATACCGAATGGGTACCGAAAGGATACCGAAATCCATTTCCATAACGGCACCATAAAGAAGGTGACCGATTATGGTTTGACCTATTTTATGGTCGGTGTATGCTAAAATGAACCTTACGTGTCTTGTAATAAGGATTATTTGAAGAAATTGTTGTGACTTAGTATTACAAGTATATCTTTACTAGGGTTGCCACATTTAAAACAAACTTAATATAGTAACTAGAAGTTTGGTACGAACTGTTACAAGGAGTTTATCTGAAGCGCACTCCATTCAAAGGAAGACCCATTCGTATTTGAATGTTAATCAATCGAACTCAATGAAATTCCGTAGAGACACTCTAGGAAGTAATGTCTGTGGTTTGTTAGAAATCCGTAAAACTATGTACTTAGTTTCAAAGTTACACGAACTCGAAAGGTTTACGTACAAATTTTTGAATGCGTGTAATTTTGAAACTGCGTAATTTTGCAAAAATCTGACGAATCACTGACATATTAGTTTCAAGCGCGTTCGAAGAAAATTTCATTACGGTCACGCAGAGAAACTGAGCACAGCGCTCTCCATCGCGCGCTGACTGTTTCTGAGCTTTCTCATCAGGCCCATAGTCAGCGGCCATGTCTTGGAGCTACGAACGACAGAATAAAATGGACACTGTCCGAAACGACAAAATAAAATTGACATTTTATTGTCATTTTTCTGATTTATGACCTACCGATTTACTATTTTGCAGTTTCCTCTGCGGGCGTTTGCTGTAGGTATACGTATATTGACGAAATTGCGTGTTCCGATATACGAAATCTATTATATTTTTTGAGATGTCGCTTCTTACATCCTACGGCTTAAATATTTTTTAAGATGAGTAATTGATTGAAGATTACGGTGACGTGTAGGTGGCAACCCTATTCGCCGCCACCTACAGACTCATATTGACGTTTTTACGAGCGAATCCACACTACTGAATCACTGTATGTAGGCGTCTCCGTACCCCACTGCGGATAATGGTCCTTCCGACGAGACGTGAACGATGGATGCTGCAGAGATAAGTAACTACCTACACGTTACTCTACAATGATAACTAAAGGGGCCTCTTGTTCACACACGTTTTTATGCCGTAAAAAATTACGGTTTATTCGCCGTAAAGTAGACACGGCCGTCAGTGTTGTATGGAGCACAATGGAAGCTTGTTCACACGCACGACGGCACTACGGCCGCGGCACGGCAACACGTCGTACGGTTAAGAAACCGCGCTATGAACAAGAGGAGGACCGCTTTTTAGGGTTCCGTAGTAAACAAGGAACCCTTATAGTTTCGCCATGTCCGTCCGTCTGTCCGTCTGTCCGTCCGTCCTCGGTTAATCTCAGAGACTATTAGTGCTAGAAATCCGTAATTTGGCATGAGTATAAATATTAATTACGCCGACAAAGTGGTGAAATAAAATTTTGATAAATATTTTTTTTCTCGTCTACCCTATAGTGTGGGGTATCGTTGAATAGGTCTTTTAAAAATACTGTGGGTGTGGGAACATCATTTTTCGATTTCTAGATCCGTTTGTAAAATATGATGTTTTAAAGTGCAAATTTTTATTACAGTCAAGTGTCCCCCCCCCTCTATCAGCCAAATGGCAGTATATAGGAACTTGAAAAAATTCAAAGCAGTAGAAAACTATCACGGCTAAGTAAGGTTCACAGGTTAAGGAGTTATATCTGTTTTTCGAGGATTGTGACTACGGAACCCTACACTGCGCGTGGCCCGCCACGCACTTGACCGGTTTTTCGGAAATAATGACAGGTAGTAGTTATGATTACTGACAAGATATCTACAAAAAAACGCGAAAAAAATTTAAAGTATTTCGTACGTTCAATAATTCAATCAGCTGACGTCTAAATACGTAAAGTTGTCGCGAGCCGGCCGCCGCTTGCGAGGTCAATGCCCCGAGCTTTGCACGCTTTTCACGACCGTTTTTAAAATTTCTAAATACTAAAGCACTAATACAACAGCTATAAGTGGGGATCGAACTCGGTCCCCCGTAAAAGGGAGGCCACAGTTACCCACAGGTCTATCACCGCGTACTCTCCGTCTCCTACGATAAAGTCTTGAACGCAATACTCGCTTTAAATTGTTGAAGTAGTTACCTAATCCGTTAATTTAAATTCTTGTCGGCTTGTAATGAACACGACGCGGAAATATCGCCGTAATGCATTACGGGGCTAAGGCGACGCGGAGTTTTAGCGCGGAAAATGAGAAAAATTGTATGAACTTAATCTCTCGGAAGAGAATAATGAAAGGGAGACGCGACTTGACGAAATGTTTAATATCCTTTAAGGTCGTGGCCCTATATAGGTGCGTCCAAAATTGAACATTTCCCCGAACCGAACTGCGTAACCGTGTCAAAACCGCGTAACAGTTACGGTAGTGTAGACGGCATTTGTTACGCGAACAATTATTGTTACGCCGATCTTTTACGCGGTAACCCATCTCAAGCCCTCCAAGTGCGCCTCCACATTGAGCGTAACAAGTTCGCGGTAATGTTACGCAGTTCGGTTCGGTGAAATGTTCAAGTTTGGACGCACCTTTAGGCAAACAGTGAGTGGCTGTTTGCTTCCAGTAGCCTCCTTATAGTTTTTAAACTGTGTCCCCACTAGGCGGACAGTGAGTGGCTAACTGTTTGCTTCCAGTAGCCTCCCTATAGTTTTTAAATGGCGTGTCCAAACAGTGCGTAATGTTCGCAGTGTGCTGGGTTTCGCTTGCCAGTGCAGTGTTTTCAGTGAGTTCAGTGACCCGCTGATTCGCCTCCAAATGCCTTCTGTTCCTAAATGTTCCGATACGCTGCCACGTAGAAACCGGTCAGGGATATAGGTTTAACAAAAACTGTAAATACCTCTTTCAGGTAAGCCCGCTTCCATTACCATTTTATTCTTTCTTTCTATTCCATACCATTATACCAACAAACCACCATACCACCGGATGCCACCGTCGGAAATGGGGCTACTTTTGTCTGCCCTTCTTCACATGTGTAGAATTGTAAGCATCATTCCGAACCAGTGGTAGATTCATTTGTCGATTCGTAAGCACTTGTAAAGGTCCGAAAGTCGTTTGTGGGAATGGGCGTAATGTTCTATAACAAAATTCCACAAGCAATCTTAGACTTGCCTTTACACCAAGTTTAAGAACTCTGTTAAAAGTATGCTCATAAAAAAAGCTTATTATACAATTGAAGATTATATAAACGATAAAAAAGCATGGACTTAGCTCGTTCCAGCAATGCGCGAGACGTCATTTCAATCATGTACATATGTAAATAATTGTTATATTATTATTTTAAAAAAAAGAGCAACCGCCGAGTTTCTTACAGGTTCTTCTCGGCTGGAACTGCATTCCGAACCTGTGGTAGATTCAAATTGACGATTCAAAAGTACTTTTAAAAGTTTATTTGAATAAAAAACTTTTCTAATCTATTTCTATTCTATTCTATTACCGTTTTACCATTGTCACTTACCATCAGGTGAGACTGCGGTCAAGGGCTAACTTTTTATGAATTAAAAAAAAAACCAAACCCGGGACCTCCCTCATATAAAGCCACACCACTGCGCTTGGAAGGTCGTCAAAACTTGACCGGGTTTTCATATAACTATTTTCCACACGGAGGCTTTGAGGGAAAATACACTGACATCGTCGTACAATATATCCCCCGGCGCACTTACACGAGTCGCCTAGTTTTATAAGCGCCTTACACTGCCGTGCAAAATAATAGCGCACTTGTCTATGTTTTATTTTGATTATTATTTTATTATTCTTTTTGTTTCTACTGTTGCGCATTATACGTAACAGCAGAAACAATCTTTTTTCTGTGTAAACTGAATCAAAATAACAAGAATTTAATGTATCATCATAATTTTAGAACAGCCACTTCACGTATCTGTGACTTTACTTATTAATTTATCTATTGTATTGCTTCTAAAACTTCTGTTTTTGATTCTTTTGATAGTTTATTAGTTTAGTTTATTTTTTGATAGATTTTCTGGTTTTAGTGATACTAAAAATTAACATTTATTTAAGTCTATAGAGACTGCGAGTCTTCGAACAGTGCCTGTTGCCAGTAGGCTTATGATGGATCCTAAACATGGTCGCTCGACACTAACTATGGGCCTCATAAGAAAGCTCAAGATCTCTCATAAGGCATCAGCGAGCGATGGAGAACTATGCTCGGAGTATCCCTGCGGTATCAAATCAGAAATAAAGATCCGTTGAAGTACGTGAGCTACGTAGCCTATTAAAAGAAATAGTAGAGGGCAGGGCAGGAAGACCAAATTGATGAATTTTTGAATTGCAACCCTACACCTGCAAATGCAGCGTTCGAAGACCCCCCACTAGAAGGAAGGACGACCCCAAGCATGTCGCTGGCAGCCACTGGATACAAAGGGCAAAAGATCTGGTTTTGTGGCTAACCTCGCAACAGTTCTATGGCCAGCGGTGGACGTCTATCAACGGCGAAGATGATGATGTTTATACGATATGAATAACTTTTTGTTAAGCAGAATTTAATGTTATTTAGCTTTTTAACTTGCGCTGACTCGGTTATACTATCTAGATAGTATATTCTTATGTTCAAGTTTTATCTAAGTCGGTTGGTGGTCTGCGTAGCTTGGGGTGGTAATTAGTTGATAGTATGAAACCGGGTTCACTTGCTTGCGAACAAGTTACCGCCTAAGGCCTTAACATGCTCTACATCGGGAAAGCGTAGTACTTACTTATTAAGTAATTCATTACCTACCACGCGTTCACATTAACAGCATCGTTGGTTTAGCGGACATCATGTTTGGCTGCGGATCACGGGATCCTGGCTTCAATTCCCAGGTCGGGTCAAAAATTTTTAGTTAATCGGTTTTTATGTCAACAAATCCTCATTTTATTTGTTTATATAAATCTATTTTCGAAAATTGAATAAAAAACATCTACATTTTTATTAGACTCATACACCTACCGAATTATAAAACAAGGTTATATGTTGTTCATTTTGACAAATTGTTAATTTTTCGCTAAGTTTGTTATTTTTGTTACTTTTGCATACCGTTTCTATTGCTGTTTACGTTTGGGACTTAACACACGACTTACTTGGGCCTAGGACCTCCCTATTTAACGTTTACTTTATAAATCCAAGGTAGGCATTTCAAAAGGGTGAAAGCATTGAGTAAAAAAACAAGTGAGCGAATTTTCGGTCAGTGTGTGTAAAGGCATCGCGTTTTGTGCAAAAGTTTAGCTTCTGTCGTCTGTAACGGAAATAGTCCTCCTTAGCGCCTACATTAGAAGAATTTTCTAACTAGATATTTGGCACATTGTCTACTAGCAACTATCTAACTATAGTATCACTATCATGTGTTTTTCTGGTGTACAATAAAGTATTAAATAAATAAATAATAATAAATAAATAAATACATGTGACAATAGTCGTTAAAGTCCGTCAACTCGCATTGGAGCAGCGTGGCGGGTCTAAGCTCTAAATACCTCTCTCCTGAGGAATAAAAGAGGAGGCCCAGTGGTGGAACGTTAAAAGGCTGTAGTGGTGGTGGTGTTGGAACTAGCAATTTAGAACTCTACTTTTAACCGACTTTAAAAGAAGGAGGTTATCAATTCGACAATATGTACCTATGTAAAATAATATTAATGGAATTTCAAAATATTCACATTATTATGTATATATAATCTATAAGGGCTTCCAAATATATACCTATATAGGTGTATGTATTGTACGTATGTTTGTCCGCGGATTTCTCCGAAACTATATAAACTTCAACTTGGGGAACAGTGCAAGTTTCATCGAAATCGGTTCGATAGTTTCCGAGATACGGACTGTTAAGTGCGTGGTGAGGTCGGTTTTATATTTCAAAAATCGTTAAGATTATCACTTGTTAGCCAACTACAGTAGGGTTGATATAATATTACAACAGTCTAAGTTCTAGGTAAATCCCTATAAGGCCAGGCCCAGCAGTGGGACGTTTGTTTCGTGCTTGCTTTCTATTTGCCAATATACGACTCATCGTCTAAACCTTCGCGTTTTCCTTCAAAAAAGCCGGAACTTTCCGATTAAGATGTTTTTGGAAGACTTTTTAACGATCCCAAACGTCGAAGAATAAATCCGGTCCGGAAAATCCAGAAAGTCCGGAAAATCATTTCGACTATAGTTGCGAATATTTCAGATGTTTTTAATGGAGCGTTTCTTTAGGATTTTTCCAGAGTTCATTGAACGAAAATAAAAATCTAAATCTAAAAATGCTCCTTACTTAATTAAAAGTTATAGGAAATCATAATGGAAGTGTATTCTGTGTTGGAAAAAAGATTTCGTCAGGGCAGGGCGTTAAATCTATATATATGTATATCTACAGGGTGTTAGGAGACCGCTCTCGGAAACGAAGACAGGTGATAGTACTGATGATTACTGATAAGATATCACTAAAAAAAACGTGAAAAAAAAATTTTTTTTTACAAAAAAAAAAATTGCACTTTTTATGCAATACCTGTTTTGGAGGGTTAAACAGCCCTGTAATTGCAAAAAACTTATTTGCTGTATTTTGTAAAAGTTTGTTACGTAATTCTTGCGCGATTAAAATAAAATCAGCTGACGCTGGAGGTCAACGAACTTGATGTGACCTATTTACGTATCGTTAGATACCTACGAAACCGCGGTCGCGCCGACGCCGATACCTACCCTATACGATTATGTTTAGGTAGTATAACAATAGCGCTAAGTTTTCGGTAGCGGTCTCCTTATACCCTGTATATATTATATATATTATATATATAAAACAAAGTCGTGTTAGTTCGAACACTTATCGGCTGGAGCGATTTTCATGGTTTTTGATTTGTTGTATTTGTCTCCGTCCAGAATAACATAATAACTATTAAAAACATTAGAAAATTGACGAAAAAATAAAATATGAGGAAAAACATTTTCCCATACAAAATGTTCACGGGTTTCGTAACTCTCAAACATCCCGTCTCGTGGATACGGTAAACTCTCTCACCCGTACCTATTCTTATGTACCTATGTGTGTTTGTCAGTTAATTCCTCCTAAACGGTTGGACCGATTTAGATGAAATTTTGTGTGTATATTTCAATCCTGGATGGTTTGAAAACAATTACCGGGTAGGTTGTCGGTATGTCGGTATGTCACCGGGCAGGACGAAGTCTGCCGGGGCCACTAGTATAATATAAAATACACTTTTTGAACGTCAATTTAAGAGCATGAAAGTTAGGCAATGGCGATAATTAGTTACGATCACTTAATACTGAAACTACGAGGTTTCCAAAGGGGGTTAACATTTAGGGGGATGAAAAATAGATGTTGGCCGATTCTCAGACCTACTCAATATGCTCACAAAATTTCATGAGAATCGGTCAAGCCGTTTCGGAGGAGTATGGGAACGAAAATTGTGACACGAGAATTTTATATATAAGATTATATGTTTATATAACGATATTTCGTCAGCTCAACTCACGTTAACGTTATTTACACCATTTAAAAAGTTACACCGGAGTACCTATCCGTAATACCGGAGAGCCCTCCGAGGATATTTGCATTACAAAGGTCATTGAGTTAACCAACCAGACGTGAGAAAATGTCCAAAGATCCCGGAAAAGTTTAACGAGTCAGCGTCTCAGCGATATTGGATATGGGGGAAGGGGGGGGGGGGCATTGCCCCTTGAACCGTCGGACGTTTATTGCATCGTGGGGGAAACCAGATAACTTTGAGTCGACTTAAGGTAGATCAATGTTCAGTCTGTATCAAGATATCACTACAGCCTTTTACAATATCCCACTGCTGGACACAGGCCTCCTCTCTCATTGGAGAGAGGGCTTTAGAGCTTAGACCCGCCACGCTGCTCTAATACGGATTGGCGGGCTTTTTAACGACTATTGTCACATGATAGTGATAACAACCGGGACCGACTGATTGATGCGCTCTCCGAGGCACGAGGGTGAAACACCGCCAACTACCAACTCCAGGCTGGCACTGAGAATTTCTTGGCAGAAAAACTGAATACCTAACAATTATTTGCCCGACCCGGGAATCGAACCCGGGACCTCGTGATCTGCAGTCGGACATGCTAACCACTAATCGAACGAGACAGTTAAATGGCAACTATATCAAAATATTCCAAATATATAATGTTCCGAATAGAGCAAATGTTCAAAACTTCGTTGTAAAAAGTTTAAAAGCAACATAAACACCGACACGAACATTGAACGCTGAGGGAAAGTGGAGGGGGTAAGCTATTGTATTACGTGCGTGACAGTTCCCATACGCAGCTATCCCCTCCACGTTTCGTTCAGTGTTCAATCTACGTGGCCGCGGGTATAACTACCTATACCTACTTGAAATCTTCCACGCTACTTTGTATGCAGACGATCTGAAAGTAGTCGGAATACAAAAGAAGAGTCTGCACTAGATTACTAGTTGGAATATAAAAGTCTAGACTAGGTTTATTGAAATTCCTACAAGAAATGACCAGCTGTGAAAAAATGGAACTGTGCATTATTATGCATTGCCGACCCACGACAGGGTCGAATGAGCAGGGTTTAGGTCGCTTTAGACCGCAATCCACCACGCTTAGTGCGGATTTGGTAGACTTCACATGCCTTTGAGAACATTATGGAGAACTCTCAGGCATGCAAGTATCCTCAGTGTTTTCCTCTACCTAAAGCGAGTGATATTTAATTGCTTAAAACGCACATAACTCCGAAAAGGTGCGTGGCAGGGATCAACCCCCCCCCCCCCTCCCCGAAAGTCTTAACCACTATTCTATCACCGCAATGGAACTGTTTACTCTATGCTGTATAAAGTATGCAACATTCTGGTGCATAAATTATACACCAGAATGTGGCATTTCGTAATCCAAAGTCAGTATTGCAATTAAGTCCTTCAGAGAGATCATATCGATACCAGAAATTTCAATTGTCGTAAAGGACAGGCCTGTTCATGTCCTTTACAATTGAAATTTCTGGTATCGAATTATTATATTTAACATCATCGCGGAGAACCGTTCCGAATTACACTAACATAGTTAACTTTCGTGAAAACTTTAACGAGTCATCGTCTCAGCTCTATTAGAGGTAGGGGGAGGGGATATTCAGGGGGGGGGGGTCCCCTTGAACCGTCTGACGTTTATTGCATCTGGAAGTAGTAAAAGTCGTTGTCTCCTCGATGGGGCTCAGTACGCTGTGCTTCAGTTATATGGAGTGTAAGAGCGATGGAGCCATCGCAGTTAGTCGGAGTATAAAAAGTTATGAGTGAAGCTCGGATTTTATACTCTACCGGATTGAGTGTTCTTGCTCTTTATATAGTACTAGCTGCGCCCCGCGGTGTTACCCGCGGTTAACAAGTTTGGCACATAACAATATTTGAACAGAATGTTCTAAGAGTAACTTAGCAAAGAGCGTGTGAGCGTGATGAATCACACAACCATCTGCAGGGCTATTCTGTAAAGCCATTTTCGAATTATAGAGAGTGAATTCGAGATGAGTTTGCTAATTTGTACTCTGTAAAACTCGATAGTACAGGTCTTCTCACTCAAACTCACTTCACTTCGCAAGTGCGTAGCAGATGTTTACAGAATATCCAACCAAGGTGAAGTGAGTTTGCTTTCGAAGCGAGTTATCTCACTTCAGTGAGCTTCGATATCGAGATTCGATATCGATGGTATTTTAGAGAATAGCCCTACAGCACCCTCTATCGCGTTTTTGGGAATCTGTATCCTATTTAAGTCCCCCACAGGAACACTTTTTAAACGGGATAAAAAGTAGCCAATGTGTTATTCTAAAGTATAATCTATCTCCATTCCAAATAGCCAAATCGGTTCAGTAGTTACTGCGAGAGTAACAAACATACACACATACATACATACATATGTACAATGTACATGTATACACACAAACTTTCGCCTTTATAATATCTATTAGTGTGAAGTGTGATGATATTTGCGTGTCATTTTGCTGCTGTGATTTTTAGCCGATTACGGAAGTTATATTTTGTAGTGTCTTATTGGCGTTGATGTGTTTAACTGTAGCGTTCCGCGCGTATACCGCCCATGACAGACGACAAGAAAAATTGGGGGAAATAATCCTACTTAGATGCCCGATTTCTTTTCTGACTTAATACTAACTCTAAATTTCAAAACAAATGAATAAAGTTTAAGCATCAGTCTGCAATTTCGTAATAAATAACCTCTTATTATTAATCATGAGTGATAGTAGATATTATGAATTGGTAGTTTCACATACGATACGTAAGCACTTGCTAAAAGTTTATTTGAATATTCTAATTATATTCATACAAACATCTTTATTCATCTATTCATACAAAAAGTGTTGTGTTAATAGAGAATAATGTCAAGTGGGGCTTTAAAATGTCGACGTCGACTGGGCATCGTTAAGGTGCGCGCTTGGCTGAGAATCTCACGGAGCATTTGCGAGACGTGTCAAGTGTCCAATCGATTCTATCGAGGACTTAACGCTGCCAGAGATGAATCTCGTATCGGGATATGAGCCTGAAACTGTTGGAGACATTCTATCAATATACAGACACGTAATTATACTAATAATATGTACATTGTGGTACAAGGACCGGAAGAAAGTTGTTACAGATGAGTAGACGTTTGTAAAGACGAGTTGAAGGCGAGGTTTCACCATAGACATCTTAAACTTGTGTAAAATCAAGTCTAAAATTTCCCACAAACCACTTACAGACTTTCTTGAGGCGTAGTTGAGGAATCCCGAGCCTATAATTGTGATTTCAGTTTTTTTTGCCTGTCGTGTCTGACCTTTTTTGCATGTAATAATTTGAAATACAATACAATGATGACGTCATTACGGTTCGTCACTAAAGTTACTCAAAAAAAATCAGTTTGACAGTTCTTTAGACTGCAATATTAAATAACATATGGAATATGAAATGGAATATTATGGAACAATAACACTGCAACATGGAGTGTAGACCTTCAGGTGGTCTGCCTGCTATTTTGCTCTATATTTAAATAAAACAGAAAAAAAGTTGGTTGTAATAGGTGACCTGGTAAATTGAATCTTGACCTCTCCTCATGAGCCTGAGTACATGTTGAAAGTTAATTTATACCTCCTCGTCCGTAAAAGAGCGACTCAAAGGCGGCCTAGAAAGGAAATAAAGAAAAGTAGAGGGCCGTGATATTTATATGTATTATACTCACTTAGGCCTATTTGGCTTTGGTCCATGCTCCACTGTGGGTTCCGTTAATGAAACTCATATATTCTCAGCGTTATTGTATGGCCGAGTGTGTATAGCTTACGCGCTTGAATTTACTGTCATAATGTTTTATGTGAAAACGTCGTCTGTTTCCTGCCACGTACAACTTGAGTTTCCAATCCGATACAATCCGACTCAAATGGCCAAGTCTGCAATGAGCAAATTGACCCGAATACGGCAGAACAGCAAAATATCGAATATAACGAAAAAATGGCTCGTGCAGAGTATGGTATTCTCCATCTTTCTTTACGGCTCGGAATCCTGGACAATTCGCTCACTGGAGAGGAAGAAGATTGCGCTAGTGATGTGGTGCTGGCGAAGGATGCTGCGTATACCGTGGACGGCCAAGAAAACCAATGTCTCGATCCTGCAACAATTTCACATAACGTTTTATGAAGTGGCAAAGACTGTCAAGTATTTGCCACCAGCGTGTACTTCGCTACTTCGGTCACATAGCGCGAAGGCAGCCCGACAGCCTGGACAAGCTATTAGTTAATGGTGCTTGGCAAAATGGAGTGGAAACGACCACATGGCCGCTCTCTCACACGGTGGTCGGACCAAGTTACCAACGTTACAGGCCTCCAAATGACCACAACCTTGAGGAAAGCCGAGGACGGGACGGACTGGAGAAACCTTATAAAGACAGTGAACCAGACCCTGGACCAGAGTGGACACGACCTTCAGCAATGAAATAAATGACCGAGAAGAAGAACAATCCGACTTGGCTGAGCAGTGTTCTGGAAGTTTCGAGAGGCCTTCCTGCCCCATTTTGTGCGGGAAATGTCTGAAGATGAAAGTCTTTGAACAGTGCGTGTTTTTAGTGACAACTTGTGGGTCTGAAATATGGTCTTTAAACTGTGGGCCGCTCAGAGGCGATCTGCGGGCGATTGAAATTAAAATTGAAATATACTTTATGGTACATCAAGAGCTACATACATTAAATGAAAGAAACATAAATATTAAAAAAAATAGGTACAAGGTGGCGATCTCTTACAGGCATCCACGATGAGGAGGATATAATGATCAGTGAGAAAGATTGAGGAGATCTGTAGGAGAACCAGAGTAAGATAACTCTGGTTAGCTACCTATCGGTGACTTGTAAATTAGAGGTATCTCTGCAGGAGGGGAGGCGGGACATAGCTTGGGGTCCCAAGGTGCTCGAAATGTTGATCCCGGACTGACAAACGCAGCGTGGACAGACCCCACATTTTTCTTGTTTGAGAGATACCCTGAAAAAGTTTTAGTTTTGGCGAGATTTTAGTGCTTAACGCCTCTTAAATTATAGTGTAACAAGTTTCTATACCTAACTGTGCCAAACAATTTTGTAGATTTAATAGTTCATCGAGAAAATTTCTGTGACACACAGATTGGAGTATTACGGTTAAATGTTTTACTACGGAACCACAAAAATGGGAGTCGCAAAAAAAAAAGGTTTAGCGTATCCCCTCGAGAGAAAAAATGCAAAAATTTCATCTCAATTCATTTTCCACACAAATCCCCATACAGACATGTCTTCTTTTGTCGTATGTGATGCCCCATTACTTAAAGGCGCGGTTACAGTTGCGTTTAAGTTATGTATAGACTAAGAGATAGATGCATAAGTCTATACAAAGTACACTAAAACTAAGTCACTATTCGTATGTCATACTGATACTTCAAAGTGTTCAGATGGTCGATGATAGTCGAGACTCCCACTATAGCTCTTTAACGTCCCACTACTGGGCACATGCCTCCTCTCTTATAGGAGAGAGGGGTTTAGAGATTATACCCGCCACACTGCTCCAATGCAGGTTGGCGGACTTTAACAATTATTGTCACATGGCAGTGATAATAACTGGTTTAAATTGTTCTCTGAGGCACGGATGAAACAACGTCGAATTAAACCCATATCACTAACTAATCGGTTTCTAGATAATATGATGGCATCATACTGAATCGCTAAATAAGTATGCTCGTCGTTGCCGGTAGGGTGATAAGTAGACTAGAGAATTTAGTAAATTTGAATTTAGTATTTAGAGAATTGAACCAAGGACCTCCCAATTATTAGACCACAACGCTCAATACTGTGCCAGGGAGAAGAAAAATGTGAAAAATCACCCAAAGGAGTGCTTTATTTTCATTGCTTAGTTTATCTTAAATTTAGTGGAAAGATTTAAATGAGCCATGAAAATCAAGTGACCGTGTTGGTGGATTTCAGATCTCCTTGCATCATCCTTGGCTCTCGCACATTTTTGATGAAAAGGCAGCCTTATGCATTGTGATTTACCTCTCTATTTCGTGTGTTTACAAAATGGTCTGCTGAAAATATTGAATCATTATATTATATAGTACTAGATGTTTTTTAAAATCCTGTGGGACCTATTTGCTTTTCTCGGATAAAAGTTGCCTATGTCAATTCTCGGAACGCAAGCTACCTCTGTACCAAATTTCATCAAAATCAGTAAAACTGTTGGCCGTGAAAAGCTAGCAGATAGACAGACAGACACACTTTCGCATTTATAATATTAGTATGGATGAGTGAAATAACATGAAATTATTTATTCGCCGTTTCCTAAGAGTCGACAAAAGGCGTAATGAGACTCTCATAATAAAATATGTTGATGTTATCATTACGTTGGAAATCTCGCAGTCAGCTCTTACACTATTACTTTGCTTGATAGGCGCCGAAACATTTGTATGTAAATGCGAGCGTAACATATCAACGGGAAAATACGGTTAGGGTGGCTGTAAAGGCTTGGATACACGCAAAGCGTCACACAGAATGCGCGCGTACGCGTGTTGATTTGTTGTATTAGAAACTGTAATTAGGTATTACAGTTGTTCTAGCTATTCAGGAGATATTTTAGTGCACAAGTATGTGCGCAAAGTGTGCAGTCTCTATTCCCTCACTCTCATATTCCGATAAGACGCCAATCTGACACCACCGGAGAAAGATTAGCGACGACTTTACGTGCTCTTTGACTTCCGAGGCATTGGAATTAATCTTACACCGCCATCTTCCCAACGATTTTCTTAACAGAAGAACCCAAAAAAAAAATTTATTTTGGTTCGATCCGGGATTCGAACGATCCGCAACTATTCACTAGATTAGACGATTGAGGCGCAAGGAAATGAATGAAGTCCACTGGCACGCTTGCTCCGCTGTGTAACCGCCTTCATACAGTTTATTTTTATAAATACTGGGAGTGTTAGACGCATTTACCTCGCGCGTTCTATGTGTACAGACCTTAAGGGAGGCTCTAAAAGCCTGAATGGTTATGTGATTGATACCAAAACCGTTCCCGTCTCAACTTTATTAAGAGAAGGACGTTCGAAAGTTTTTTGGGGGCAGTAAATTTTTATCTCCCCTCTTTTCTTAGTGTATGAAAGTTGTTAGCAATTTACCCCAACTTTTACGCTACTGAAAGAAAATTTGGAGAAAACTATTAGAAAGTAGCTAACGCCTGCGACTTCGTTGGCGTGGATTTAAGTTTTTTTTAAATCCCGTATAAACTCATCTTTTTTCCGAGATAAAAAACTCCTTTGTATATTCCTCCACCTGCCCTTAAAAGTCGCGTCAAAGTCAGCCCAGTCGTTCCAAAGATTAGCAAGATTACAAACAGACAGACCATAAATACCATGTATACCATGTATAACGCAATGCCGTTAAATCTATAAAATGATTGGTCCTTCGAGCCGGATACTAAGCTTTTTATGTTTTTTTTTAAAGATAATTTTCATTTTAAATGAAATTGCCTCATCACAGATAAGATAAGAAATAAACCCGCGGCAAATGAATGTTTCCCCCAAGATGAAGTAGATAGATGCCTTCATATAAAATGGCATATGAATTATTTATGAGTCCAATACTTTCTGTCTGGGTCAAGAATACTAAATCTTTTGCTGATCTTGTTTCCTAGATAGGAGGGAGTTATAAGTTTTGTAATTTTCTGATGATGTAACTATTGAGAATAATTAAATTAATTTTTAGAAAATGTTTTGAGAACTTAATTTTTCAAGGCAAATTATTTTTATTGCTCTTTCATCTAGGACTAGCATCAACAAATTATGACAATTGTTGCAGGCAAACACACCTTACTTTAAACATCATTAGAAAACAGGACTGAAAATCAAATATATCGTCGATTTATATGTAAAACATTTCCTTTGTAAATATCTTTATTAAAATAAAAACCATCCCGTTATCTGTCCACGTCTCCGATTCATTTTGAAGTTTAAAAGATATAAAGAAACTTGTTGCCAGCAAGCGAGTAATAGAGCAATCTTATATTTTATTTTCTTATTTTTAAAGCGCCGAGACACAGCTTAATTTGAGTGGATCCGTGACATTTATTTGTGTTCCGATATAATAAATTAACTCGCGAGTGGGTGGTCCGTTTGTGCATTTGACCATAAACCGATGTAGGTTATGGACCTCAAAAGAGGTTTATTATGTGCACCCATTGTGATCTCCTTTTTGAATTCAGTAAGTAACCGAATCTTGCTCAATCAGAATGATTTTACGATGTTTACTTACAATTTAGACATGATTAAGCTTTCTCCTTTTACTGGTAGTTTAATTGTTCGAGTTTTGGACGCAATAGGTGAAGTAAAAGAAATTGTATATAATTATTTTTGCTTGCCTTTCAAACATGTGTTTTCGAAGGATAAGCGTATTTTGGCCAGATACCCTAGCATAATCCATAATAACAAAAAACATAACAAAAAAATTGGTTGGCTGTAAAGTCGGTTTACGGAAGATAATTTTACGTGATAACGTCTGAAAACATTGTCTTTCTATCGCTTGTTCCGTGCTCTCGATTGCACGCTCGGCTAGACGGAACGTAACAATGAGTCATGCTTATTCGTGCGTGCGGCTGTCGTTCATCGATTCATAAGATGTTATCACGTCAAAAAAGAATAAAGATTACGTATGAAGTATACGGGGATTATGTAACTTACAATCCAGCTCAGGGTTATTTACAATCATCGTCGTCGTTGTCATCATCAACCGATAGACGTCCACTGCTGGACATAAGTCTGTTGTGACCATGCGATCCGTCTGATGTCATCGGTAATGGCGGGTCGGGGAGAATAGATCTGGGGTGGTAGATTAATTTGACGATTCAAAAGCACTTGTTTTGAGCCCAATTTAAAACTACCAGACGGAAAAAATAGCTTAAGTAGAACATCTTATTTGCAAGAAAGTTTCGAAAACTTTTAACGAAATTTCTTAGTCAAAAGCGAAAATAGCGCTGGCCACTTTTTCTACCAGTTTCAAACTTGTATCTCCATTGCGGCAACGCTATTTTTTTTTGGTGGCTCCGAAGATTATAATAACTTCTTAAGTCCGGCTTTTCAGTGCACGGATAAGCGGATTATTCGGCCATCTTTAACGAGCCAGTTCTTGTCACAGTTTTTCCCGCTCACGCCGAAAAATATTTTCTTACTTAATTCGGCCGTGACTTTGCGAAATTGCCCCGACTTAGACTTCGTCATCTCTTAAAAAGCGAAATTAATCTCGTATGATAATGTAGACACGTCAGCGTTCCGTCATATTATATTCTCGCGATATAAGAATCTTCGTTACATTTTTAAATATTTTATACATTCGAAGCAGCTTTTTTTTTTGTATAAAATCAGAAGCTTGAGTTTTTTTTTTATTTTATTCAACTACAAGTTAGCTCTTGACTGCAATCTCACCTGATGGTAAGTGATGATGCAATCTAAGATGGAAGCGGGCTAACTTGGAAGAGGTATGCATACCCCTGATCGGTTTCTACACGGCATCGTACCGGAACGCTAAATCGCTTGGCGGCACGGCTTTGCCGGTAGGGTGGTAACCAGCCACGGCTTAAGCCTCCCACCAGGAGGTTGAGTGTTAAAGTTGAAGTTGACAAGTGACACTGAAGTTGCGTTAACCAAATCCCACGTATGTATCCACTATGTATCATATTCTATGTATTTATTACATCACTCCTGAGCCCTAAAAGGATCTTTTCAAGTTAACATAAAATAAGCGTAAATCTGTCATTTACTAGGAAAATTACCTTGAACGTTATGATTTGACGTCTCCATACTGTGCACAGTTAACGTTAGCCTCTGGACACATATGTACATGATTTTGTATTCAAACTGTGCCACTCTAGTTTACACTAATACGCATGTAGGGTCATTGGTGCACGTCTAATCTTGGCTACGGTCACGCAATAACTGAGCTAATAGACTCCGCCCGGCCGTATGCGCTAAGGCTAAACCAGTGCTACCCTCAGAAGCGTACATGAAAGAGACATATGCATTTAGTTGATAAATAGAGTGACTACCGTCATTATGGAAAGACGTGTAGAATGACGCAATCACTACAAACCATAGAGATAATAATAAGTAGAGTAGGCATACCTACCTTAAAAACGTGCCAAAAATACACTCACACACGCACAATCCCCCAACCTAAAATGGCGCGTGTTCATTGTGATGTCTCAAGTTGTGCGTGTGTGAGTGTTCATGTATACATTTTAGGGAGGCCATCTTAAGGGAAGTTGCAATAAAATTTCTGCCACGATCTGTTTTATTGTTATGTTTAAAAATGTAGTGTTGTCTCTTACACACTTATGAAAATTTTGATAAGCTTAAGCTATTTTCCGATCCACTATTTTCTATAGGACATTATGCCAAGTCCTCTTCTATAGGTTCATGCTACAAACACATACATGGATCAGAAGCGTCATGTAATCACAACATTAGGTCCTTAGGTCGCCCATACAATATGACAAACGCCAATTACACATTTACTTACTTGAACACTTGCACTCTACTTTGCATTGAAATACACCCACTATCATACATTTCTATAGCACCTGTTAAATGTTATTTAGTTAAATTTCCTGTCTTTTTCTCGTCAACCATGTCAAACGGGACATCATTATAAAATTTAGACTAGATAAAGCAGTTTGGTGGATGCAATGAACTAGTATATGGAAGTGGGGATACAATCGTAAGTGATACATTAATATCTAGAGCAGACTTTATCCATTAAGGCCAAATTAGACGGTTCATTTTTCGAGATTTTTGCTTTCATTTTCGAGGCTTCATCGGTGAATGATCGAAAGTGAACCGTCTAAACACCGACCGTTCATCCTTCACAGGCACTTTGCCATAGTAAATATCGTATCATGCATTGTTCACCGCAGAAATGAACTATGAACGGGGCACTGTCTAATTTGGCCTTTACAGTTCTATGAGCTCCAAATGCACTGCTGTCATTTTGTAATGGCTAACGATCGTTTAGAGCACGCATGCATTCACGAGCAAGTCCGATCAATTGCCTCATCCAATTCTGTAATGGGCCTATTTGTGTTCAATCAACACTGTTCAAATGCATTTGCAGCTGTTGCGATTACTATTTATTGTAACTGCACATGAAAACGCGTTGCGTCTAATTGGACATGTTTAGAATTCTAATTTATAAACATTTTAATTTAGGGCGTTTTTGCAGCGATGCATGAGCAATACAGTTGTTAACAAGTGCGTTTGTGCGTCGGGGGATAAAAACGAAGTATTTAAAAAAAGTCTTACAAGTGTAAATTTAAAAAACCCCCGAGATACGCCTTTTGAGGTGGCGGCCAAGTTGGATTTGCATAGTGCTATTCTACTAGTCAAGGTCTTTCATTTGATACCCATATTGAGGGAGTTGTGAAAAAACATGTAATCCGTCATTTTGTTTGTCATGTAATTCGTCAATAATGTCGGGGTGTTTTTAAATTTTTAATTTATACCTACTTGTTAAACTGCTTCAGTAATAAGTCTCTCCGATGTCTAGCTAATTATTATTTATTGGTGTGAACACGTAAATAAGTAAGTTGATTGTTTAACAAGAGAATAGCTGTTAAGACTGTTCCAAGAATATTGTTTTGTTGTAGACAATGTACCTACTCAATATTTATTTTAGAAACATTAAATGTCTAGACTAGACACTAGTCTAGAGGGATCTTTAAAAATAAGTTCATTTGAGTCTCATTATTTTTGTACTTAATAGATTTTAGAAACTTGAACCTACCGTCTGAAGTCTGAACTTTTTGTAATATAAATTATAAAAAATTCCATAAATATATTTTTTAAATAAATTACATAAAAAACTTGTTTGCTAAAAAAACTATAGTTATAGCAAAAAAAAAAAATCTTAGTAAGTATACTAACTGATGAGCGCGACTTCGTCCGTGTGGATTTAGGTTGTTTAAAATAGTTTAAATTCACTCCTTTAGAAAAGGAATATTAACTAAGTGAATGCGGGTAGAGTTGTTTTTATAAAAAGCCCGGCTCTACTATGAGAACATGCGAGAATTTTTAATAATAAAAATATTTTTTTGTTCCAGATACCGCGTCGACCGCTTTCAAAGTAGACATAACAACGATGAAAAACCTTCAATACATAAAAGCACTCGCGAGTGATGGCAATAGAGTTGTCGATAAAAAATAAACAATATCGTACCTACTAGAAATTCCACAGTAAAATGTTCGGCTAGTGTCGGGGTTGAATCATAATAAAAATGTGATGTGGTTAAAAACATTTTATAAAATGTTGTAAATATCGTGAAGTGTCCGCATAGTGTTGGAGATAGAAAAAATGTTTGTCGATAATTTATAAAAACGCAAATGTGAACAATGGTTTGTGTTTCGTGCTTTGTTTTGAGAGCGATTGTTTCGCTAATGTGTTGTGTTTTTGTTAGTCGACAAGAAGTCCTCATCGAGGAGTCATGTGAGTATTATTATAGTATTATATTAGATTAATAAAAATCGCGGGATCAAATCAGGAATGATTGAGGAAAATCCGCAGGAGAACCAGAGTTACCGACATAGCTCACCGAGTCGCGAAACTGAAGTGGCAATGGGCGGGGCACATTCGAACTGATGGACGTTGGGGTCCCAAGGTGCTTGACTGGCGACCTCGCACCAGCAAATGAAGCGTTGGAAGACCCCCCACTAGATGGACGGACGATCTCAAACGAGTTGCTGGCAGCCGCTGGAAACAGGCGGAACAAGATTGTGTTCTGTGGCGATCCTTGAAGGAGACCTATGTCCAATGGTCGTTTATTGGTTGAGACGACGATTAGATTAAATTTTGGTGCTATCCTTTTCATAAAGTTTCCTGCAGAGTAGGATAGCGATTTATTATAGTAATTCTGTAGGAAAAAATTGTTCATCACCATTGTTTAGTTAAAAATGTTTATATATATTATGTACAAGTACTCTTTGTACTGTACTTTGTACGTGTAAATGAAATCACTGTTTATAAATATTTCACACTGCTTATATTTTTTTTCTAAATTCATGTCCACATCATATTCTATACATAAACGCGTCATACAAACGATGTATGAGAAAGACAACGCTATACATAAATCTAGCGAGACAAATACAACGTTATATATGTACATAATATCAACAGACGTATAATTCTCTTATTTCTACGCTTCTTTACGCAGTATTCTTTGTCTACATTATATTGTTTGTATAATACCAGTAAGTATTGTTACATGGGTAGGTTAGTTTATATCAAAACTAGCGGACCTGGCAGACGTCGTCCTGCCCGCTATTAGCGCCACCTACCGGGTCCAATTTTTCTACTTATAAACCTTCATCTTGAATCTATTAAAAAAAACGGCATCAAACTCCGTTGCGTAGTTTTAAAGATTTAAGCGTACATAGGGAGTAGGGACATAGGGATGATAGAGAAAGCGACTTTATTTTATACTATGTAGTGATAAAGGGAAATAATTAAGCAAAAGCAATAGTTGGTTGTCAGGGGAGAATGGTTGTGAATTCATCATGTTTTAAAACAAAACAAACTCCGTTGAAGGGGATAAATAGGATAAATAATAGCGCTGCTGGAGCGTCTATATTTTACCCTACTTTATGGAAATTAGTTCCATAAAGTAGGGTAAAATATAGATTATAATTCCCTACAACAATGCCCGCATCCGCAGCCTAATTGAATACCCCGGGGTATCCTGGAGTGCTGTTTTAATCATATAAATTAAGCACTTCCATTTATAATTGGGGAATTCGATAGTCACGCTTACTCGTACCTCGTACCTACCTAGTGTTAACGTTATTAATTATTCTAATACCGGGTTAATGGGGCGGCGTCTTTATTAGAATGTACCGCGGTATTTCAGCCTGATTTTCAACCGATTTCCAAAAAGGAGGTTATCAATTCAACAGTAGGTCTGTTAATTCTGTTATATTATTGAAACTGCAAACTATTCAGATATGATAAAATCTACAAGGGCTTTCAAACAAATAATATCAAAAATGTTATTTGTAATAACTATGTAGAAACTATTAATCGGATTGTGACCATTCTTTTTATTGGCTTACATTTACTTCAACATAGTTACTTAAAAACTCTAACTTATTGTTAGAACAGTGTATAAGTTTCATAAAAATCGGTTTGTAGTTTTCAACATAATATGGATTTTGAAGTAAGACAGATTTGTCAGGGACGTAATATGTTCAGTTTCAAAAGTCTGAGTTGAGTTGTTCTTATTCTATTGTCTTTAGATCTCAGCTGACTAGGGAGTGGAGACTAGGGAGTAGGTAAGGGCAGAGAGATTTCGGTGTTCAGAGCAGCGTTCTAAATTCAAAACACTTTTCTCACTGATATAAGCAAGACATACATATATACTTACTTAATTTCGCTTTTATAAGCAACAAAGGCGCGCTTTTTAAACGCCTCTATAAACATTCTTGGCATTCATTGGACTTGTTTAAGTTACATACTACATCATGTGAAGTGTAAACTGCATAATTTACACGATTTACTTTTTATTTTTTTTTGTTTTTAACTAGCAAAGACCTACTATTACTGTGTAGTAATAAAAACGAAAGTACCTATAGCAAGCGAGCAAACGCACGCACGGAAACCCGAAAGCATTAAAATAATTAATGTTATTAATAAATAACGTTATTACATAGCGTCCTTTATACGGGCGTACTTACTGCATAAATAAAGGCGGCTTTAAAAAAAATATTAAACCCCAGTACACAATTGCGGTGAGCGTGTGGGCCGTGCGCTAATTATGCATAATTAAAAAGAGTTACTATGTACCGTCAAGCCGCTTTAGAGCGCTTTGATTAGCACCGCTTTGACGCTGAAGGATCTGTGAAGGGGGTATTTTTAGTCTAAACGCTATATCGCTCCGGTAAACAAAAAATTGGTTGTATGTAAAGTCGGTTTACGGACGATAATTTTACGGTGATTTTACGTGATAACGTCATAGGAAAACAAAGAGAGATGATGCGTCACAAGCCGAATGCTTAGGCCGATCGTGCCTTCTCTATCGCTTGTTTCGAGCTCTCGCTTGGCGTGCCTGAGCGTTGTTTATTATAGTAGGGGAGCCCAAGACGGGATTTTCGGTTTTAATCGAGCGCGTCAGATTAACTTAAGGGAGGCATCTTGCACCCTGCTGAGTACCCTCTACCATATAGGTATAAATAAGCCCTTTAGGTATATAGAGCCGCGCAAAAAAAACAAAACGATGGTCAGAAATACTTAGAAACGTTATTATGTGGTATGGTGGGTTAATTACGAGCTAAAAAAGTACCTATATTTAGAAAATACGACTATTTGAACGTAACGTACGTGGTACGAGAGTGAGAGCGTTACAAAGCTGCAAAAAAAAACGTTATCTTGTCATTCGACACCTTGAATTTCGAGAGCGGTTGATTTTTTTCTATTCTAAAGGTATTGATGCAAAAATAACAAAAAAATATAATCAGCCGATTTCCACAGTAATGTAGTAATAAAAATCGTCTATGAAGATGAGAGCGTGTAGCTAGACACTTTCCCCACCACTGAAACGGGAAACATTATATAACCTTTTATACTTCCTATCAACTAATCTACAAAATCTTATAAGTCTCGACGACGCTCGAGTAAATCCACATTTAGCATCTTTGGCTCCCCTACTATAATGGCAACCGTTCGCGCTTCGACTTCGCAACGTTAACGTCGCGACAGACGTTGGAGAAACGCCAACGCTCGCATAACGCCAGTGGGATAGGGGCCTAAAGTCAAATCTAAATATTCCTTCAAAATCATGTTAAGTTAGTCTCAACAACCTCTGTTTATAAAGAAGAATGTTCTAGCTTACAGACTATATTTCTGTAAATATACTGTGAAGCCATCGTAAGTAATAACCTCTTTGTACTTTTCACGAAGGGATTCGCGGGATCCAAGTTAATAAATTGATCGGTTGACTCTTTTCTACAAAAGAATATTCTCTTTTATGGCTCAGTTTGCTGTGGAATTGCCGAGTCGAAAATTGTAATCGGCTTCGCATTCCCACACTCTAGATAGATAGATCAAACCCGCGACAGATATATTACACTATACACTAATATCAGTATATTTATGTCTTGAAAAATCCACAGTTCCCACGGGATTTTGAAAAACCTAAATCTATAGCTACAGCTATAGGTAGATTTCTATAGCAAACTTCCTTGAAAGAAGGTTTAAAGGTTGAAAAAGGGAGTGGGAACCCGTTCAACCGGAAATCCACTATTTCCTCGGGATTTGTGAAAACCCAAAATTAACGCGGGCGAAGCCGCGGGCAGAAGCTAGTATAATATCACACTGATATGCTTAGGCTGCGGGTAGGTATAAAATTACGGTCGTCTCGCTAATTAAGCAAATTAAAAAGAGTGACATCTCGTACCGCCCTCACAACGCTTCAACATACATTACTTACGGTGTAAGCACTTTTGTAGGACGCTTTTATGAGCAGCGAAAATGTTGTGACTTGACATAGTGATGTGTGAAGCGCAAGGGTGTCTATCGATAACTTGTTATTTGATTGAGAAAAGACTAACATTTTTTTGAAAGTGTTCATCGAAACTTGTAAGAAATTTCCAAATTTTTCAAATATATCACGGTAATGTGGCCAATTCTGTTGCACACAATCTCTAAACTAACCTAAACTAAACTAAACCTAAACTAAACCTAAGCTAAAATAACAGGGCTAAATATATCCTATCTCTTTCACAAGGTTCCCTGTGGAAAAGGATACACTGCACTTTTTTAATTTATTCAATTTAGTTTAGATTTACAGAATTGGCAGAATTCGCAACTCCAATCGATTTATAATCGATTGATGCTATTGTTCGATGTCAATGTATTAATGAGATAGTTTTGGCTGATCAAAAGATACTGGTCGATGAAACGTCAATCAAAATCGATCACTGGTGGATCAATAATTTGCTGTAAGGAACTGTCGATCGACGTTGACTGTTCGACTGAAAACACAAATCTGTGAGCCCATGCAACTTTAAAACTAGGTAAGTGAAATTTTACAGAAATCTGTCAAACCCAGACAAACAAAGACATGCAATAGTTTTTGTATAGTAGTAGATAAAATATAGATGATTTGTTTGAATTGTATGTAATTCTCTAAAAAAATATTTCTTATCTACTGTATCTAAACCTTAGAATCGAAGATAAATAATATAGTGTCGATATGATTCAAAATCATCGATAAAACACAAGAACAACAACATCATTAATTCTCATCACTTGGCGGGCCACACACGGGTATCGAGTTACAAGGCGCAAACACACCGCTTCGCCCACTTCAAACGATACAGATTTTTCCATCCTCCCTGTCACACTTTAACATCTCATTATGAGAGAGAAAGGGATGGAAGTGGGAAGGATAGAAATCCAACAAGTGTGTTCGATTTTAGGGATGTAATTAAGAAAGCCTATGAGTGCTCGATTAAATATATCGAATTGGGAATGAGGTCGCAGTGGTCGGCGCTCGCTACTTGGTTTTACACTTTACTCTGATTGTATAAAAACTTGCTACAATAGAAATGAGAATTCCACATAATACGTTGGCCATTACTGCATGTATTCCATGTATCACCAGTATTACTATACTATAGTATACTACTTAGATAGACGTTCAAACTGAATGTTTGAGGCTTTAACAACGTATTACTTGGAAAGCTACTATGTCGATGAAACCAATGCCTTGTTGGTCTAGTGGTTAGCATATTCGTTTGCAGCTCACGAGGTCCCGGGTTCGATTCCTGGGTCGGGCAAATATTTGTTAGGTATTGGGTTTTTCTGCCAAGAAATTCTCAGTGTCAGCCCGGAGTTGGTAGTTGGCGGTGTTTCACCCCCGTGCCTCGGAGAGCACGTTAAGCAGTCAGTCCCGGTTATTATCATTATCATGTGACAACGAATGGAAAATATTTAATAGAAGCAGGCGTTACTTTGCGGAAATCCATAATATATGATGAAAAGTCAACATTATTTTGCTATATATACTTAATTGAGTTTGAGTTTTTTTTATTAGTGAAACCAATTAAATAAATACTTAACTAGGTATTTATTTTATATAAGCAAGCACTTTTCAGGGGTATTAAACCATGGGTAAATACTAAATAGTATGCAAAACGAAATTTATTACTTTCCCATCCCATCTCACGGGAGTGCATTAGAGTCTGTGTCCTTTGTTTAAACGATCTCGTAAAAGTGGATTATAGAGTTCAAATCTCCTGGCGCTAATGTTACTTGGAACAATATTGTTTGCTGTCTCTTTAGAAAGGTTAAATAATAAAAAAACAATATATGTTTGCAGTTGTGAGAAACCTTTGGTTATTGTAGTCTTGTATGACACTACCAAGTGTATAAAATTTACACTGACGGCTAACTGGCCTGTTTTGATTATAAAATAAAGTGATGTCTTTAACACATAATCTATGTGTTTAACACGTAATAATTATGTATTAAAGATATCCCTTTATTTACATGAAACTCTATAGAGTCCAATGGTTAAAGATTTTTTCAACTTTGGCGTGAGGAGGAGGCATTTCCCCTCTCTTATTGCCGAAGTTTGGGAAGTGTTTTATTTGAGTTTTTGTTTTTCATTTTTCATACTAATTGAAAAACTATGTAGCTATAAAAAATCTACACGTATACCTAATTTAGAATGTGCAAATGAAACTAATAAGTCAATAGTAGTTCCGACTTTTATACAATTTTTTTTTACGGAACCCCAAACCTAAGCCTTCTGCAGATGTATTAAACCTTGGATTCGAATGAAAAATACGAATACATTATACAGAATAAGGAAGTGTTATAAATTTCTTCATAATTCACAGCTGAACCGAATAAATAATTAGTAGGTACCTACCTACTTAAATATTTATTTTATCGTTTAAAAAAATCGAAAAAATTAAAAAATACACTTTTCAGGGGTACTAAACCTTGGTTAACCATTAAATATACTATATTTTCCTGTCGTAATCCCGAAATACATAAAAATATACTATATTTTCATTCCATCTCGCGGGATCGCAAAAGTCTGTGTTCTTTGTTTTTAAAGCGTTGTCGTAAAAGTGGATTATGGAGTTGAAATCTCTTGGCGCTAGTGTTACGTACTCCGAACAATTGTTTGCTGTCTCTTTTGAAATGGTTAAATAATAAAAAATGTAAGTTTGCAGTTGTTAAAAACCTTTCGCTGTAATGGAAAGAAGACGACGATTTGATGACCTCCCTGACGCAGTGGTGAGCGCTGTGGTCTTATAAGTGGGAGGCCCCGGGTTCGATTCCCGGCAGGGGCAATTTGGGATTTTATAAATTCAAAATTGTCTCTGGTCTGGCGGGAGGCTTCAGCCGTGGCTGGTTAACACCCTACCGGCAATGTCGTGCCGCCAAGCGATTTAGTTCCTTACTTACATTTACTTCAACTTGTGAAGTGAAGTTTCATTAAAATTTATTTAGTAATTTTCAAGATATGGACTTTTTTTCGCTTTTCAGTTATTCTTTATTTCGGTAGGTACATATTTTTTTAATTTTTTTTAACTTATAGTTTTTTAATAGGTATTTATTATTGAGATAAATTCTGTATTGTATGTCAGTTAATTATTACTTAAAACAGTTTAAAATTACTTTAAATTATAATAAATAATTTTACTCATTAAATCGAGTAGGCAGAGCCTTACAGTCTCTATGAGTAGTCGTTACTTTTAGTATAGGATCCTGCTATACAACGACCTTCACCGAGATGTTTATTTGATGAAACGTATTTTATATTTAATTTAATATGTCAATAAATATATTGCATATGGGTTGCCTAACAAATTTCAGTCCAGGATATGATTAATTAATAATTTAAAAAAAAATTTAAAACATTTCACCGGTTTGATTATTAGACAAATTCTATACCAATCGAAAGTATGAAGCCCATAGAATATGCAAACGTTAGGTTGCCTATTCTTTTCCGGTCATAACTCTCGGTTAATCGATACTAGCATTTTGCACCGGTTTGACTATTGAATTAAAATTTAATAAAAATAAAGGTTATTTCATTATGAATTTGTCTAATAATCAAACCAATGAAATGTTTAAATTTTTTAAAACGTTGTATAGCGGGATCTTAGACCATTTAAAGGATTCCTTAAAAATGAACGAATATAAATAACCCGCCCACGCAGCGCACCAAAAGAGGCTGGGTTCACACAGAAAACCATTGTTCTTTTGCGTTTCGAGATAAACTCCTTATTGTTGGGTAGGTACATTACGGGCGGGCCCCCCCATGGCGTCAAAATTATTATAACAATGTGTAGTATTTATTACGAACGCCGTGGCAAAGGCTTCTCTTACCTGGGTTATTGCTTCAACATAATATTAAAAAAATCATATAATGTTAGTTAGTAGTTTGAAGAATTTCGCGCTCTGACCACAGAATAATAAATTAATGGTCATAGTACCTAATTTAAAATAAAACATCTAAAAAGCATGCTCTATGGTACGCTGTGGTAAGCACGAGATTTTTAACCGACTTCAAAAAAAAAAGGTTATTTATTCGACACGTATAATATTATTGGAACTGCAAAATATTCACATAATAACTACATATTGTTAGGGCTTCCAAACAAATATTCAAAATTTTGTAGATCTATGTAAATAAATGTTTGTAGGTATGTATGTTTGTCCACTCTCTGACACTGCTTATCGGATTGTGACCATTATTGGCTTACAATAATAGTTTCATCAAAATCACTATAGATTTCAAGATACTATGGACTTTTAAGTGTGTGGTAAACTCGGTTTAAATTTAAATCTTTAAATTATTATAACTTGTTTGAAGTCGGTTAAAATACTAGACTTAAAATAGATTAACCAGAAACCTGTGATCGTTAAAAAAACGAACAGCTTTCGCAGACAAGAGCAATCAACGGTCAGTGGTGTTTTCCAAATCCGTTTTTAATTGCGCAGCGCTGCCCGGCCGAATGCTCAATTTTCCATTTCCATTTGGAATTGCGATCTCTCACAACTGGAAAAAATTAAAACGGAAGGGCCTTTGAACCGGTTTTTTAAGGTTCCATACCGACATCACATAATACATAATTATAGTACCTACCTACAAGGTATTGAAGATTCACTCCGTAAAATCATTTAAATAAATAGCGACTCTTGAATAAGGTGCAATTCAGTGTGCTTAGTCTAAGATCAGAGCACTCGAAAACTATTGATCGAATCACAAGTGAATTCAGAGCAAAATGAACTCAAATACTCGTATTTTAAAGTCGTAATTCCATAGTTCGAATATGTATTTTACAACATTTCTGCTTGGGGCGCTCGTTGTGTTCGAATGCTGAATGTATTGGCGAACTCAAACCTTAATACAAGCCATTTTAGGTCTATTTTACTCTGAAATCGATCAATAGTTTTCGAGTTCGTTTTCGAGTGCTCCGATCTTAGACTAAGCACTCTGGTCGCAGTAGCGCTTACTACCTACCGTTATATCAATTTACCTCTCTTTCTATCGCGTAGTTCTTATCCCTTCCGACTAGGGTAAGGGTTGTTGAATGGGCCCGACCAACCAGAACGCGCTAGGTACTTGTAGTGGCATATCTACAATGCAGAGGGCGCCTGGCCTGCAAAGTGGGAAAATGGAGCCCTTAACTACCGTTGCTTGTCTGCCTATCGGTCCGTATGTCAGGGATCTCTATCTTGTAGACGAAATGAGCTACAAAAGAGAGGATGTAATCGACTGGATCCTCATACAGGGTAATATATAAGGGAACTGCTATCGAAAACTTAGCGCTATTATTATGCTACCTAAACACAATCCAATACCAATAACTATTTATATCTGAGTGTCTTATACCTATCTACTTGTAGTATTAGTATATAGTTTAGTATTTAGTATAAATTTAGTATTTCTCAAACCGGTAATGCATAACGTGCAAAACATGGTGACAACTTAAGATATGTATTTACCCAAGGTTCGTTGACCTCTAGCGTCAGTGATTGCATTACATTGCAAACTTAATAAATACAAGAAATATTTAAAAAAACTTGTCTGTTTTTGTTGTACGGTACTGACAAGAGTCAGTAATCATCTGTCTTCGTTTCAGAAAACAGTACGTACACCTAAATATCCTGTATATATATACTTGTATAACTTTTTGTAGCTCTCCGTAAAACCATAAATATTTTACAATCCATCAAAATGATTGATCCGCTCGATCATAATATAATTTGTACGATTGTAAACGTAACACGCTTTATTGCGACGGAATAAATTTACAACGTTACAATCCCGGCCGTAACGTAACGTAATAAATTATTATTATTATTTCGTTACAAAAAAAAAACGAGATCAATGAAAAATGTACACAGATTCCGTGTTTAATAAATCAGGGGTGTCAAACACTAGACAATGCTTTTCAAATGATTTATTGTATGAATATAACACATAATTATTATATTGGTGTTGATTTATTTTCTTACACGAGATGAGATATTATTGTTTTGTAGAGAGAGACAGGAAAAATAATCTTTTATTTTAGTTGTAAGAAATTGATTCGTACAGTAAAATACATGATTATACATGAAGCTATCTAGGCTACTTTTTATCCCAGAAATATTTAAATTTGTTGCGTAAAAATATCCTCCCAAATAACCTCCTCGCGTTTTTTTCCCTTTTGTCGAGGTCGAGGCATCTTCACACTAAAGCGCTACTATATTTTTTTTGTATTAAATTGCCTTGTTAGTCTAGCGGTTAGCATGTATTTTTACCCGATTACGGCAAAGCCAAAAGGAAAGGTTATGATTTTAGCAGTCTATCATGTATGTATGTATGTTTGTGGTCGATTTTTGTATGAGATTCTGTGTGTACCACCGTAGCGCCTAAACTACTGGACCGATTTTGATGAATGAGGTGTTTATTGATTCGTTGTTATGGTCCGGGTGACATAGGCTACATTTTATTTACGAAAAAAATCGAGAAGTGACCTTCGCGTGGCTTTCTAAATTATTAATTATTCGTTTCGGATAGACATGACAGATGGCGCCACTAGCTGCTTGCCCCGCGATTTCGGGTTTCGCTTGCGTAGTCGGGTTTTAGTGTACGAACTTTATACTTATCTCTTAACATAATACCATGTTAATAGTCGATAAAGCAAACCGCCAACTCGCATTGAAGCAGCGTGGCGGGCCTAAGTTCTAAATCCGTCTTTTCTAGAAGAGTCCTTTGCCCAGCTGTGGGACATTAAAAGACTGTAGATAGTGCTGGCATCAATCCGTCTTTATATCACGGAAGCACATATACGTAGGTATATATGACATATAGCAGAGAAACCACGCTAAAACTGAAATTGTCTTAAATTGCAATTCACAGCTCGAGTTCACAACTAAGCTTGCGTAACTTTACAACTAGTTTAATGATGTCTATTCATGTTACCTCACATCCGTTGAACATATTAAGAGAAAGATGAAGTTATGTGCAATAAAGAACTTTGTCCGTGAACTCTTGTTATATAATAAAACGGTGGATGCACAGACATGCGGCGCAAACTTGTTAACTATGCTAACGAGGCGTTTCTCGTAAACGTGACTTTGTACTTGATTCGCAAAGTAAAGAACGTGGAGAGGCAACCCTGTGATTATGTAGCGCGGTTTGGATGAATGCTTACGGAAAAGTATTTTTTTTTTTCACTCATAAATCGATTAGCCTAGGTTTATATTTTAACGTTAACGTTAACGTTAATGTTGATAGATGTAACCGCCTTCAAAAAAGAAGGTTAATTAAAAAAGTTCTGTATTCGACCCGCATGTATATATATGTACCTATGTTTGTTTGCGAAATGCGATTATTTCAAAAACTAATGAACCGATTTTGATGATTTCACTATCGTAATCTACATACTTTCAGGAAGGTTTTAGTGATATAACACACCTGGTTATCATTCTTATGTATGTAGATAATATACGTGTAAACATTAATGTCACTAATACTTTTGGTATATTTGAAGTTGGTTTAATTTTTCCTAAAATACAGCTTGTCTTAAAACAACATATATCTATACGTAATTTGGTTTTATTTAATCAAATCGAGCTTCAGAATGGAAAACCAGCAGGATGCTACCGATGAAGTTGTAAACTTGGAAACTTATTGTACTACCCTGCAGAGCAATACCAGATAAATGGAATAAAACCTTTCGTATTAGATACTCTTTGTAAAACAAATACAAGAATATTATCTGTGTCTGTGATTTGACATATTTCCGTAAGAATATGTATGAATACCTCGAAGAATCCTATACCTTCGATATACAAACTGTATACGGGTCGAATACAGAACCTCATTTTTTGAAGTCGGTTAATAGTGTGGCTTTATGAACAGAGATCGAGGTATTTACTAAATGTTTAACAGTATTTTAAGGTACTACAATTCAATTACTTAGTCATTTTCAATTAGCTGGGCACAGACTAGAATGAAGGTCTACTACCGGACCGGACTACCGGATCGGAGAAATTGCGGAAAATATTAAACATTTCACTTTGCATTTGTACAATACCTTTTGAAATGCTGATTTTATATTTTTAAGCATATTGAAAGCAAACGATCAAAAATTTTGAAAAAAAAAAAATTTACATTCTGAGTAATATCGTATTTTTATTCATTGTATTACTAGTAGGTAGGTTATGTTAACCATTCCACTTTCTTTTAACGAGACAGGATTCTTCAATTTTGTATTTAATTATGTAAAAAACTCTTATTATGTACATACCTACCGATAACCTAGTTCTGCAGGGAGCTCGTTAAAATTCTATCCATTTTCTACACAAAAATACCAAATTCCATAACACCCTGACTAAATTCACACATAAAAATCATACAACACACATATCTACTTAAACCAAGTTAAAATTAACTCATAAATCGTAAAAATTTCACATAAACCGTCTAAAATATAACCCTTCCTTATAAAATATAGTCGTTATCATTTAATCTCCGAACCAGTGGTGATAAAACCCGCGACGATGTAACCCCATGGATCCTTCATCCTGACTGGATGGCGCTAGTTTATGGCTAAATTATAATAATGCTTAGAAAACGGCGCTACCATAGTAATCTCATCAATTTTTTCAGTGCTCACTCGATCTAAACTCGAATTTAATTTTACCAAAATATGATATTTTTAACCCCCGACGCAAAAACGACGGGTTTTATCAGTTTGACGTGTCTGTGTGTGTGTGTGTGTGTCTGTCTGTTCCCCTGTAGCGCTGAAACGGGTGGACCGATTTGAATGCGGTTTTTTTGTTTGAAAGGTGAATTAGTCGAGAGTGTTGTTAGCTATGTTTAATGAAAATCGATCCAAGATGGCCACCGCTACAAAATGGCGAATGTCGGGGGTTTTTTAAATTTTTAATTTATTAAGTACAAATACACGAGTATAATAGCTTTCTTTAGTACATTCACATGCAATGCTTCTAGTATTAGAGCTTAGGTCTAAACTGTAATTCTCTTATGAGAGAGGAGGCCTGTGCCCAGCGGCGGGACGGTAAACAGCTATAATGGTGGTGGTTTCTAGTCTAGCTTACTATGATATTAAGAAAATACTTCAAAAGCTACAATAAAAAAATACTACGAGTAAAAATACAATACCTGCAATGAAGTTCACAGCTATCATCATAATTATTTATTGTAAGAAAGGTAAACAATGATCAGCTGATCAACTGAAAATGGTTGCCAACGAATTAGTTCGATATACATTGCTGCCTGCTTTACTGTGTGAAATATAAAGTGATTTCATAATTCGTTGGAAACCATTTTCAGTTGGTAACTAAGTTACAGAATAGCCCAGCAGGTCAATACTATATAATATAGTATTTTACTAAAATAGTAACCAATGTTTTTAGCCAGTAGGACTTAGTTAACTAAAATGCATATTTTCTTGTAAATTACCTGCTCGTAGGAACTTTCTTCAACTTTTAATCTAGTTAATTATAAAACAATGAACTACATAATATCTTCTTTAATATAATATCTCTCATTTATTTTCATATATCCATTCTTACAATTTTATTTTTAACAATGTTTATAAAAAATAATAAATAAAAATATATACACATATCGCTCATTTGAAGCGACAGTGACACAAATGCAAATAAGTTAACTTTACACCAGATCAGAATAAAGATTATTTCATAGTTCAAAAGAAGATTCTGAATCATTCTTACGGCTAAGTATTATTTTAAAATTGCCTGTTTTAATTAATTAATTAATTATTTTAAACTGCCGACGCAGATGATTATGCATAGTATTTTTGAAATTAATTACTCATTTTCGCGTATTTTTGCAAATGTGTCACTGTCGCCCCAAATGAGCGATATATGATTTAAACTAACATTCTTAAAAATAAAATTAATAAATGGGTTCATGGGTTAATAATAGAATATTATTATTTGTTGATTTTATAAAATCGACAATAATGCGACCAGGTTAAGTCCACCCTTAATATTTATAACAAGTTCTTTAAGGGACCTTTCAGACAGACCGGCGCGGAGAGCAGAGCAAATTTTAATTGCATTTAAAATAGAATCTTAAGACATTGAAATAGGCTTTATTTTTACATGTTAACTCTTTTATGATAAGAGGATGCTCGAGCATGCTCCCAATACGCTCTGTGTGAAATATATGAGAGCAGCCGGTCGGCTACTCGTCGAGCCGGTCGGCTGCTCCATGCCCGTGCCCTTTCGCGCTCGAGCATCCGACCGGCTCCGTTCGCGTGCTCTTTCATGCTCGCACAGCCGACCGTAGGCCGAATATGCTCTGCCGTCCGGCCCAAGAGCGTACGCTCGGCTCCGAGCGCATCCGCGTGTCCGTTCACACAGACCGGCGCGGAGAGCAGAGCAAATTTGAACGGCCGGTCTGTGTGAAAAAAAAAAATGCTCTCCGACGCTCTCCGCGCCGGTCTGTCTGAAAGGTCCCTTAGACTTGTGTTTTACGACTTCATAGAAAGTCTTTTGAGTTCATTTTATATTTTTATCCGTAAAATTTATAAGTTTACAATCGAGATCCGGTGGTAGTGGGTCGCTCGACGATCAGCGGCATAACGAGTGGTCGTAAAATACCGACGTTTATTTACGGGCATACAGTCGCGGTTATCCCTGACTGTGATGATCCCTAATCTCTTGCCCGCAAATGGTCATATCATTTGTAATACGCTAATAGATATACTGGGTGCTTCTTATAAGGAGACCGCTATCAAAAATTTAAGCGCTATTATTTATACCTACTACCTAACCACAATCCAATACCAATAACCATTTGCTTTATATGGTAGGTACCTACCGCGCGCAACAGTAGGTATCTGCTCGTAGGTAACGCAACGTTCATTGACCTCCAGCGTCAGCTAATTTTTTTGAATTAGGTAGGAATTAAAAAAAATACAGGAATTTCTTTTTTTGCAATTACAGTTCCTTTTAATTCGCCAAAACTGGTATTGCACAAAAAATGCAATTTGTTTGTAAGAACGATTTTTTTTTCACGTTTTTTTAAATGACATCTTATATAAGTAATCATCAGTACTATCGTTTCCCAGAACATTCCATAGATTGAAATGTATGAAAAGAAAATATGACTGTGTCCATATGAAGAACTCGCCCGCGTATAAAGTTGTATAGTCCGTTCGGTAACATAGTGTCGGTACAGGCGCAGGTGCTCTTAGTATTCTGCTTTTATTTTTTTATTTTTCTGTTTGTAATTTTTTTCTATTCTAACAGAATCTCCGAATAGTCTGCCAATCCGCATTTGGCCAGCGTGGTAGACTATGGTTAAAATCCTTCTCATTTTGAGAGAAGACCCGTGTTCATGATAATATTATATTTTATGTTTATGGTTATATTAGCCGAGTCAATTTAGACTTTCAAGGCTACAATAACTCCCACCTGGCTGAAAATTGGTAGGATTGTTCAAAACACTATTATAAATGAAATGTGAAAAGTCCTCATCGATTCGACACCTGGAAAAAAATTTACTCCTGGACACGCACAGTTTATTCACACTTGGCTGAAAATTTGTAGGATTGTTCGAAACACTATTATAAATGAAATGTACAAAGTCCTTATCGATAAGACACCTGTAAAAAAAATTACTCGGGGTCAAAGTTTTCACGGGAAGTTTTCAGCAAAACAGTAAGTCTTATCGTAAAATTATTTTAGACAAAATTGTAAACCAGGTAATTATCTATAAAAAATGTCTGAATACTTTTTTTCCTAAGAGCCACCGTTTTTGAGATATAATGATTCAAAAAGATAAGTTTCGAAATAAAAATGAAGGACTGGGTTTCTTTTTACCCGAAATTCTGATATTTATAATATTTTATATGTGTAAGTGTGTAACTTACACATAACTTACACACATAAGTTACATACTCACACACATAAAATATTGGAAATATCAGAATTTCAGGTAAAAAGAAATCCAGTCCCTCATTTTTATTTCGACACTTAACTTTTTGAATCGTTATATTATCTCAAAAACGATGGCTCTTAAGAAAAAAAGTATTCAGACATTTTTATAGATAATTATCTGATCTACAATTTTGTTTCAGCTAATTTTATGATAAAACTTACCGTTTTGCTGAAAATCATGAAAAACCCCTTTTTGTGACCTTTGACCCTGAGTAATTTTTTTTCCAGGTGTCGGATCGATGAGCACTTTTCACATTTCATTTATAATAGTGTTTTAAATAATCCTACCAATTTTCAGCCAAGTGTGAGACAACTGTGCGTGTCCAGGAGTAAATTTTTTTCCAGGTGTCGGATCGATGAGGACTTTTCACATTTCATTTATAATAGTGTTTTGAACAATCCTACCAATTTTCAGCCAGGTGGGAATTGTTGTAACCTCACCCCTATTTTTTAGTCTAATTTGACCGGACTATATTGTAATAAAATACGAATGTAAAAAATATAAAAAGGAAAGAGAATTTTAATAAAAAAATATGAGTAGGTATAAAACGCCAAAACCCCTTGTGCCTGTACACTCCGGGCGGCATCTTTTGAAGTCACCGCCAAAACCCCTTGTGCCTGTACAACCCGCGCGGCATCTTTTGAAGTCACTGGCGGTGTCTTTGGCAAAACGCCGCGCGGCGGAGGCGTGTCGCCGCCTCAAAGGTGACCGTAAGAAAATGAACAGACTTTAAATGGTTATTGGTATTGGATTGTGTTTAGGTAGTATAATGATAGCGCTAAGTTTTGGAGAGCGGTCCCCGTATTACCCTTTATATAAACGTAAATCGCAGATGTAGGTATCATTTTAATATAAAATGTGTGACACATACGTTAAATGCGGTCATATAAAATGAACGTGTTCGTACAATTTGTCCGCGCAATAAAACCGTACTGTGTTGCGTAAAAATATAATGTTACCGTGGAACAAGCAGCGTTTGACAAATAGAACAGATTATTTACTTTAGCTACTCTATACGGCGAGTGCATTTTACCTATAGTTGGCCGATAACATAATCGTTATGGCAGACACTCTAGGAGACCTTCAGTCGTCAATGACCTAAGCACGGTTTCTCAACGTTCCTTCTTTCGGTGGAATGACACGGGGGTGTATCTAACACCGCCAACTTCCTAATCTAATCAACAGGTTACCAAAAAACATATCGTGAGAAAACTGACAATAATTATTGAAAAAATAATGATGCTACTATGTGGTCACTTAAAGATTGCTACAGCTTGCGATTTAAGAAAATTGTTAGTTTGAGAGAGAGAATAAAGAGATAAATAAGACTATAGATAATATGATAAGACCCAGTAAGCTATAACAATCACCTGACTGAATCTAGTGCCAAACCTACAAAAAAATGAAGAAACATAAATATTAAAGCAAACTAAAGCAAAAATCAAGTTTCTTAAGAGAAAACCCCATACCTCTATAAAGTTTTGGCCCGTCCCGTATTTGGAATCGAAAAAACTTCGCAAAAATGACGGGGTGTTATAAGTTTGACGTGTCTGTGTGTCTGTGTGTGTGTGTATGTGCGTGCGTGCGTGTGTGCATGCGTGCGTGCGTGCGTGCGTGCGTGCATGGGTGAACCGATTTGAATGTTTTTTTTTTGTTTGAAAGGTGAAATAGTCGGGACTCGGGAGTGTTCTTAGCTATGTTTGATGAAAATCGGTTCAAGATGGCCGTCACCACAAAATGGCGGAATACATATTTTTCCACAACCATACCCTCAATATGGGTATCAAATGAAAGGGCTTGACTAGTAGAATAGCTCTATGAAAATCCAAGATGGCCGCCGCTACAAAATGGCGAATGTCGGGGGATTTTAAATTTTTAATTTATACTTGTTGTCATAGACACGTCTTCGGCCCACCCGCACTGAGCCGGGGCGAGTGAACTAGTGTCGTATACAATATGAAGGGGAAATTGAATGTTTGGGCCTGATGTACGAATGTATCTTACCACTTACCTAACTAAGTTACAGAATAGCCCCACTGGTCTCCATAGGTCTGCGATGATTTTAAGCTTTATGCTAGCAGCTGTAGTATGTAGTATAACATGGAAAATGATGATGAATCGCGCCGCGCCGAATTATATGCACAAAAAGGGAGTTACTTTGGGAGCGTTTTTGAATGCGTCGCTCGTTCGTTGACAACTGAAGTTGCGCACTCATTGCGTCTGTAGTTGGCGGATGTTCGGCTTGTGGTAGATACCTACATCGTTTTGCTGCTTTGTTTCATTTGGAAGAAATGGAGAATAAGAATAATTTGTGCTTTGAATAACGAGGGAAAATAATGTAGTTCTACGGAACAACGTATGGTACTAACATATACGGTGATAATCGCGAACATGACACAATGATACTGAGATGAGCGCAACTGTCGCATCGCCTCCGCGCCTGCCCGCAACGCGATCATGATCACTGAACCGCACCGCATTACCGGTATATACGACTCTAAGGGCCTGTTTCACCACCTTCTGATAAGTATCGGACAGATATCTACAACTTTGTCTTTGTCACTTGACATAAAGGAAGAAAGTGACGAAACTTACGGTATTAGGCTATCCGACACATATCAGAAGGTGGTGAAACAGGCCCTAATTATTATTTTATTTATCTACAATGTTAACCTTTGACTGCGATCTCCAACGACGGTTACCCATTATCTTAGATCTCCTAGGTGAACGACAAACGCGACGCGACGCGACACGACACGACACGACATGACACGACGCAACACGATGCGATACGACACGACACGACACGACTCCGTAGAAAATGACAAACATATCTACGCGACAACGTAGCCCACACGAAGGCTCGGCTACTATTTAACTCCCGACGCAAAAACGACGGGGTATCATAAGTTTGACGTGTCTGTGTGTGTATATCTGTCTGTTCCACCGTAGCGCTCAAACGGGTGAACCGATTTGAATGCGGTTTTTTTTTTGTTTGAAAGGTGAATTAGTCGAGAGTGTTGAGCTATGTTTGATGAAAATCGATTCAAGATGGCCGCCGCTACAAAATGGCGGATTACATATTTTACCACAACTCCCATAATGCGGGTATCAAATCAAAGGGCTTGACTAGTGTAGAATAGCTCTATGCAAATCCAAGATGGCCGCCACCACAAAATAGCGAATTTCGGGGTTTTTAAATTTTTTAATTTATTGATATTTTCACGTCGCATCGTATTATGTCGCGTTCTCGCTTTTTTGATGACGCTGATGATTGTGCGAGCTGAACTGCACTTTATTGCGTGGTTTAAAGAATCGCTTTTTATTTAAATGGATTTATGTGACGTGACTTTTCTGTAGCTGTACTATTAAGTATTCTAATCCATACTAACTACAAATACTAAAGTAGGTAACTGTCTGTCTGTCAGTAATCTCTCGGATATCAGTAATCTCTTCGGATATTGACAAAATTCGGCACAGAGATAGCTTGCATCCTGCACATAATAAACAGGACACTTTTCATCCCAAAAATTCCTGGAATTCCTTAGGGATTTTTATACAAGTAAATATAAATTAAAAATTTAAAAAACCCCCGACATTCGCCATTTCGTGGCGGCGGCCATCTTGGATTTGCAATAGTGATATTCTACTAGTCAAGTCCTTTCATTTGATACCCATATTAAGGGAGTTGTGAAAAATATTTAATCCGCCATTTTGTAGCGGCGGCCATCTTGGATCGATTTTCATCAAACATAGTTAACAACACTCTTGACTAATTTACCTTTCAAACAAAAAAAACCGCATTCAAATCGGTTCACCCGTTTGAGCGCTACAGGAGAACAGACAGACACACACACACACACGCAGACACGTCAAACTTATAACACCCCGTCGTTTTTGCGTCGGGGGTTAAAATACCTAAATTCGCGCGGTCGAAGTCGCAGGCGTGAGCTGGTGAATTTATACAATTTGCGTTATCACTTATCGGTTACATTTAACGTATGCCAGCGTGTAATTGTCGAGTAATTGCAATAACAAATGCAATAAATCGCCGGCAATTGCGCGTCGGCTCGCGTATCGCGTACAGACGACGCGACAGTTGTAAATTGATATGATGACAATTTACGACAGCCGGTTATTGGCTTGTTAATGTACTTAGTACGACTTTGTACGTCTCGGCAACGTTGATACACTTTATTATTCCATCTTTCATAATCACACTAATACAAGTCACGGCAAATAAGTCTAGCGTTGACCTTCAATGCGCAGAAGTCGAAAATGAGGTGTCTCGGGTGGTGAGGGGGTCGCGGGGAGGGCGTGAGGAACGTTCGTAAGCACTGATTAGCTCTCGCGGATCCCTAGTAAGCGCTGATTGGCTCTCCAATCGTATTGTGTCCCGCTCACTCGTACGACGCTGCGCGCACTTGAAGGTCAGCGCTCGACTTACGTGACGGGGGTTATATTATAAAGACGAAAGTTTGTGGCTGTGTGTGTGTGTGTGTTTGTTACTCTTTCACGCTGCAACTACTGAAACGATTTGGCTGAAATTTTGAATGGAGTTAGATTATGCCCTGACTTAATACATAGGCTTATATACTTTTGATCCAGGAAAAATCCACGGGATTTTGAAAAATCTGAAATCTATAGCTACAGTTATAGGTAAATTACTATAGCAAACTTCCTTGAAAGGCTGGAAAAGGGAGTGGGAACGGGAACCGGAAATCCAAGATTCCCTCGGGATTTGCGAAAAACCGAAATTCACGCAGGCGAAGCCGCGGGCAGAAGCTAGTTTGTTCTAAAAATTGGTAACACTAGCACTAATTTATTGATCAGGTTGTCCTCTCTAGATATAGGCGGAGGCCTTTTCGCCTAAAATTCGCCATTATTCTCTGTCTAGCCCTAATCTACGCCATCCTTTTGGTAGGTCATTTTCCCATCTTCTTTGTGGCTGTCCTCTTGTTCTCTTACCGTCTCTGGGGTACCAGGATTACCTCTTTGGTCCATTTTTCCTCGCGAGATCTTACCACATGGCCAATCCAACGCCATTTAAATCTCCTGATTTTCCTCGAAACATCTTCTGTCAAACCTGTGATCTTTCTAATTTTGGGTCAGTTTCCACTTGTCTTTCAGTTTGATGTGCAGCATGCTTCTCTCTATTCCCTGTTGGCATAACTTTAACTGCCTCGTTGGTCTAGTGGTTAGAGTATTCGACTGCAGATCACGAAGTCCCGGGTTCGATTCCCGGGTCGGGCAAATAATTGTAAGGTATTGGGTTTTTCTCTGAAGAAATTCTCAGTGCCAGCCCGGAGTTGGTAGTTGCCGGTGTTTCACCCCCGTGCCTCGGAGAGCACGTTAAGCAGTCGGTCCCGGTTGTTATCACTATCATGTGACAATAGTCGTTAAAGCCCTTCAACCCGCATTGGAGCAGCGTGGTGGGTCTAAGCTCTAAATCCCTCTCTCCTATGAGAGAGGAGGCCTGTGCCCAGCAGTGGGACATTAAAAAGGCTGTAGTGTTGGTGGGTGGTGGATACCTTTAGTTTCTGGACGTGAACCTTCGTCAGGCCCCACATTTGACACCCGTAAGCATTGGTAGGATGCAAATGTTGAATACTTTACGCTTAGTTGGCACTGAAATATTTTTGTTCTTCTTTGTCCTTTAATATTTCTTTCACTCGTCTTTGCAATTCTTTGTCCATCTGCAAGTTTGATGCAATTTTAACGACCAAAGCTGATTAAGGAGGTCTCTACGCTATACTCCAGAGTCCAGACCAATCCTCAATCTAAGGGCCACACGACAAATCATACTATCGATTGACTATCGATATTTTAGATATTATCAAACTAATGTATATATCGCGGTAAGTTGCTATACTATTTACATACCTATAGCAGTACTATCAATTATATTAACCCCTGAATAGTAATAGTTTAATGACCCCTAATCGGTTAGATAGTGACCCCTAAAAATACAACGTAACAAATATTTTTACAACTTCCCTTACAACAGCTAAAAGCTGGAATCAAATACAGGATTAATTCCGAAGACATGTCGTCTTAAGATTTTCATTACGCGCTGTAGTCGTCACATCACTAGGATATGAGGAATTACGAGTCGCGTCTCATTTGATATTAAAACTGACGTGTTATATCTACTTGCTATACTAGTATGCTTAGTCTCAGTTTGAACACCTCCAAAACTTTACCAAATACTACGTATCGGAAAACTGTAATATGTAATGCAAAATGAACCCAAAGAATCTTATTTTAAAGTCGTAATTAAGTAATTCGAATATTTATTTTACAATATTTCGTGAACGAATGCTGAATGTATTGGCGAATGCAAACCTTGAATAAACCAGTGTAGGTCCATTTTACTCTGAGGTCATTGTGTTTCGATTAGTAGTATTTAGTAAATCGAACCCGGGACCTCGTGATCTGCAGTCGCATACGATAACCACTAGACCAACGAGGCAGTATTATAAACTTATACTTAACCAATTAAGTGTTAATAAATAAACTTATATAACCAAAACCATCGTCGCAGTTCTCTATTCTCTTATTGTGTTCCCTCATTTCCATTTAACGTAACCCAAACTTTTAACTAACTAGAAAAATACGAAACTATAAATCTAAAACCTCACAATAGATAGGCTCGCCCGCGCTTATTTTTTTTTTACCGAACCTGCGTCGAATCCACCTCGTTATAATGACTATCGCTAGTTCGATTCCCGCTCGCGTAGTTATTGTTTGAATTTCGGAGAACTTCTGGTTATTAATTTTTAGTTATTAGAGTGCAAGTTAGAATAATTATTATTTTTCGGTGGAAAAATTGTCAAGGTTATTGTTATATATATAGTTATGTCTGGCCACCGCTGTACAAAATGTCTGCATGAGTCACCCACTACCCCCATCCCCCCACTACCCCCCACTACCCCACACTACCCCCCACTGCCCCCCACTACCCCCAACGCCAACGTCTTCAATAAACTGAATGAATTTTTTTTATTTTATACTAACAACGTACCTACCTAGATATTTTCATGCATAAAACTTTTATGAACTTTAGGTACTTAATTAATTAAACATAATAGGTATACATTTTCGTAGAAATCTAAATTTCTAACCAAACTCCTAACTCGTAACTAACTAGAAAAATACGAACGCATAAATCAACCGAGACCAAACCAAAACTTGAATAGATTTTTACCCGAACTTCAATAGGTTTTTTATTTCCTCTAGATTTTAGAGCCGGCGTCAAAGCCACCTCGTTATTATTCCACAATAATGACCGGGTTCGATTCCCGCGTTGATTATCTGAGATTCAGAGAACTTTCGGGATTATGAACGGCCTCTTTGTTGAATGTTGATTCTGGATCGGATTGGGAACACCTGGCGTGGGGCTTTTTTTCCTTCACAACCTTTTTTTCCGGCTAGGGTTGTGCCGTTTATGTTTTATATTCTATCGATGAAGAGAAAATAGGTGTTTATCATTACTCGCTTATGTTTGGGTATACTTATGTAAAGAATGGTGGTAATTTAATTGTAAACTAAACTACAGCGACAGTTTAAAACATGTTATTTTTTCCGCAGGAAACATTTTTTTTAATATTATATTTTAAAAATGTTTTTATTTATTCTTTCTTTCATCTTTCTTTTTGATCTTTCAATTTAGTTTAGTTCAGAGTTTGTGCACAAGCGAATCAGCTCCCTACTTACTGTAAATATTACAAAATTAATTGTAACACCGATAGTTGAACACTAAATAGTTATCGAAAGTTGTGTAAGCTAATAAAATATTTAATTAAAATCTAGTTTAAGTACTTATAACTTTTGAAACCACTTCAACTTTAGTTAGTTCCATAATATTTCGTCCTAATAATAAAACCATACACTTATATAAAGCGTTATCTATTTGTTCCATAGTTGATCGATGGTTACCTATAAGCTTGAGTATCAATATAACAGTCCTACAACATAATAATGTCAATAATAATAATATTTTATACAGTTGGACAATAACGCTAATTTACCTAATTGTATTAGAATGCAAAAATCTCTTTTTCAACATCTAGAACTTCATACAATCCGTTTTAACGACTTTAAAAGCAAAACTTTTCATCAACTTTGTGGTATTAAATTATATAATATTTGTGGTAGTTCGATAGTGTTTCCTGATACTTATAACCCGGGTATCTTTAAAAAGCGCATGAGAGCAAGAGAATCTTCTAGGCAAACGCGTTCCATCATAGGCCACATCATCACTTTCCATCAGGTGTGATTGTGGTCAAGCGTGTGTCTATAAAGAATTGAAAAAAAAAATATCGATACAAAAATGTCCGTTAAAGCGCATCACTAAACTAAGTAATCGATTAGGACCGTCCGGTCGATCGTAAACTTGTACAATGGCATTCCTAACCATTGCTCGGTCCCTTTTTGTGAAACTGCAAAATTTTTATAATAATCCTCCTTCTACAATGAAAATATTGTATCGATTTTAATGTTAGCCAACATTCCTTCGGTTTGTATGCGAATCAATAGAATCGCGGTCACAGCCGATTTACAAACTTTGAATACAGGGTTAGTTTGATATAGATATTAGATAATATAGAGCGTACCTACTTTGAATTTTGCTCAGACTCAAGACAGTGTTAGGAGCGAGACAGATTTATGTCAAAGACAATATTATCTATGTCCCGTTTTAGGTCTAAGTAGGGTCAGAGCACGCTCTATTTATGTATAGGTAGGTAAATAAATATAATAAAATCGTAGACTTGCCGTGTTTTTCTTTCTTCTTTTTTTTGTTAGAAAGGAAATACTTTAAAGATTGTGGCGTAAATATTTCAAGATCATCGATTTTGTAGTTCAGAAATTACAGCCATCACAACCCTCAGTATTTCATATAACTTGGAAACCGGATTGCACAGGAACCTTTGAACGTCCGGATTCATCATCTGGGGTGCATTAAAATTTGTGTTTGTCTATCTACGAAATATTGGACCAATTTTGATGGGACTTTCATTGGGTAACCTTTAGTGATGGGCATATGGGATGGGATACAGGATACTCATTACTCTAGTTCCATTTTGATGCGCCACTTTTTGCGGAAAGACAAAGAGTTCCCGTGGGATTTTAAAAAACCTAAATCCACGCTGACGAAGTCGCGGGCATCCTCTAGTTACCTAATAAAATAAAAGCGATATTATTAGTTAAATAAATTGTAGTTAGGTGCTTGATTCTATCATACTTTGATAATATTTTACTTGAAATAACAAAATCTAATCCTCACCTGAAATCTTGTAAACATGAATAATTTCTTATACTAGACCTAAGTATTTTTAATTTTTTAAGCGATCTTTTGTTGAAGCTATTAAAAAAGCAGGCGTTCAAAATCGCCTCGGCGTAAACCTCTATTGTATTGGAATTTCATTTAAAAAATCCAAAGTAATTTTACTTCCACCCTGCACAGAGAAAGAAGGTGTTCTCAATGAACTTTTAAATAATAAGCAAGCGTTGAAAATCAAAAATCAAAATAATACCAACCACGTAATGGGTACTTGGCTTAAGTGTGTATTGAAATACGTTTAGGGGTCTTTAAAAAGACCTCCCGAACGTTAAAGGTAACCTTACTTAAGAACTGCTTTACAGAAGGGCCACGAACTTTACACATGAGCGACAAAACACCGTGCAACAAACGCTAAAGCGCATACGAGATAAGTAGCGAGGCGCGGCAGCGTCTTTTAATGATAACAACTTAAATAGCTTTATGTACCTCACGATACGGTCGAAAGTAGAATGAATATGAAACATGTTCGTGTTTTGTTTGGTTTTCAACCGTATAGCGGGGTGAATAAAGCTGAGTTTAAGTTAATAATAATTGCGCCTTTCGCTTCTAAGCTCTATTGGTGGTCTTTGCGCTCAAAGGAAATCACAAATTTCAATTTTCATTGCTGACAATGCGATTCTCCAGCATCTGCTCATGTCATTAGTTGTTCGTTGCGCCCGATGCGACTCGATGCCCGACTCTCGCTGTTGGCGGCATACTCATTTTCAATAGATAGGTACTACCAGTACCTATGTACCTACCTATTGAAACATGCGGCGCGTGCTTCTCTCGTAGTCAGCGTTGTCAATCGTTGTCCACCGCTGGACATATGTAGGTCTTTTGAAGAAAAAAAAAACTACCACACGCGGTCTAGCGCTGCTTGTATGCACCGGCTCCCTACAACAGGTGCGATGTAGTCGGTTTTGCTAACATTGTGCTTTTCGGTGCGTTCCAGCATCTTGGAATACAAACTTCTATTGGTACCTACTTTGAAACTAGAGCGCATTTTGTATACATTTTGTTTTTAACCCCCGACGCAAAAAAGACGGGGTGTTATAAGTTTGACGTGTCTGTGTGTGTGTGTGTCTGTCTGTTCCCCCGTAGCGCTCAAACGGGTGAACCGATTTGAATGCGGTTTCTTTTGTTTGAAATGGGAATTTGTCGGGAGTCTTCTTAGCTATGTTTGATGAAAATCGATGCAAGATGGCCGCTGCCATAAAATGGCGGATTACATATTTTTTCACAACACCCTCAATATGGGTATCAAATGACAGGGCTTAACTAGTAGAATAGCACTATGCAAATCCAAGATGACCGCAATCACAAAATGACAAATGTCGGGTTTTTTTTAAATTTTTAATTTATACTTGTGTCGCCTGTCCTCCGCTGTATGCTGTCTCTTATGCAACGAAGTCGTGGCCCTGTGGCTAAAAATCGCCTTTAGGTTTCCGAGGTATAAGAATTACCTGAATGCCCTGGGGCTCTCCACTGCGACAAAGGCGTTAAAAATCGCCACCGTACTTTTAATATTTAGCTCGGAGGCCCAATTTCACGCGAATAAAGTAAAAGGCCTAACGTAGACGACCTATTTTCGTAGAATGAATGAATGAATGACCAATAACTGCCGATTGGTGGGAGTCACGGGTGTTCAACTAATTTATGCCCAGGTACAAGCCCAAACAAAAGGTGTTTTACATATTAAAAAATATAAATATTTCAATTTATTAATAGGTATATAAAATTGACGATTTTTCCTTGCGTTGTGATTTGCTGCTGAAATTACTTGATCTTGAATCTAGCGTTGACTATAGCGCTAGATATAGTCTAGCTGGTCGGCTGTTATTATTTTATACTTGGTCTTAAAAGACTTGTAAAATTAATGAATATCTATTATGTAATTTATTTTAATATGTATAACTTTAGGTGTCTACTGAATGCTTAACATGTTCTCTAGGACGGGGGTGAAACATCGCCAACTACCAGCTCCGGCTGGCACTGAGAATTTCTTGACAGAAACCTAACCAATTTTAGCCCGATCCGGAAGCGAAGTCAGGATCTCGTGATCAAACAGTTCAACATGCTATAGACAAACGAGGCAGATTTTAGTTCATCTGGAACTAATGTCGGTCGTCTGAGTTTAACTGAATTCACACTTCTCTATAATTAATAGAGGTAGGTAGGTACCTAACCTACTTTAAATTATATTAATAAAAGTGTATAATTTTCGTGGCGCATTTATAGTCTGTTCGTTTTCTTACGGTCGCCTTTTGTGTCTAGCCGCCTCGGCCGCGCGGTGTTTTGCCAAAGACACCGCCGTGACTTCAAAGCATGCCGCGAGGGGTGTACAGGCACAAGGGGTTTTGGCGTTTTATACCTACTCATATTTTTTCATTAAAATTCTCTTTCCTTTTTATATTTTTTATATTCGTATTTTATTACAATATAACCATAAACATAAAATATAATTTTCTCATGAACACGAGTCTTCTCTCAAAATGAGAAGGATTTTAACCAGTCTACCACGCTGGTCAAGTGCGGATTGGCAAACTATTCGGAGATTCTGTCAGAATAGAAAAAAAAAATTACAAACAGAAAAAAATTAATAAAAATAAAAACAGAATACTAAGAGCACCTGCGCCTGTACCGACACTAAGTTACCGAACGAACTATACGCGCAGGCGTTAAAAATCACCCCCGGGTGGGGTTCGATTGTGCTCAGAAATTATACTTTAAAAAAAACCTGAGGAGGTCTTTGGAAACTAAACACATTGTTACGCTAAACTCTAGAGTGAGGATTTAAAATGGGTCAGTAAGATGAAAACTTTTAATCTTACTGCAAAAAAATGTAAACATGTGTTTATTTTAAATCTTACTAAGTAGGTGTAATTTGACAGATTTCCAATACAAAATCATACATACTTTGGAAAGTGTTTTCGGTTGTCAAATCAGTTGGAACTTGTTTTAATTTTTTGTAGTAAGACTGTGAAAGTACGGTGGAGATAACGGATACAAGTATAAATTTAAAATTTAAAAAACCCCCGACATTCGCCATTTTGTGGTGGCGGCCATCTTGAATTTGCAATAGTGATATTCTACTAGTCAAGCCCTTTCATTTGATACCTATATTAAGGGAGTTGTGAAAAAATATGTAATCCGCCATTTTGTAGCGGCGGCCATCTTGGACCGATTTTCATCAAACATAGCTAACAACACTCTCGACTAATTCATCTTTCAAACAAAAAAAAACCGCATTCAAATCGGTCCACCCGTTTGAGCGCCACAGGGGAACAGACAGACACACACGCACACGCACACGCACACGCACACGCACACGCACACGCACACGCACACGCACGCGCACGCGCACACGCACGCACGCACGCACGCACGCACGCACGCACGCACGCACGCACGCACGCACGCACGCACGCACGCACGCACGCACACACACACACACACACACACACACACACACACACACACACAAACACACACACACACACACACACACACACACAGACACGTCAAACTTATAACACCCCGTCGTTTTTGCGTCGGGGGTTAAAAAGTATGAGAAATTGTCGTTTGTTGCATTACAACAAACGGCAATTTCTCATATGTACTTTTTTCAACTGAAAAAAACAAACAAAACTGAACAAAAAAACCTTGACGCAAAGCGCCACCTGAGGAAGATTAGGCCGAAATAGTCCTAGTTTACACTTTCAACAACAGCGGCCAAATTTTTTAAAGTATTTCCGTAAAGTACGAGTATGAGTAGCCTACTTTAATATAATATTATAAATCTTTGAATATTTTCATTTTTGTTTTTGTGTTCGTAAATACTACCACATATATCATGTACATAATATACACATAATAAAGAGGCTGGAAAATATAAAATAGGGGCTGGAAAATATTAAAAAAAAGTATATACCTATATAAATTTGCTCTCCTGAAACATCTGTTTTCGAGATAATACCCGGTTCATCTCGATTTGAAGGTTTTAAGAATTTTCGTCTCATTGACCCATCTTAGAATATCACCCTCCTGGTGCCCATAATGTAGGCATGGCGTGTCGCGAGAGTGTAGCGGCTGAGATTTTATCGGGTTTTTATAATCAATTTCGGTTTAACGGCGTGTCTAAAGGGCTCCGGGTAGGGTTGTCACGCGTGCAACGTAGGTTCTTCTAGTTGTTCTTCAGGTATTCGTATAATAGTGGCATTCTCATAGCGTTGATATCGTTATTACTGTAATAAACGATTGCTATTATTTTAAGTCGAGAGTTGGCGAGCTGATTATTACATGGAGTTATTAAAAACTATTTATATATAGGTATATTAATTTATTTTTGTAGAATTATATAAATAATCTTGGGAATATATTATTTAAGTATTTATTTATTTAATTATTTAACTATTACAGTAGCTATAAGTTCTCCGAGGTAGAGCAACTTTATTTTGATTTAACTTTATAGTGATTTTTAACGTATATGGTAGATAGTATAAAAAAATCCGGCTTCCCGCGGTTTTGGAATTATATAGAAATCTATGAATTCTATGAATAAAAATATGTACCTAATATTTTAATCACCTGCTTTGCTTATTGCTTATTACGAAACAAGTATTTTCTGTACTTGATGTTTTTACACGCTTTATATTAGCTTCACCTGTAATGTATGTTTGTAACCGACTTCTTTGAACGCGATTTTGACCCACTTTAAACGGTCAGATTTCATTCAAACTTTGTAGATTTATCGAGGACCGATGACAATACACTAATTTGATAAGATTATTTCATTATTCAATTTGGAAAATAAGATTTTGTGTTCATTTATCAAAAGTCGTTGGTAAGGAAAAACAATAAACATTCAAAATCGCACGGTAACTAACTGTAACTATAGTTCGACTTTTAATTATCTGCAGTAATCTGACGTTTCCTAATGTCATTCCGTAAAATAATGTTGCCAACCCCATTTCTATAGTGATGTGATACGTTCAATTCATTCAATTTCATTCACAAAAGTTTCGTTCAAAGTTACTCTTTCATTATCATCATAATTTTATTTATCTACTAAGTAAATCGATGGCTCCTACGTATAAAAGTCTTTACAATTTTGTCGTCTTGACTTTTTTGTGGCAAACGCATCCTATTGGTACAATTAATAATATGAGCTTTAATTGAAAAAAAAAGTAAGAAGTACTATTTTCTATTGCAGTATAAAAGCCTATGTGTCGTAAAAATAAACGTACACATGGTAATTTTAGACTTACACTTGTTTATGCTTCCGGCAAATCTGCATAATTTTTTTTATCCTGTTGTTACGTTTATTATCATCGAAGTCATCTTTTAGTTATTACATGAATAACTAAAACTTCCAATTAATATATAATCGATACTTAAGCCTAAACTACTTGTTTTGATTCTTGTTTGTCTGTATCTTGTTCAGCACGATGTCCTTAGAAGAGGGGATGGAAGTTTCTTTTGTACAACTCAGCATTAGTGTACAACTCAGCGTTAGTGTACTTGTTTCTTGAGATGCTTTTTTACGCCAGTTAAGATTTTTTTTTGTTAATTTGTGATTTTACTAACAAACAATGTGAAATATTTTTGTATTATTTTTGGTAATTGAATAAAAAACAACTTGCTTTTGTTAACTAGGCATTTCTTAAGAAAACACAATACATTTTAAATACGGGTCCATAACTATAAGTTTTGAAGAGTGAAGACTATAGAACTGAAAACCAGATCATATAGTTAAGTATCAATATGACATATTTATCAAAATATGTAAATAATTTATATTTATTGTGTGAGTTAAGAAATTAATTTAACTTTCACTAAATTAGGTGAGTAAAAATATAAAAAAAATCAGCTACATAAGTGCGAGTCGGGCCTCGCTCTTTCAGGGTTCCGTACATAATTATGAACAATATAATATTTTGGGTCTAAGAAATATTTAATTTCCGAGCTAGACATCGCAACAAACCGTGAAAGAAAAACCCAAAAAAATGTTCGTTTATTTTGGTCACAGCTTATAAACTATTTAATAAATCGTTGTTTTCAGTATTTGTTGTTTAAATAGAGCATATAGTACATAATATACTGAAATATCATATTCCCAACTAGTTTAGTTTTTGAGATAGCCCCCGTCACAAAAATGGTCTAAAACTGACAACTTTGATGGCCTCCCATTCCCTTATTTTTTGAGATAAAAATTAAAAAAATATATATTTATACTCTACTTAATGAGCTCTAAATAATGATACCCCACAAGCTAGGGTAAAGAAAAAAATTTTTTTTTCCGGCTCCTTTTTCATGTATGGGAGCCCCCCTGAAAAATAATTTAATTCAATTTCTAATTCAATATTTGATTTTGGGTTAACGTTTTACACTAAATACCAAAATTTCAGGTTTGTAACTCATTTCGTCTGCGAGCTAGAGACCTGTGACCGGCGGACAGACGGACAGACAGACAGACAGACAGACAGACAGCCGAGTGACATTAATAGGGCTCCGTTTTTTACCCTTCGGGTACGGAACCCTAAAAAACGATACGAAGTACGATGCCGTGTAGAAACCGATCAGGGGTATGCATACCTCTTTCAAGTTTACCCGCTTCCATCATCACTGCATCACCACTTACTATCAGGTGAGATTGCAGTCAAGGGCTAACTTGTAGTTGAATAAAAAAATAGATGATGATTATGAACTTAATCTGATTTTTGATTATTTTTTTTTTCAACTTTAGTCTTTAACTAGAAACTCAAATTTCATATATACAGCTCAAACGGTTATTGAGATATCAAGGTCTAATAATCGTCATTTTTACCACTGACTGACATATAGATAAAATGCGGGACCATGATCACCCCATCATACGGGTGAGAGAGTTCCGAATCGACGGGATGAACATTCAATGTTTGACAGTTACGAAACCCATGAACATTTTGTATGGGAAAATGTTTTTTCTTTTATTTTTTCGTCAATTTTCCAATATTTTTAACAGTTATTCTGCTATTCGGGATGGAGACAAATAAATACAACACATCAAAAACCATGAAAATCGGTCCAGGCGTTCTCGAGTTATAAGTGTTCGAACAATTTTATATAGTAAATATATATGTATTTATATATATGCATATATATAGACACTTTGTACATAAAATATAAACTTTAATTTGAATAAAATAATTGAATGATTCAAATCAATCACCTAAACCCCATCCCTATTTTATTTTCGTTAAAAAGTGAAACCCACGAAACTTCACATTAGTGCATACAATTAAAAGTCGAAGTATAGGGTAAACAGAATAGATGTCACACACAACTAAAATCTAAGCACAAAACGCACGATTGCGAAGATAAAACAATATTAAAACAAATTAATAATATTATTAATTAGTACTTATTTACTTTAATCATATTGAACGATTTACAATAAAAAACAAATAAAATAATTTATTAATAATTAATATCTGTTGTATTTTAAGTGACATGATTTTTTAGTGTTTTATAAATAAACCAAACTAAAAAGTAGAAAATAAATAATAGTTTAAAAAACTAAAAAACACGCTTTTTATAGAAAACCAAACTAGAAAATAGAAAATAAATTTTAATAAATATAAATTAGTAATAGTGTGCATATGAAAAAAATTTATTTTATTTTAAAAAAGCGTGGGGTGCTTTTAATATATTATCGAAATGATAATCCTCTATACACCCATGCACCCCACGCTTTTTTTTAATAAAATACATTTTTTCATATGCACACTATTATTAATTTATATTTATTAAAATTTATTTTCTATTTTCTAGTTTGGTTTTCTATAAAAAGCGTGTTTTTTAGTTTTTTAAACTATTATTTATTATTAAATTCAAATTACGGTACAGCCCACTTTACTCAAGTTTTAGAATGCTACTTTGTATTCTGTTTTGACGGCTTGTAGTGTAACTTATTAAACCTTACCAGATTTTCTTATTAATCCGTTATTGTATATAATCATCCTAAAAATATCTAAAGATTTTTATTCTTCTTATGGCAACCCTAGTTCTTGTGGTTCAAGGAAAAAGGGTAGCCTTTGTAAGGTTAAAACAATATTAATTTATGCTTAAGTAAGTAGGTACCTCTGCTTTTTTCAAAAACGTGTCGTTCAAGGGCCTGTACACAGCCGGTGTTAAAATTGAAACTGAAGTGTTAGAATATTACAAAAAATTAAATCGACAAAAGTTTTTTTTTTGTGCGGGGCTCCATTATTCTCAAAACTGTAAAATTTTCTTTTTTAAATTATTTATTTGTATTGAATTATTATCTTATATTAATGAAATGCTGAAAATTAATATGTTAAATGTTATTTCCACGATATATTACATAATTTATTTAAAAGAATATAATCAAAAATGTCTCAGTTAGTAAATATTTGACATTTGAGGAGTTCTTTTATTTTATAGTACCTACCAATAATTGAGTACTTTACCCAACATAGTATATTATTAAGATTTATTTAATAGGTTTGAAAAAGTAAATTTAAAGAGCTAGACAATAATTGAATTCGTTACTTTAACCGGGCCCGCTTAAGTAAACAACAATATAACTAGATTATGTAAACATCGACCCAGTAAATTAGATGTTTACGGGCAACTTTTAAATCCGTATTTAAATGTAAATACAGCAATAAAAACTATCAAGCAACTCCGGGTCATGAGGTTTGCTTTTTCGAACGTTTCTACGCTTTGAAAATTTGAGCAATAAAAGTCGGGTGCGGGCATTTTATTAGGGAATTAGAATACAAATGATTGGCTACGACCGCCTGATAGAGACAACATAGTGTATCTACTTCAAGTTAAAGTCAGACTCGCGCCGCCGGTTTTTATTTAGACAAATACTCAAATTAGACGGTGCCCCGTTCATCGTTCATTTTTGCGGTGAACGATGCACGATGCGATATTTACTATGGCAAAGTGCCTGTGAACGATGAACGGTCAATGTTTAGACGGTTCATTTTCGAGGCTTCATCGATGAGTCATCGAAAATGAACCGTCTAAACACCGACCGTTCATCGTTAACAGGCACTGTGCCATAGTCATAGTCATAGTCATATAAAATTAAATCAAAAATCATTTATTCAAAGTAGGTACACTGTACACTTTTTGAACGTCAATATAAGAAGTACATGAAAGTGAGGTAATGGTGATAATTACTACGAAAACTTAAAACTAAAAGTACGCAAAAACATAGTCATAGTCGTAGTTAATTTATTGGTAAAAGATCATTAAAAGTCAGTATGCCATAACAAAAATATCGTATCGTGCATCGTTCATCGCAAAAATGAACGATGAACGGGGCACCGTCTAATTTGGTTTTTAGTGATCATTGAAAAATCGCTCAAAAGCAAGTCATGCTTTGCTATATCAGGGTTCCGTATATAATACCAACTAAAAACGTTCGTTTGTTGTGGTCACAGCTTACGAAATACGTAGTACGTACATTAACGTTAACGTACATATTTAACGTTGTTCTTGTCCCGCTCAATTTACGTATAGTGTTGTAGGTACTTGTCAGTAGATTCATTTTTATGAAGTTGCGGGTATACCAAATATTTTCCGCCTCCGCCTAGTTCTCGCCTCACGAGCATTCGACACTTCTCCCTGCTAGCCGGAGCCTAGTGCATTTCTAATGTTCTTCCAGTGTTTTAAATTAAATTTAAATTAAAACTGTTTTTCTCTTGTTGCAGCGGCCATAGAGTCGTTCCACGCGCCGACGGGGGGCGCGGTGGAGCTGCCCTGTGACGTCACGCCGGCTCTGCCCGACGACAGAATGGGCCTCGTCATTTGGTACAAGCAGGGACACGACTCGCCCATATACTCGTAAGTTACAGAACATAACATAACATAACATAACATAACATAACATAATATAACATAACATTACGTTATAATTATATTTCCATAGATATCTTTGGCTGGTTTTAGTGTCACGCTGATCGTCGTTGCCGACAGGCTAATATGTATGGATGCTATAGAAGCCTTTTAGAATAACGCTTACTTCTCAGCGCTGACGCTCGTCAGCGTGACACTAAAATGCTCACAGAAGACAGGCGCGTGGGCGGCGGTGGCGCGGGTACGCTCGGCGCTGACGATCAGCGTGACACTAAAACCAGCCATAGAGTCGTTTTACGCGCCGACCGGATTAGGCAGTATATGAGTAGTAGTGACTATAGTGAGTTCTAGAGTCATATTATGAGCGAAAGTAGCGGAGGTAAAATTGTATGCGTGCACTCGCCCACTCTTCCTACAAAGGAGTTGAATGTGCGGCAGACTGTACGAAGACGGCGGTAATCAATGCGGGAGGCAGATTATGACGTGATACGGCAGCGAAGCAATCACAGACACTGCGCCCGTCGCGTCCCGCGTCATCACGCGAATCGGACCCAATAAATGACTTCCGCGTATTCAAGGTCACACCTCTAGATCCTTGCCGATAACTTTACTTATGCCCTGTGACATGAAATCTTAACAATGACCGAGAAATGTTCGCGTCCAAGAGGTCTGCCCAAAGGTCTTTTTACGTGACGCCAACTGTAGTAGAATTTTAAAGCTTAATTAAAAATTTTCATGATCACTGAAATCTTCATTAAAATTTTGGTATTTCAGTGCAACCATTGTGTAGAAGAAATCAGGGGCACAGGCTAGTGAAACATAATACCTACTCAAACTGTGATATACATACTTTCTTTAGGATATCATATCCCAATCTCACGATCACGGATGCCTTTTAAGGCTTGATTGAGACATTAAACGCCTTGAGTGACACCCGGTATGTGGGGATTAAACCCGACTAGGAGCGTATGGGGAACTAAATATTCTTTTTTGTGAGATTTAGGGCCTAGGGTGCACTGGTCAAATTTAAAGTAGTAAAAATCATAAAAATGGAAATCTAAAGATTAGTGAAATATCACTTGGTGTGTTTTCTTCATGTCTTCTATACTAATAAATAAAATTGAAGTGTCTGTCTGTAATATCGAAATAACTACCTCATACTAAGCTCATATGGTTATTTGAACGCTACCATAACCGAATCACACGTTTTTAAAATTTTTGTCTGTCTGTCTGTCTGTCTGTCTGTCTGTTTGAACGGGCTAATCTTCGGAACGGCTAAACCGATTTTGACGGGACCTTCACATACAAGTAGAGAATTAACCAGGGAGTAACATAGGCTACGTTTTTAACCGACTTTCAAAAAAGGAGGAGTTGTGTTTTTCTACCTATGTACACCGATATCTCCGAGATTTCTGAACCGATTTGCGTAATTTTTTTTTTAATCGATAGAGAAACATTCCGACCCTGTTCTGTAAAAAATTTGGATTCCAACTCTTCAATCCTGATGCTGTAGGGGACCTGATCCACAAAACTAATGGGTTTTAGAAACTTTCGGTTATTTAAATTGATATTGGGGGTACCAATTAAAGACTTTATCGTTGAATGAACTCGAGTAGGTACATATCCAACTCCTCAACCCTGATGCTGTAAGGAATTGTATTCCGAAATCGTGGGGATCCCACGGGATTTTTCCGTTTTGGGGACGGGTTTCTACAGATAAGCTACTTTTTGTTCTGGAAATTCAAAAGTTCCCACGGGATTTTTAAAAACCTAAATCCACACGGGCGAAGCCGTGGGCATCATCTAGTCTATAATAAAATTAAATACCTAATATATAGATAGATATCTGACGCTTGCGTGTATTTAGTTTATAAAAAATCTCTTTTTTAACCCCCGACCCAAAAACGAGGGGTGTTATAAGGTTGACGTGTATATGTGTGTGTCTGTCTGTTCCACCGTAGCGCTCAAACGGGTGAACCGATTAGAATGCGGGTTTTTTGTTTGAAAGGTGATTTAGTCGGGAATGTTCTTAGCTATGTTTGATAAAAATCGGTCCAAGATGGCCGCTGCCACAAAATGGTGAATGTCGGGGGTTTTGAACTTTTCAATTTATACTTGTTATTATAATTTGTTATTGTCAACCTACTACCCGACGCTTATGTGGATTTATATTATTAAAAATCTCTTTTTTACTTACCGGTATTAAAATTACCGGTTAGATCCCAAAAATGTAGGTATTACTTATTAACCTATACCTATATTGTAACTATTTCCGAGATAAATTAGATCGCTCCTTTAAGAATTCTCTACCTCTCTGTAGAAGTCTCGTCGAATTGGGTTCAGCCGTTCCGACGATTAGTGACGGACAGACAAACATTTTAAAAATGTGTGTTTGAGATATTATGGTATCATTCAAATAACTTAAAGGCGAACTAGAGACTAAATAGAAAATCAATTTATTACAAAAATATATAATTTATTACAATAACCACAATTTACTATCGGCTTAAACTTAATCAATTGACTATAATAATGTGATCAATGTCATCAAAATGATCAATTTAAATAATTTTTATCCAACAAAAGCTTTTAAGAATCTACCACTTAATCACAACAACACAAAACTATTTTTACAAGTTTTTGATCACATGAAAACGTGTTGTATCCGAGAAGCTCTTTACTATCATTTAATTTACATATCACCACAATACCAGTGTGTCCTAATCTTAACTTTGAAATATGTCTATTGGTTCTTTTGTGGAACGCCGCCCGTTGACGTCTACGTTATAGTAATATATTATTTCTCATTTAACGAAAGTTTTTTATAGTTTAACCGCATAATACCAGTATGCGAACATCATTATCAATGAGTGAATAATATATGCACATCAACAATGTCTAGGGATATTTTGTATAAAGTTCTGAAACTCGAAAAATATTAATCGGTTTTAAATTATTTTAATGAAAGCTTATTTTGTAGACCATATTAAATGATTCTAAATTTGAATTTGAAAAAATAAATTGAAAACAAATGATTTGTGCGGCATAATTGTAGCGAAGTTCGAAAGTTTCAATTGACCTAACCCAGTTGAAACTTTCATTTGATACAAAAATATACCAAATATTTTTGTATCAAATGAAAGTTTCAATGAAAATTATTGGTTAATTTCTAATTTATGCAACTGTATGCATCATGCAGAGGCGCCATTTAACAAGAGACGCAATGTTAAGGGCAGTAGGTACGCTCCAAACTGGGGCTCCTCAACGAAGTATGCGGTTAAAAAGATTCGCCAACTAACTGATATTGAAACTGCGAGGTTAGTTTATTTTAGTTACTTTCACAGCATTATGTCATATGGCATACTTTTATGGGGTAATGCTGCTGATATTAATTCCATTTTCGTGCTGCAGAAGAGGGCTGTTCGTGCCATATATAATATGGGACCCAGAGAGTCACTGAGAAATAAGTTTAAGGAAGTTAAAATTATGACAGTTTATAACCAATATATTCTTGAAAATTTAATATATGTACACAAAAATATCGATAAATTTAAGAAAAAAAGTGACTGTCATAACATTAATCTTAGAAATAAAGATAAACTTGTGTTGCCCACTACTAGGCTGCGAAAAGTTGGAAAATCATTTGTTGGTAATTCTGTACTTTTTTATAATATGTTGCCAGAGAACATTTTGGATATGTCTCTCAATAAGTTCAAAGGTTTTATTAAACGCAAATTAATTGAAAAGTCTTACTATAGCTTAAAAGATTTTTTTAATGACAAAAATCCATGGACATAGATTGCTCTAAAAGCCAACAGTTCAAATCATTTTTATGGCTATTATACCATATTGTAAGATGGTGATAATAAAAAAAAATAAACCCGGCTGAGTTTGTTGTGGGCTCTTCTCAGACCAGGGCGCGTTTGGAACCCTCGTAGTTTTAGTTTTAAGTTTCCGTAAATAATTATCACCATTGCCTGTACCTAAATTGACGTTCAAAAAGTGTACAGTGTACCAATTTTGAATAAAGTTTATTTGATTTGATTTGATTTGATTTGATTTATTGCCGAGGCGATTGAAACAAGAAAAAACGTGATATCAAGGTTGTGGTCACGTTATTGCACCACTGGTGAAGTGGCTGAACGGCACCCAGGCGAGAAGCGCATAACCGCCCGAAGACAGGACCGATTTTCGCAAATGACCGCGAGAAGATAACCAAATGCTACAGCCATGCAGTTGGTTTAAAGGCTCCAGTCAGACCACCATTTGCTTGTCAGTGACGAAACTGTGAGGAGAAGACTGCACGAGGCTAACCTTCATGTTCGCAGGCCGCTTCGTACTCCAGCACTACGCAGAGGAAATCGTGGACGAAGATTACAGTGGGCTCGCGAACATTTGCTCTAGGAAGATAACTAGTGGTCTGTAGTGCTGTTTACCGATGAGTCCCGATTCGGATTTCATCCTGATTTACGAAGAGTACGTGTATGGCGAGCTCCTGGTCGTGACAACCGTCTGCGACACCGTCAGGAAGTCCAGCCATACCACGGCAAAACAATTATGGTTTGGGCGGGAATTCGTATCGATGGAAGAACAGATCTCGTTTGGATCAGAAATACCATGACTTCTGAAAAATACCGTAATCAGGTGCTAGCACCAATAATCTATCCCCATCGACTGCAAATGGACCAAGTTTTCACGCTCATGCACGACAAAGCCCGTTCGCACACTGCGCGAGTGGTGACCAGCTGGCTACAAGAGCACGATGTGTCGATCTTAGACTGGCCCGCTGAATCACCAGACCTAAACCCCATAGAGCACGCATGGGACATGCTCCAAAGAAGGGCTTTGAGGAGTTTTCCTCCGAACATTGCGACTGCAAAGCAACTTTTTTTGCATCTTAGCAGGACCTGGGACAATATCCCACAGCAAGACTTTGATAACTTGATTCAAAGCATGAAAAGCCGTTGTAGGACCGTGGTTAACGTCCATGGGTGGTTTACTGACTACTAATTTTAAATAATTTTTCACGTAACTGCAAAAATCCTGATAATTTTGCTAAAATTATATTTTTTCTTAAAAAGACATCTATCCTTAAGTTTACCATCATTTCACTTTTTGTCTTTATTTCAATAAAAAATTATTTACACAAAAAAACTAATTCTGTTTTATTCTAAAAGATAGTCTGATAAATAGGTTTTACAAAAATATATACATATTGTATGTTAGTTATAACCAATTTTGAATAAATTGAGAAAATCAGAATATCCCTAGACGGTGTTGATGTGTGTATTATGGGAAATCCATACTTTCATACTTAGTAGTTACTAAATACTAATAGATCACATTACTAATCACTAATATTATAAAGGCGAAAGTTTGTGTGTGAGTGTGTATGTGTGTTCCTCTTTAACGCCGCAACTACTGAACCGATTTGGCTGAAATTTTGAATGGAGATAGATTTTTTATCCTGGGAAAATCCACAGTTCCCACTGGATTTTGTAAAAACCGAAATCTATAGCGACAGCTATACGTTGATAACTAGGTATAGCAAACTTCCTTGAAAGTTGGTACAGAGGTTGGAAGAGGGAGCGAGAACGGGAACCGGAAATCCACGATTCCCTCGGAATTTGTGAAAACCGAAATTCACGCGGGCGATGCCGAGAGCAGAAGCTAGTAATAATTAAATTGAATAATTAAATTGTTAGCTAAATGAAAGTCAGGGCATAATCTATCTCCATTCAAAATTTCAGCCAAATCGGTTCAGTAGTTGTGGTGTTAAAGAGGAACAAACACACACACAAACTTTCGCCTTTATAACATTACTGTGATTATTATTACCATAGAATAATGAATAAGTGGAGAATTGGCCTTTACATCAAATTTTATGGAAACCTGCTGACGTTAGTTCGTCCCTACCACTTGCTACAAAATGCTATATTGCATACTGATAGATCAGTGCAAGCAGCACCAGCAAATATAGACTTTATCGTTTAGTACATAGCGTTCAATTTCAATCACCGTACATCACACGTTGTTGACGTTGAGTAAAGGCGCCCGTTCCATGAAAGGTCTAACGTTTTAGTGAAAGAATATATTTATATAGTACAAGTACCATTGCGTCCTAAGACCGACCGATTCAATGTTTGATTTCTACTAAGCAAGCAATGGTTTTTGTTCATAATGAGATATAGACTTCTCAATTTAACACTTTTTGAGCATAATGTAAATATACAAAATAATGTTTTCTTGTTTTTTATGGAAAGTAACAACAATAATTTGAACTTACGTGTGAAATGAGATGCCATCTTTCGTGTGATTCTCTTTTTTGCTTGATTTTTTTTTTCAAACAACCACTGAACAACACGGCATTTTGTTAAAAATCGAGAGCGGTGAAGCGATCGTTGGACGACATTCGACTAAAGACAGAAACGGTTCTCAGGTGTATTTAACACCAGAAGAGTTCGCACGAACCACGCCCCCTTGCCATATCTCCTCTTATTCATTTATCTATGATTATTACCTAGAGATATTATATTGATACATTCTGGAAATTTAACACTGAAATACAACCCAGCGGTTCTATTGTACCACAGCCTTGTGACATCGTTGTTTAACATGTATCGGATTAGATAAATATTATACTCGTAGTTCTAACGTGTTGACAAATAGAAAATATATGCAAATTGAAAACGAACCACAAACAAGCACGCGTAGAATTGTTTTGAATAACAGTATATATATTTTAGTTGCTAGATTGGATGCTCGTGTTTTGTGTGTACCGTTATTTTTTTAACAACTAGATAAACATAGATAAAATTATTTCCTAAGGCAAATCAATTTGAGCTTGTTTTATTTAACTTTTAAGATTTTTTTACATATACATAGTTCAAATGAACGTTTTTTTTCTTTCTTTAATTCTTTCTATCGATGCCACATTTGCTAAAGTAAAGCCAAGGATAGGTATGGAAACTGCATTCTCTACTTGTCAAATAATTAAGTAAAATACCCTTACAGATGTAGATAGATACTATTTTAGAAACTTTTGAAGTAATTTCCGCAATTTTTTTATAAATATTAATTTCTATAATATCGTTGAAATATTAAATACTAGCTGCTGCCCGCGGTTTCACACGCGTGCATTTCGGATTTCACAAATCCAGAGGAAATCGTGGATTTCCAGTTCCCGTTCCCGCTTCCTTTTCGAAGCTTTATAATTGTTAGGTGTTGGGTTTTCTGTAAAGAAATTCGGAGTTGGTAGTTGGCGGTGTTTCACCCCGTGCCTCGGAGAGCACGTAAAGCAGTCGGTCCCGGTGATCATCACTATCATGTGACAATAGTCGCTAAAGCCAACCAACCCGCATTGGAGCAGTGTGGCGGGTCTAAGCTCTAAATCCCTCTCGTATGAGAGAGGAGGCCTGTGCCCAGCTGTGGGACGTTAAAAGTCAGTAGTGGTGGTATATTAATCAATTATTAAGTATAGTATTGAAATTATTATATCTTGGTTATTTCTGTCCAGATTGGATACGAGAGAAGGCGTGACGTCACACTGGTCCGATCCCTCAACGCTGGGCTCCCGAGCTACCTTCCGAAGCACTACGGCCCCTGCAGTACTTCTTCTCACTAAGTTAAGGTAAGTTGCCGCGCCAAACTTTATGACCGGTCGGAAGGTAGTGCGAACCACTGCAATACTGTAAGGCGTCGTCCTAATTGGTTAACGATCGTATGATCAATAACGTACGATGAAAATTAGTACGTGTGATGACTTGCTAGCATCAATTAGGACACTAATAATATATATAAATAAATACTCACACATACACACACGGTCGTCTGTTCCTAAAGTAGGCAACTTAATGCCTGTGTTATAGGTAACAGCCGACTGATAGACATATTTACATATAAATACATATTATATATTTTAATAAAGATATACATACATACATATTATAAATACACCGACAGACTCGAGCGGGAATCGAACCCGCGACCCCGGAGCGGAAGGCAGGGTCACTGCCAACCGCGCCAACGGGCCAGTCGGGCCAGTCTTAGAGGGTTACCTGCCTCGTTGGTCTATTGGTTACTGATTAGCATACTCGACTGCACATCACGATGTCCCGGGTTCGATTCCCGGGTCGGGCAAATAAGTTAGCCAGTTATGACGACGGGTAATACTTTGCACATCCTGGCAGGCGGCAATGTTCATTTTTGAGTATTAAAACACTGTAAGTGTAACGTCTAATTAAAATGGACCTTAATGACATTGTTTTAAGGTCTGAGTTCATCATACATACATCTAGCCAGGCGCCCCAAGCGAAAAATTAGCGATTTAATAATCGCTATTACTGAATTTGTTACTCTAAATTAAGGGGCTTTAAGTCTGCTTTACGCTTTCTTTAAAGTGTTTCTCTCTATCAGTCACCAGTTGCGCTAACATGCGTGATGTGACGCACAAAAAAATTGTCTACTCATTTTCTCGTCGAAGACAATAGAGATAAACAAGAAAATGTATAGACATAAACATAATTTTCTCATTGGTTGTATGCTATCAAACCATTCGGACAAATCTAAATCGAAAACTACCTAATAGGTGTTTTATGTAGATTAAGTATCTAATATCTTCAAAACCCTTCCGCTAAACTTTATTTTATTTTGGTATATGAAACTACTTTGAAATATAACCGCGGTTCGACATCAAAACGGTATCACTCTCCCGCTTGGTGTTAAATAAATAAACACGTCATTATACATAAGCCATTAGGGCGTGTTCACACGTAAATGACAAATCTTAAGACAATATCAAATGTCAAACAATTTGCAAGTATAATTTTATGTGTACAGTTTTTTTACAAAAAAATTTCGATTTTCACCAGTTTAACATCGTTGCGCTGCCCATTTGTTATAAATTTTGATTTAGTTTAAATCTTATTACTACGCAAAGCCAAAAGGAAGGGTTATGATTTTAGCCGTCTATGTATGTATGTATTATACTATGTATGTATATATGTATAATATATGTATGTACATATATATGTATATATTAATTATGTAATATGTATGTATGTTCATATGTGTGTATGTATCCAATTTTTGTATGAGATTCTGTGTACATACCACCGTAGCGCCTAAACTACTGGGCCGATTTTGATTAATGAGTTGTCAATTAATTCTTTGTTATAGTCCGGGTGACATAGGCAAAATTTTATATACGATAAAAATCGAAAAGCTACGTCCGAGCGGCAAAACTAAAACATTAATTAGTTTCGGATAGACATAATAGATGGCGCCACTAGCTGCTTTCCCCGCGCTTTCTGCACACTAAATTATTATTTTGGTTTTAGTTTACGAACTTTATCTCTTGTTTTGAATTCAAATTTTGTTTGATATTTAAATCGTTAAAAAATATTGATCGTAAAGTTTTACAATAGTTACGTACATATTTCTGTCTATTTCCTTTTTAGGATTCAATTAAAACTGTTTTTGTAATGATCATAACGTTTTATTTCTCACATTAAGACGAGGGATTTCGAAAACAAGCTTTTGGTAAGGGAACAGTTAAACAAACAAACAAAACTCCATCAAATGTCACTTCATTTTAAGCCATTAAGGTGTGTGCACAAAAGATCGACGAAACGCCAGTGTTATCGAATTTCGCAAACAGTCCATTTGTTTGATCACTCGCCCTTGTTGTTTTAACTTAACATTTTGTTTGTTAAGTTAACACAAAAAGTGTTTGCACTGTCAAAATTCAAATCAAAAATGTTTATTGAAATGCGTGTACTGTGCACATTTTGAATGTCAATAATATTTTAAAAGTATACCGGTATTATTTACGACAACTTAAAACGCTGAAGCTACTACCACTATAACTAGGGTTCCAAACTCACCCCGTTCTGAGAAGAGCCCACAACAAACTCAGCCGGGTAATCGAAAGATCAAAAGAAGCCTATATTATAATACGTTATAAAATTTTACAAATCTTTTACGCATTTTAAAGTTCATTCGTTTCGTTTGGTCCGTAACTTTCGTAAAAGTAATTCGTTTGTGAAAATTTGAAAATTACCGGTGCGTATGAACGTACGGAACGTTCAAACGCTCGCCTCGAGATGAACTGATAATATTACAGACTACACTAGCGGCACGCTATGATGGCCGGTTTGACACATTACAATAGTGATGTGGAATGTCAATTTATTCTCGAACAAAAAACAATTAAGTTTTGTTTTTGTACCTGATTAAATAGGTTTAATAAAACAAAAATGTATATGTTTATTTAATTTATTTGAACGAACTGAATATTTGAACGAAAATGAATATACATACTTTATATGCACACAAGAAACATATGAATACAAAAGATACCAAAAAAGGTGCCACAAAAGGCCATAATTAATCAGATTCGTCCATACTACTATTTTCACTGTCGTCACTGCTATCATCACATACATTAATAATTATATGTTCGTTTTCTATAATATTATCTATTTTCACATCTCTTTCATAATCTTCCCTTATTAATTTAACAGTTCTATTCACAACCTTTTCCCAGTCTCCTTTAGTCACATGTTCACAAGCTTCTTCTAATAATTTTAGCATTTTTTTTGTGGTAAATGGGGGTTCTGTATTGTGTCTTGCAGCATATCCCTTAATTTGAGCCCACACCAACTCAATCGCATTATACTCACAATGGTAAGGCGGTAACCGTATAACTCTGTGCCCATGTTCGAATGCTATTTCGTCAATGACGTATCGGATCTTGGTTGGTTTGTTTTCTTTTAAAAGACGTACTAATTCCGCTTTTAACATATTCATGTTTGCATCTACGCCATTTTTACGAAGCCATGCGACGATATCAGCTTTCTTTTGGGATTGGGCAGGTGGCTTGTCAATTTGCATCGAGTGGTATGGGGCGTTGTCCATAATTATAATAGATGGTTCAGGGAGGCTACACAACATTGAGGTAAACCATTCAGTAAACTTTTCTCCATTCATGTCTTCATGATAGTCTCCAGTGGTTTTTGACGCAAAAGCCATGAGAGAACCTTCGACAAACCCGTTGATGGTTCCGGCGTGACAAATTATAAGTCGCGATCCTTTTCCTACAGGAACTTTGGAAGTAGATGCTGCTGTGTCATCGTTCCAAGAACGGCCTACAGTATGGTTAGCATTAAGCCATGTTTCATCCAAGAACACAACATTTTGCCAATTTTTGATTTCTTTCACTTGCCGTAAAAAAGTATACCTTGCCATCGCTATATCAAATCTTTCCATCAATATTTTGCGTTTGTTACATTTTTTGTATCGAAATCCAATGGTCTTCAAAATCTTCGTTAAAGAACTTTCCCCACCGAAGAATAATCCAGCTTCCTTCAGTGAATGCACCTACTTTTTTCTTGTTGGATACTCCTTCTGTAAATAGTAGCCGTAAACATGTCTTCGGATAGCATCGGCATCAAAGCTATCGATGCCTACGACTGGTTTTGCTCGTTTTCTCTTTTTTGGTGTGTGAAGTTTATTTTCTTCTGTGCCAGTCTCGCCATATTTTTTTTTAGTTATCCGTCTAACAGTTCGTTGTCCAATATTAAGCGCATCAGCTACGCGTTCAACCACTGACGTTATAGGTAAAATTGGCCCTCCATTTTGAGCTTCACGATCGAAATAGTTACGAAGGCGTATTACGAACTCACGTGTCTGACTATTTAGAACAGTTCTCTGCGTACGTTCGGTCATATCGACGAAATCCACAACAAAGGGCTTGAACAGAGTCCAAATTAACGAGCAAGGGTCAACAGTAATGCAGTATCAATATTTGAAATCCAAAGCCAGGTCAAAACTATATCACAATCGCATTGCACTGACAGTTTATACTTTTCGAAGCAACGTCAATTCGAAACTGCTTTGTTTTGCATTGAGCATTGACGCGAGTTTGCCGGAGGTAGTAGTTGTGCTAGCCAGCGATCCTATGTGACGATCGTATTAGATTCCATTTTTAAAAATTTATTGATATTTTTTTGCGATTTCAGAGGTTTGTCCACATAGTGAAAATTGTTCATATTCACAAGTACATTCACCCCTTAAATGGTGCAAACTGATTTTTCTACACTTGTATACATTTAAGAAATCAATTTAATAAATAAATTTTGAGTCCTAAACCTAAAACTACATTCGATAAAATTTATGAATCTCTGCACATCACTATCGTCAATAAAGTAATACAATTATTTCCTTCAAAGTCGTTATCAATTAATACGGAACTTCATGAGCGGACAAACGTCAAACCGGCCATCATAGCGTGCCGCTAGAGTAAATTCTTATAACTTCAATGCTCATAACTTTATCACGTACTAACTTGAATCTACAAGGTTGTTGATGATTTCAAAGAAATACAACGACCATTATTTTTACTTAAGTATCTAATAATAAGGTTCGTTTAAAGTCTTACTTATGTAGGTACATACCTACTCGTTTTTTCTTCGTATTTGTAAGTTCATGAAATTTTACATAATATACGTATTTTTGCTCGTGTTTGTAATGTAGACATAAAAAATATTCAAAGAAATAACTACGATGTAACAATTGAAAATTTAAAAAAAAATTACGGTTATATGTCACTCATTTATGGACCTGGCCTTAGTTAAGTAAAAAGCCTCATTCAAAATCTTACGTATGATAATATAGCATAAAAAGTACGCGTTTTTGTTCGTATTTAAGTTCACCTTACCATTATAGTAACATTAAGAAAAGTTCCAAAAGCGACGGAAGCGAGCCGCTCATGTGGACGCAGCCTAACTTAAGTAATAAGCTTCATTCAAAATCTTACATAAATACGTTTTTGTTCGCATAGTCGCAAAAAATATTTTACGGTGCAGAAATGACAACTATAACATTAAGAAAAATTAAAAAAAAAACGACGGAAGCAAGCCGCTCATGTGGACGCAGCCTAACTTAAGTAATAAGCTTCATTCAAAATCTTACTTGTATGCGTTTTTGTTCGCATGGTCGCAAAAAAAATTTTACGTGTCAGCGATGACAATGCCTTAACATCATTTATGTACATTGTACAATGTATGTACATTAAGAAAAGTTCAAAAATCGTCGGAAGCGAGCAGCTCATGTAAACACGGCCTTACTTAAGTAATAAGCTTCATTCAAAATCTTACTTGTACGCGTTTTTGTCCCCTGCATGGGAACTGGAACGCGAAACGTGATACTCTATGAGAATAATAAACCGTTGACATTTCATATGTTTTTTTTCATATATTTTCTTTGTGTTATTTTCGAAAACAACGGTGCGACTTGCATGTTTGTTTTCTGTATGAAATAGATCTTTTATACTTAACGTTATTTCGCTCGGCGAATGGTTGAAATGTTACACGTTTACCAAAATCTTTCTGACGACCTCACCGGCTCAGTGGTGAGCGATGGGGCATTACAAGTGGGTGGTCCCCGGTTCAACGCAGTTATTTTTAATTTCACAAAAACTGCATCCAAACCACAAAGGATTAGTGCCTAGACAGACCCCTTTGCAGTCTCTTTGTGGTCTGTCTGTGCAGACACTAATGAGCTTTTAAGATATGTCTAAAACAGTTTTTAGTGTCTAGACAGACGGACCACAAAGTCCCTTTGCCGTAGCTTTGTGGTTCGTCTATGTAGATACTGATGAGCTTCTAAGATGTCTAAAACAGTTTTTAGTATCTAGACAGAGTACAGACGAACCACAAAGCCCACGGAAGAGAAAAACTATGACAAAGCCCCATTGCCGTCGCTTTGTGGTTCGTCTATGTAGATACTGATGAGCTTCTAAGATGTCTAAAACAGTTTTTAGTATCTAGACAGAGTACAGACGAACAACAAAGCCCACGGAAGAGAAAAACTATGACAAAGCCCCTTTGCAGTCGCTTTGTGGTCCGTCTGTGTAGATACTAATGAGCGTCTAAGATCGGTCTTAAAACAGCTTTTTTAGTGTTTAGACAGATGGACTACAAAGCCTTTTTGCAATCGTTTGTGTTCCGTCTGTGTAGACACTAATGAGCTTCTAAGATAAAATAATGTCTAAAAACAGTTTTTAGTGTCTAGACGGATGGACCACAAAATCCTTTTGCAGTCGCTTTGTGATCCGTCTGTGTAGAAACTAATGAGCTTCTAAGATAAAATATGTCTAAAACAGTTTTTAGTGTCTAGACGGGTGGACCACAAAACCCTTTTGCAGTCGCTTTGTGATCCGTCTGTGTAAACACTGACGGGCGTGTAAGATCTATATCTAAAACAGTTCTTTTGTTTCAGGCCGGAAGACAGCGGGCAGTACCGATGCCGAGTGGACTTCATCAGGTCACCCACTAAGAACACAAGACTCAACCTCACAGTCCTAAGTAAGTGTCTTAGATTGATATTGAAGCCTGGGTGGCTTCAGCTGTGGCTAGTTACCACCCTACAGGCAAAGCCGTGCCGCCAAGCGATTCAGCGTTCCGGTACGATGCGGCGTAGGAAGCGATTTGGGGTATGGGGTTTGTAGTGTATTGACTAAGATGATTGGTGTTTCATGCGCACCAATCAGACGAGTCGTTACGTCACATCGCTACGTCACACGTGCGTAGTGGGAGGTCGAGGTGGAGGGAGTCGTGGCCCGACAGCGGAACTGAGTGGTAGTGCAGTGCGACAGTGTGAGCCCTAAACACCCAAAGAGGTGAAACAATACAGGGTTTATTAAAAACTGCCATACCTTTTCCAAGTTAACCCCATTTCACCTTAGACTGCATCGTCACCAAACACCATGTGAGATCGCATTGAAGGGCTAATTTGTAGATGAATAAAAAAAAGCTTGATTTAACTAAAATGTCAAATGTAAAATGTGAATTGATATAATATAAACTTACGCTTTATCGTTTAACCGACCACAAACGCTACAGGAAATCGACTACACACGCCACTAGAAACCGACGACTACAAACGCCACAAGAATCCGACTACAAACGCCACGAGAAAGTATAAAAATAATAATTATTTGTGTTTGAAAGTAACATACGAGTACGTTGAAGTCGAGCGGGCATAGAAAGCAACTACGAACCTAGATATACAAATTAATAGTTATTTGTTCAACAAGATAGCAAAGTTAAGGCAAAGTTATTTTTTGTTGCGACTGCCTAGTTTGAATGTGAGTGAAGGATTCTTATTTAGAATCCTGAGTGTAGTGAGGGATTCAAAGTCCAAGTCCAAAAAGTCCAAAAATGACAATCCAAAACGTTCTATATTCAAAACACTTTTTGAGTCACTGAGTCAAAAACGACTTTTGCTCACTGGTTTTGGCCAGCAAACGCACGCTTTTTGAGCTAGTGAGGTGAAAAAATATTTTTTATATTTTGTAGTGCTGTTTGAAGTCGTTTCAAGCTGGTTTCTCCAAAAGAATTTTATAAGAAATTAACGACAGTACAATAACAATGATAAGCCGTCAATTTCCCCCGGGCTATTTCAATATTTGACAAGGGAACGGAATCTCTCATTGGACGGGGGGGTATTTAATTTCATCTCAGAACAAGGGTCCATTTCGAAGAGCCAATCGAAGATCCCTAATTGATTCCAGAGATATTGTTACGCCTAACAAATTGCTTTTAGTAAAACGGATCCCGTCATAATAAAGTTCGTAAAGTAAAACCCGACTACGCTTAATAATTCAACAATAATTTAGTGTGCAGAAAGCGCGGGGCAAGCAGCTAGTGGCGCCATCTGTTAAGTCTATGCAAAACTAATTTAATATACTAGAAAGCCGCGCTAAGGTCACTTCTCGATTTTTTTTCGTAAATAAAAGCCTATGTCACCCGGACCATAACAACGAATCAATAGATACCTCATTCTTCAAAATCGGTGCTACGGTGGTACACACGGAATCTCATATAAAAATACATACATACATACATACATACATACATACATACATACATACATACATACATACATACATACATACATACATACATAGACTGCTAAAATCATTACCCTTCCTTTTGGCTTTGCCATAGTCGGGTAAAAAAGCAACGCTCTGTCCAAGATAGGGAGGTGCCCAGAATCGTAATATCAAGAACTAGCGGACCCTGCAGACGTCGTCCTGCCCGGTGACATACTGACATCAGCGCCACTTACCGGATCCAATTGTGTTTTCAAACCACGCATTGAAATATAACACAAAATTTCATCCAAATCGGTCCAGCCGTTTAGGAGGAGTTAGGTGACAAACATACGTAGGTACAGAAGAATTAATATTAAGACAGAACGGCGAAGTGGGACGGCAAATTGATGCGCAGTCGAGCACAGGTGTCCAAAATCACGCTCACTTCGCACCGAAACTTTGACGTAATTTATTTGTTTTTAACCCCCAACGCAAAACGAGGGGTGTTAGAAGTTTGACGTCTCTGTGTGTGTGTGTGTCTGTCTGTTCCCCCGTAGCGCTCAAACGGGTGAACAGCTAATTATTCAATTTTGCAAGAGCATAGGCTACCACTGCAGCAGATCACTGCAGAACTACAATTAGTATTATAGGTCAGTTCACAATACTCGTAAATGCCACAATTTTTATGCGCGAGAACTAATAGGCGTAGATATCGCTAGGCGATGCAGCTACGCAAACAGACTATCCGAAAATAGATTTTTAAATAACATTTCTCTTCACGGAACTGTCCCTTAAAACTTTGGTGTCACGTCACCTACGCGAGTCGTAGGTTGGGAAAGTTTATTGGAACTTCGAAATAGAAATTGCATAACAGACAGATTATTCTCAGCGTATATGCATGGGCGGAAACATACGATGCGACAAAAAAAAGCCAAAGGCTACGTTGTTCCTTATAAATTATGGCGGCGACTAGCCAACTACGCAGGAGATATTATAGTGCACAAGTGTGTGCATACACAGGGGCACTCTCTATTCATCCACATTCATAGTCCGATGTGACGTCAATGCGTCACGACCGGAGAGAGATCGAGCACAGGACCCGACGACTTTACGTGCTCTTCGAGGCACGAGACCGAATTTCTTGCTAGTTCTTCAGTAGAAACAATAGTTTTCAAGATATGAACAATTCTTTATTTCGGTATATCAAAGTCAGTATAGTTTGTCTGACATTAAAGCTTGCTAAGTATTGTTAATTGGAAATCCTCCCACACCTAACCGTCCCCCTTAACAGTATAGGTCTTTATGATCACAAGTTACATTTCTTTCACAGTACCTCCGGAGCGGCTTATAATCCTGAACCAGGAGGGTGATGAGATCAAGGGAGGCGTCCTGGGGCCCTATGACGAGGGAACTGAAGTCAATCTCACTTGCGTGGCTGTTGGGGGTAAGTCGTTGCTTTAATACTGCTATCTAGTTGAAGTGTTTTCAGTCCTTGTACTTTCCTTAGTAAAGTTCAGAGAGCGATGGAGAGAACTATGCTCTGAGTTTCTTTACGCGATCAAATCAGAAATGAGGAGATCCGTAAAAGAACCAGAGTCACCGACATAGCTCAACGGGTAGTGAAACTGAAGTGGCAATGGGCGGGGTACATAGTTTGAAGAACCGATAGACGTTGGGGTCCCAATTCCAGCAGAATGGCGACCTCGCACCGCACCTTAATTTGTAATTTTATCCCATACGATTTACGAAATCCAAGTGGAAGTTATGGTTTCGCTCTCAAAGCACCAACATGTCAGAGGTCCAAAAATCCCAAAAAAGAGCCTGTAAATTGGCCTTTTTTCTAAAACAAGCGAACAATTGTGAACGACTTTGATAGGGGTCGAAAAAGAGTAAGGCAATGCCCGGAGTTTAATTTGTTCATTCAGGGGCGGGGAAAACCGATATGCACAGACCACTGCCTCAAATGTGCGGTTTACACAGAAGTAATGAATGGAATATATATGGCGCGGCCTTTATTATTTGATATACCTCAGACTTCAAATATCCAAAAAATCTCCTGTTTGTAACCACATTACAGTTAAGGTAGCCAGGAGGCTAATTCCGTCTAACGGAGCAATTCAGTTTTTTTGTTACTATACTCGCTACAATCGAGCAACGATTTTGATTTTTAACCCCCGACACAAAAACGACGTGTTATAAGTTTGACGTGTCTGTGTGTGTGTGTCTGTCTGTTCCCCTGTACCGCTAAAACAGGTGAACCGATTTGAATGCGGTTTTTTTTGTTTGAAAGGTGAATTAGTTGAGAGTGTTGTTAGCTATGATGGCTGCCGCTACAAAATGGCAAACACAAAATGGGGGTTAAAAATCGTAGGGCAAAGTCATCGTGAGGTTTCCAAAACACCCTTGTCCTTCATTCGAACGTTTGTGTAACTACCTACCTACGGTTACGGTACCTACCTACCGGGTATTTTCCGGGTACTTACTTACTAAAAATCCAATAAAGAGGCTGTGAATTGGCCTCTTTTTTCTAAAACAACCAAACAAAAGGTGTACGACTTTGATAGGGGTTGAGAACGGGTAGACAATGGCCGTCGTTTAATTCATTCGGGGGTAATTGTTCCGTTCAGGGGCGGGGAGAGCCGTCGGGGGAGCGTTGTCAAGCGCACTTCGGGGTATGAATTGTTTCCCAATTAACCGGGAATACGGCGTGTTTTGAATGTGGGTTAAACGCCGCGAGGGGCGAGGTAGAGGTTAGTTGGTTTTAGTAGATCTAAATAAATGGTGTCAAGCTAGTGTTGAAAATAGAAATCGTTTGTTACGGTCCGGCAGCCGGCGAAAAAAAATTTTAGTGATTAATAACAGGCTGAATCTTCGTGAGTAGGTTCGTTTCGACGAGACTAACAAGTGTTGAATAGAAGCAGGCGTTACTTTGCGGAATTCCATGATATACAATGAATATAAAATTACTTTGCTATAATCCGCTAACAGTGACAAATTTATAGGCACAACACCACACAAATTCACCACAAAATGAACTCGACGATCGTTTCGCTCCGACACCGGAGCATCTTCAGGAGATGTTGACTTCACAACGGACGATGGCAAAGTGACGAACGTGTCAAATGAGCGGTCTTATATATTCTATCCCCGCTTAGTCATCTACCCTCCTTTCACTTTCTCTCTGGCCACGCCCCCTAAATATGTTGAGCAACGGTGAAGATGACACATTTACACATTTACACATAGTATAAATAAAATTCAGCTTTCAAACAAAAAAACCGCATTCAAATCGGTCCACCCGTTCGAGCCCCACAGGGGAACAGACAGACACAGACACACACACAGACATACACACACACACACACACACACACACACACACACACACACACACACACACACACACAGACACGTCAAACTTATAACACCCCGTCGTTTTTGCGTCGGGGGTTAAAAATGATTAATGAATGCCAAATTGATGCGCGGTTGTGCACAGATTTCCAAACACACTCAGTATGCACCGATGTTTCGATGTAATTTATTAGTTTTAGTGCACAAAAATAAACTTGAAAATGCCATTTCGAACTGTAGGGTACACACACAGAAGTTCAGAAATAAATCTCAAAAAAGGGGGTATTTGATAATATTGAAAATTGTGAAATTCGTGTTTATTTTGGCACGCCTGAATTCTTAGTAAACAGTGATGAAGATCGCCGATCTACTCAATTATGTCTGTGGGTCATACAAAGCAGTGAGAAACACGACGCACAATACTGTGAGAGAAGTAATTAGCACTCAAAGAACAAATTGCTCCGAGCGCATTACGAGAATATTTGTTTAGACTACTAGTTAAAAGTTAATTCACAGTTATTTATAACTTTACAGCGCCGTTAGATTAAAGGAAATCTTCTCGTTGCGATGCAAGTTAGATTAACTTTAATGCTGTCGCCGCAAGACTTGAACTTTCCTTTGATTTTGTTCCCCCTATACAGTCTTTAAGGCGCCTCAGCGCTGTTTCTTGTAATGATAACAACTTAACCACGGCGCCAAACACAGCACAAATATTTGAACACATGTGCCGCCGGGGTCTTCTTCTTCTTCTTCTTCTTCTTACTGGGCATTTGTCCACACTTAAACCAGATTAGGCCTGTTGTGCGTAATATGCCTCTCTCGTTGATGTTGTTATTCCAGCCATCCAATGTCACTCCAGAAGCTTAGCAGGCCGCCCAGGTTGCCAAGAATTTCCTGGAGCGAGGCTGGTGATCCCAGGTGGGTCTTGCGTTGATCTGCTACGCCCGTGCACTCCAGAAGCACGTGCGCTGGTGTTTCATCCGTCTCCATGCAGGCCCTGCATAGAGGACTGTTTGTGATACCTATAATGAAAAGGTGTTTGTTTAATGGGCAGTGCCCTGTTATGAGTCCCACCACCTTCCTGAGTTTACCTCTGTCTAGGCGCAGTAGTTTGTTAGTTAACTGTTGGTTCAGAGTAGGAAAAGCTTCCTTAGTCTGACGGCAGTCGGTAGCATCCTTCCAAAGTGTAGAATGCTCCTTATTTGTTAGTTCATGCAACCAGGTCTTGTACTCACTAAAAGGGATGGGTACCATAGGTTCCGGTCCTGCCACCCTCAGTGTCGTAGCCCTGCGTGCTAGTTCATCCGCTGCCTCATTGCCCGGGTCTCCGTTATGTCCTTTGACCCACCGTAAGGTAATGTCATTGGAGATGGAGAGTTTTTCCAGGGCTTTGTGACAGTCTTGTATGAGTCGAGATGTTGATGTGGTACTGGCCAAGGCTTTTAGGACGGCTTGGCTGTCCGAGTTGATATTAATTTTGAAGTTCGTTACCTGTCTGTTGATAATGGCTAGAACTGCCGTTGTAATTCCAACACATTCTGCTTGGAATACAGAGTTGTCCTTACCGAGTGCATGGCTTATCTTTATGTTGAGTTCTTGGCAGTAGGCTCCAGCTCCTGTGCCAGTTTTGGTTTTGGATCCGTCTGTGTACACTTCAATCGTGTCCTGGGCTGGTTTCGGGTTGCTGTTGTTCTCTATGTTAATTTTATAGTTCCTTTCTAGCGTAAATTGTTTGTTGGTTCTGTCACACTTCCACTCTAAACGGGGCTCTTTATAGAATCCTTGAGTTAGAATTTTGGTGTGTGCTGTGTCATGACCTTTCCATAGACCTAAATTGTTGAGTCTAAGGGCTGCGAGTGTTGCTTCTTCCCTGATGTGTAGTTGTAGGGGCGTAATACCCAGTATTACTTCAAGTGCTGTTGTTGGCGTTGTATTCATGCAACCAGTAATGGCGAGACAAGCCTGCCGCTGAAATTTTTGTAGTTCTTGCTGGGTGGTTGTAAGAAGTGTTCTCGGCCACCACACTAGTGCGGCGTATGTTAGTGCATTTCTTACCACTGCTAGGTAAAGCCATTTCATTAATTTTGGCTTTAAGCCCCAGGTTTTCCCCAGCATGCGTTTGCATTGGTGTACTGTTATAAGTGATTTTCTAATTTTGTCTTCTATGTGCCTTTTCCAATTGAGCTTGGAGTCAAAAATAACTCCAAGGTATTTTGCCTCAGTGGATAATGTAAGGCTTGTGTTAAACAAGGTTGGTGGTTTATTTAGTTCTACTTTCCTTTTGTTAGTGAATAGAACCATCTCTGTTTTCTTGGGATTAACCGTTAGTTCATTATCTCTGCACCATCTTTCGATTAGTCGCAGAGCTCTTTGCATAATTTCATAGAGTGTTTTTTCTAGTTTGCCGCTTATTAGAATAGTAACATCATCGGCGTAACCAATAGTGTAGAATCCACTTTTGTTCAGTTTCGTTATTAGGTCATCAACCACGAGGTTCCATAGGATTGGTGATAAGACACCACCTTGAGGGCAGCCCCTCGCTACTATACCTCTCGTGGTTCCATTGATGTCCAGATGTATAATTCTTTGTTCTAGTAGTGCTTTTATCCAACCGCGTAGGGTTCCTGGTACGTTGTACTTCCCCAGGGCTTTGTCAATGCTATCAAATGTTGTTTTGTCAAAGGCTCCTTCAATATCAATGAAAGTACCTAGAGTTGACAGTTTGTTCTCAAGTCCGTTTTCTATTTTGGATACAACGGAATGTAGTGCGGTTTCTGTTGATTTACCCGTACTGTATGCGTGTTGGTGTGGATGTAATGGTTTATATTTTAGGGCTCCGTCTCTGAGGAACCGGTCAGCCAGTCTTTCCAGCGTTTTCAGCAGAAAGGATGTAAGGCTTATTGGCCTGTAGGATTTTGGTGAGGTATAGTCACTCTTCCCTGGTTTGGGTAGGAAGACGACCTTTACTTCCCTCCAGGCTATTGGTATATGTTTGTAAGCTATACAGGCCTTATATATTGGTTCTAGCCAGGGTATTATTTGGGTCACTCCCCATTGTAAAAGTGCTGGGAAGATACCATCGATCCCTCCTGATTTGAAGGGATGGAAGGTATCGATTGCCCATTTTATTTTGTTTGAAGTGACTATACTATTTGCAATTTCCCAGTCACCTTCTGTTGGGTGGTTGTTTGAGTTGTTTGCCCAGTCTGGCGAATCTATTATTCTGCATCCTGGGAAGTGTGTCTCAATCAGTGTTTCGCTTATCTCTTTATTGTCTTTGGTGTAGGTTCCATCGGCTTTCTTCAGTGAGCCAAGCGTACGTGTGTTTTCGTCCGCTAGGATCTTGCGGATGCGAGTGGCGGTGTCGTTCGATTCTATGTTTGTGCAAAACTTCTGCCAAGAGCTTTTACTTTTTTCTCTGACGCGTTTGTTATATTTGTATTGGGCTTCTTTAAATTTGTCCCAGTCATGGTTTTCTCTAGTGTTCTTGGCTCTGTTGAAAAGGTGTCTGAGGTTTTTCCTCATTCTTTCTAGATCAGGGCCCCACCAGCTGTTTTTCGGTGTTTGTTTGGAGTTGTTTTTTCTTAGTGGACAAGCTTGTTCATAGCTCGTTTTTATTATTTCTGTAAGCGTTGTTACGTTGTTTTCTATTTCACAGATGTGGTTAATAATCTGTGGTTTCATCGTGCCAAATTTGTCAGTCAGCATACTTTTGTATTTTATTTTGTCAGTTTTCCTCGGGTTTCTCCTCGGAGGGTGTTGTGTTTTGATTAGATCTATCTCATAGCATATACGCCTGTGATCAGAGAATGATGGTTCATCACTGACGTGCCAGTTTTTAACCTGGTCTGCAATTGCTGATGATGCTAGGGTTAGATCTATTATGGTTTGGTACCTACTTGATACGAAGGTTGGTTCGGTACCTATGTTTAGTATATTAAGGTTAGTTGTTAGTAGATAAGAGACAAGTTGCTCACCTCTAACATTGTTGGTTGTACTACCCCACAGGTTGTGGTGTGCGTTGCTATCGACAGAGAGGATTATGTCTATTCCGTTGTTCTCACAGTGCACGATGAGGTCCATCAGTGTTTTTGTTGGTATTTGGTCTTCTATGGGCATGTAAACCGATGCTATCACCAAGGATCTTGGTGGCATCCCTGTGCCTTGTTGTATTCCGTTGTTTATTGTTATTGCTGTCAGATCTCTGGAACAGTATTGCGTTAGTAATACAGCTGTAATACAGCGTGGAATGTAAATGCATGTTCTTGGTGGTTCATCATTGCTGTATGAGAAGATCTTACCATTGCAGCTTCCGAACCCACATATGTTTTTGCCCCTGACCCACGGCTCTTGGATCAGTGCAATGGTCTCGGCTTCAACCTCCAGCTGCCTTCGTAATGTGGCCGTGGCTAGATGTTTGTGCTGGAGGTTGGTCTGGATAATTTTTATTTTTGAGTCGCCCTCCTCGCCGGTAGTTGGTCGGCGGGGGCCGTTGTATCTAAAGTGTTACTTAGCCTATCTTCCTCCTGGGGTTTGGATTGGTCAACCCGGGGGTCCGCCAGCACTGCCTCGATGTTACTGAGTACAGTGCTTACGGAAGGCTCTGGAGTATTGAGGCGTTGGCTGGTAGGTCTGTCCACATCCATGTCTGCCTCCACGCCAAGCTCCCCACGGTCTTCAGGTACTGAGTTATGTTCGGGTGGTACATCACTCAGCCCCTCACTCGTGAAGAACTTGACGTAGATCGAGCCAGTGGAGTAGGCGACCTTCCTTCCTCTCGCCAGTAATGTAATCAGCTCCTCCTTGGGAATTCCCAGTACCAGGAATACACCTGGGGGGCTGCTTGTAGATCTTCGGTAGCTGTACAAGGTCCACCGTGATACGCTGTACCATGGGTTTTGGAAAGATAGGACTTGATGTAATTGTCCTATCTCTCCATCGTAGTCGGGCACATAAAGCCCGGACTTTACCCTAATTGGTATTTCTGTTTGGCGTATCACAGTGAGAGCCAGTCCGTTCCTGGGTGGTGTTAGTTTCGGTACCACAACTTTTAGCCAGTTTAAGGCTTGTTCGTCATGGCACCACATTTTTAGGACACCCTCACTGAGGAAGGCCTTTCCCTCAAATGCCGGAGCATATCGGGTCTGGCCTGGTGCCAAGGGTTCAATACAGGCCGCGAAAATCGCCTTCTGTATTTGTCCCTGTATGGCGTTTGCCTCAGTTTAGGTTAAGTCGGTTCTAGGTAAGGTTGTGATGGCTACACTGAGATGCGATAGGGCTGCTTTGGCATAAGAGCCCACCGCATCACGGCTTTGCCGATGTTCGGTACGTGCACGTTTATGTTCACCCCTGGGAGATAGTGTGTCATCGAGCCTGTCTCTTTTTGTGGAGGGTTGGGTCGATGACGTTCCCGGGTCGTTGTGTTTGTCGCCTCTGTTCCGCTTCCTAAACCGCGGGTGAGCCCGCGTGTTAGGTAGGTCGTGGGCGTTTTGTTTTTTGTCAGTAGTTGTTGTTCTTGTTGTTGTTGTTTTTGGAGGTCGAGCAGTGTTATAACCTCCTAGGACCGTTGCGCCCTGCGTCTGGACTGGGTTCCCTTTGGGATCAGAATGACCACCTTTGTTCGCCCTATCCTTGACTGCAGTTTGCCCAGTCCCGGTGGTGCTCGACTCTCGCACGGCTCGTGGGTCACGGTCAGGGCCCGGTCTCTGCCCGTCCGCTGATCCGCCCGCGGAGCAACCGGGAGTCGCGCTGGGGCACACGAGAGAGCAGTCGACACTAAGTGTCGTTCGCCCCCCGCGCACCCCCTCGCTCCCCCCCGCCGATCCACCGACGGTCGCGGTCGGACAGTCGGAGTCTTTCCGTTTCCCTTCGCCTTGGTTCCCTACGGTGTCGGTCGGTCGGTCTCTGTGTGGGTCCGTCCGTTTGTCGGTTTCCGTTTGTTTGTCCGTCCGTTTGTTCGTCCGTCTGTTCGTCCTGCTCCTTTTCGACTTTTCCTTTCGTTTGGCACTCGGGGCTACGAGCGTCCACGCACTAATGTCTGGTGTGGTGTCGGGAATCGCTGAGGCCAGTGAAGTCATGTCCAGTGGGCTAGCTGGGGTCGTCGGTCTGTTTGTTAGTGAAAATGGGTCTTTGCCCCCTCCAGAGTACGAGGGGCAGCCTGGGCCCTGGGCGTCGTCCGGAGTCGCCGCCTGGGTGCCAGGGTGGGATTCGGATACTAGATCGCTACCCACCTGGAGTACATAACGCGTTTTCAGATCCATTTCATAAGTGAGAGAGAGAGATAAAGGTATGTGTTATTATGTGAAGTATTTGAATGTCTATGTGTGTAAGTGTATGTATGGTGTGCGGGATTTGGAGGATTGTTTGGAGGGAAGGGTTGTTTAATGGTTTTAGGGTAAGGATGGGATCGGGGATCACGGGACCAAGGTTTGTAGGGCCTACCCCATGCTGGGGGTGACATGGGGTAGTCCTTCTTGTCCAGGGTCCGTAGGACACCGGCGATCCGCAACTCCGCCGACCCGCCCGGTTGCATGAAGGAATGCATCACTAGGCCTGACCAGCGAATGCTCAAAACATCAACTGGCCCTACCGTGCCGGGGCCGCCGGGGTCTTTGGTATTTGTTCAAAGTTTGAACACACATTTGCACTTTGCCGTTCGGTATCGGTTTTTCGACCTTACATTAAATCATTTAAAATTCACATTCAAATTAAACGAACATATTTGCAAAGTCTGTGTGGCAGGTAAACAAACCTCTGTTCAAATGTGTGTGCAAAGTCCTTCAGTCTTTGTTCAAATCTTTGTCTGTCTGGCGCCGGGGTAATGATAACAACTGAAGACTCCGCTGTGTTTACGTCAGCGTACGGCTGCAAGCACAAGTATAAATTAAAAATTTAAAAAACCCCCAACATTCGCCATTTTGTGGCGACGGCCATTTTGGATTTGTATAGTGCTATTCTACTAGTCAAGCCCTTTTATTTGATACCCATATTAAGGGAGTTGTGAAAAAATATGTAATCCGTCATTTTGTAGCGGCGGCCATCTTGGATCGATTTTCATCAAACATAGCTAACAACACACTCGACTAATTCACCTTTCAAACAAAAAAAAAACCGCATTCAAATCGGTCCACCCGTTTGAGCGCTACAGGGGAACAGACTGACAGACACACACACACACAGACACGTCAAACTTATAACACCCCGTCGTTTTTGCGTCGGGGATTAAAAACAAAACACGACGCGTGCTCGGGCGTGCCTGAGCGCGGTTTATCATCATCATTATCAACTCATTACCGGCCCACTACAGGGCACGGTCTCCTCTCAGAATAAGGAGGGATTAGGCCGTAGTCCACCACGCTGGTCAAGTGCGGACGTGGTAGACTTCACACGCCTTTGAGAACATTATGGAATTATCGGACATGCAGGTTCCCTCATGATGTTTTTCCTTCACCGTTAAAGAAATTGACATTTAATTTTTTGTAATCTTTCACGGAAACCGAAACATTGGGTTTAAATTTCAAAGTGAGGCCTTTAAATCGACCACATAACGCAGAAGACTGAAATCAATGGCATCGGAAAGCCGCTCTTTATCCCGTTAATTCAGACTTTGTTACAAACTCTTAGAATATAAATAAACCCTATTTATTTAGTTAAAGCAAGTGATCGTTAAGAACACTTCCTTTACAGACCTTAAAATAGACTCGCCGGAACGAAACACGGAATTGCTACGTCAGAAGAGCCTTTAATAACCTCGTTTCATTAAGTTTAAGTATTTCCATTGTTTTAATTTCGAACCCTCGTCCACTTCATTCAGTCGTTCATGTCACAACCCTTAACGGTATACCTTAACCCTTTTGTTTTTAGGGTTCCGTACCTCGAAAGGAAAAAGGAGTCCTTATAAGATCATTTTGTTGTCTGTCTGTCTGTCCGTCCGTCCATCCGTCGGTCTCTGTGGTGTCTGTCATAAAAACCTATAGGGAACAAATAAAATTAGTATTTTCAATTTTTAAAGTAATAATACCAAGTAGATTTTTATTTATTTTTATACATAATAGTTATTGCCACTGCTAAAGCCTTCCACCAGACCAGACCAGGGACAATTAGAAATTATAAATTTCCAAAAATTACCCTTGTTAGGAATCGAATCCGGGACCTCCCGATTATAGAACTGAACAGAATAAATTCTCCGCTTACTTGTAAAAGTCTCACCAAAATCAGTTCAGCCGTTTCAAATAATTGCCCGGCCAAATAGAATCGCGATTGACATTTTACAGAAATAAAAAACTTTTTACGGGTAATTTCTATCTCCTATAGCTGTACCATTTGTCAAGAGATTCAGCGGTTAGGGCATGGACAGTAACGGACAGACGGATTGACTGACTGACGCCGGCGCTTGCACTATTAATAATGTATTAATTTAGGCTACAATGTCGACCAATTGTAGCCTTTTCAAGATAAAACTTTAAATGTGTAATCATCAATTATGCTGAAGAGAGAACCAGGTTCAAAACATTTACAAGTTATTAAATACATAGTCGATAGCGCGTTTCAATGGTGTACAGCGACATCTATGTTTTGTTCCAGTAAACATTATCGTGTAAATAACACACTCATGCAACAAGGCCGGAACTTGGCCTGCCGCACTTCTTGCGTCTAGATATAGTGATTGTAGACTTTAGAAGCAAGCGCTGCAAACATATAATAATAAGTAGAAGGACGCGCCGGACGCAAGGCATTTTTAACAGACTTCAAAAAAGGAGGTTCTGTATTCGACCCCTATGTATAATGTATGTATGTATGTTTGTTCGCGATTATTTCAAACACTAAATAATAAAGTAATCTACATACTTTCAGGAAGGTTTTAGTATATAATACACCTTGTTATCATTCTTATGTACGAAGTTACATGCATAAATGTACCCATATGTCAGTAATATTTTTGATTGGTACACCGATTTCTCTGATATTGCTGGAACGAAGTCGGTTCAATTTTTTCTGGAATATAGCTTGTCAGTATCTAGAGAAGTTACCCTCGAGCGCAACCTATACAAACGAAGTTTGATTGTAATCGATGAAACGTAGAACTAATGTGAACTGTGATAAGTTGTACTGGAAATGTTCCCATTTTAGCTTCCAGTACATTCGCTGTAGCGCATTTAATCAGCATAAGAATTGTCTAATTTTATTTATGATATGATACCTAGTGTACAAGTCACGGCAAATAAGTCGAGCGGTGACCTTCAATGCGCAGAAGTTGAAAATGAGGTATCCGGGGTGTGAGGGGTCGTGGGGATCGTTCGTAAGTACTGATTAGCTCTCGCGGATCCCTCGTAAGCGCTGATTGGCTCTCTAATCGTACTGTGTTCCACTCACTCATAAGACGTTGCGCGCACGTGAAGGTCACCGCTCGACTTACGTGCCGGGTGTTATAATAGTAAGTGTATTAATCGAAGAACCTACTTTCCTTTCTACCTTCGTATCTTATTCTAGGTGTAGGTACACCTATCTACCTACTGGCACAGCCTTAGAGTCTAGTGTATATATCGAGATCAGTGGGGCCTGTCTACCTACCTACCTACATTTATCAAACTACCTTCATTTTTGTAAAAATCTTTTCTTTGTTTGTACGTAGGTCGGCCAGTCGCTCGCGTGTCGTGGTGGAAGTCGCACGCGTTACTTGCTAACTCGGAGGCTCGCGCCGCACTGACTTTCACTCTGCAACGGAGTGACTATGGCACTGAGATAACTTGTCAGGTAAGTTTACTATAATACTGTGATATTTTCGAACCCATCCGGGGCCCTTAGTCATGACTCATGAGCATGAATATCACTCACGATAGTTTAAATGTTAAAATACTGTGATATTCATGAAAAAATTCAAGTGTTGACAGTACAATATGCAGATTATAAGGAGACTGCTAACGAAAACTTAGCGCTGTCATTATATTATACTACCTAAAAACAATTCAATACCAATAATAATTTGTATTATATTTGTAGTATTAGTGGTTTAGAATTTTGTATTTTTCAAACCAGCAATGGACAGCGGGCACAACTCGGGGTCAATGCCCGCGACCGGTGACGACTTTAGGTATTTAGGCGTCAGTTGATTGCATTACATTGCGAACTTCTATGAGCACAGCAACCCTCACGATAATAGAAAATGTGTTTTAAAATGTGATTTTTGTTGCACAGGCTGTGACCGACCCCTCCATAATGCCGCTCTCAGAAAACCTCACCATTGATGTGAACCGTAAGTACTTACTTAGGAATACATATTTTTTGTAGTTATAGACCAAGATCCCAGTGCGATCTGACATAACTTATTTTCGGAAAGATGCAACCTTAGGCTCTCAGTAGTGTCTCATTTGCTTTGATTATTATCTGCGTAATTGTGGAGTTCGTAACTGGGGTACTTATGGAGATATCAAGTGTGAAAGAACTACCTTTACGCTCTCGCGCTCATACTCACGGTTGAATAATTTTTGTGATTAGTGGATGTTTGGTCATTACAATTTGTCTGACTGATGAAATAAAACTTTATGATAGTTGTCTTAGTTACATATTTAACAAGTATAAATTAAAAATTTAAAAAACCCCCGACATTCGCCATTTTGTGGCGGTGGCCATCTTGGATTTTCATAGTGCTATTCTACTAGTCAAGCCCTTTCATTTGATAACCATTTCATTGAGGGATTTGTGAAAAAATATGTAATCCGCCATATTGTAGCGGCGGCCATTTTGGATCGATTTTCATCAAACATAGCTAAGAATATTCTCGACTAATTTACCTTTCAAACAAAAAAAACCGCATTCAAATCGGTTCACTCGTTTGAGCGCTACAGGGGAACAGACGCACACACACACTTTAAAGCGTCTGATAAAAGTTCTGGCCCATGGAAAGTGTCTGATAGTGGTTCGGAGTGATATTCTACAATATGTATATATACATATATATATCAGCCATGTGAAAGTAAGTTAAGTTACTCTTATTTTTAGTTACCTTTCACACTTGATATCTCCATAAGTACCCCAGTTACGAACTCCACAATTACGCAGTTATTCAAAGCAAATGAGACACTACTGAGAGCCTAAGGTTTCGTCTTTCCGAAAATAAGTAATGTCAGATCGCACTGGGATCTTGGTCTATTACTGTGTGTAGACAAGATCGTCTATAAAAATGAGTCCACTACGGTATAAGATTTGAAATCATCACAAACCGGTCGCGGAAAGGAACTCATAAATCTCAGAAGCCTTGGAAACCGCCTCGGTATGAGATATAATAGGCCCATTTATATCCCGCGAGATGTTAATCCGGGGAACTGTGTAATTGACAGCCAGATGATGTGTGCGAAGGCGCCTTTACAAAACGAATGAAATATTGAACGAATGTTCTGGATAGTTCTGGACTCTGGTTCTTATTTTGGAATAAGTATTTTTATAGGTATCAACGTCATAACTTCAAGGTTCTTTTTTATTTTTATTCAACTACAAGTTAGCGCTTGACTGCAATCTCACCTGATGGTAAGTGATGAAAGAAAGAAAGAAAGAAAGAAAGAAAACATATTTATTCACTGATGGTGTCACAAACAAACAATATACAATATACAAACGTAGATTAACATTATTCGTCTGTGACACCACCCAGAATGGGTGTACAGCTCAGCTTTAATGCCCTGATTTGTATGTGCAGATACACATACAAATAAGAGCGCTGATTTTCAGCTGTGACCCGGGTGGCGTCACGGCTATAGGTATATAACTAAACAGAATAAAATTAATCAACCTAACAAAGTGACATAAAACTATTAAAACTAGTGAGCAAAAATTATTCTTCTCTAGCAGCAAGCAAGCACTATTCATTCACAAAAAAGTCATATATTATAGAGGTTACGAAGAAGCATCAAATATATACGTAGGCATGTTTTATGTGTATGTGTGAATGTGAAGATATATAAGTTATATATTACAAAAGATTTCAGTATTATGGGTAATTATAATATATTATACAAATTATACTAAATAATTGATATATCAACCGCAATGTTTTCAAACTCTTTTTGTTTTAGTAAAATAAATTGTTTTAATTTTTTTATAAATGTGTATTTAGTACGGGAATCGCGAATCGGCGGAGGAATGTTATTCCAACATCGGGTTGCGGTATATTTGAAGCTACCCCTGAACGCAGCAGAACAGTGACGTGGAACACTTAAAATTTTTCGTACGCCTCTAAAATGATCCCTACCCTCGTATATCCTGTCTAATTTATCGTAGATGTAAGAAGGTGTACCATTCTTGATAACCCCGAAAAGTAAACTCGCAAGATGTATTTTTCTCCTCGACCTCATTTTAAGTAGACCATGTTTGTTTAAAAAAGGCGTTACATGAGTTCGTGGTGGAATGCTGAAACAGAAGCGGGCGCACGCATTCTGGACCCGCTGGATCAGCTTGCTCGTTCTAACTAACAGTCTAGGTCCATAAACTACATCAGCATAGTTTAGTTTTGACAAAACCAGAGTTTCTACCAGACGGATATGCACTTCTTGAGTAATATACTTTCGAATCTTATACAATATTTTTAATCGATAAAAACAGTTGCGTACCACCGTAGCTATGTGTTTTTCAAATCTTAAGTCCGAGTCCATTAATAATCCTAGCAAAGAGTTCCCAAGAGGGAGCAACGCGAAATATTATTACTCGTCAAGACGGCCGCGCCTACTGGCTATGTGTGCGTGACCTCGGTAATCGCGCCGTGTACGATACAACCTCGAATCGCATATGTGTGCGCGCCTAGGGATACCGGTTATTTGGACAATTGCACAATTTTTATAGATAAATCAAGTATGGTGTAGGATAAAATTTTGTTTTTATTAATTATTTATCTTTAATCTACGTGTGTGTAAAACTGTTTGTTTAATGTAAATCAATAGTTTGCCATGGAAACAGCATTAGTAATTACTTGATTACAGAATATTCATTAGGTATCTACCTCATTATTTAAATATCGGCTGGACCGATTATGATGGAATTTTTGGTGTGTGTTTGTGTGGGTAAGAAGATAGTTTGTATCTACAATTGGACCCTGTAGGTGGTGCTGCAGTCATGTTCTAGGATTTTTTTTATTACGAACAAATTTTGTTGAAATTTTGTAAGTTTCTTGTCCCTGGGGAGTTTAGATTCATAACCTAATTGAATCCGGTAGGTGGCGCTGCAAATTCGTAACACTAGATACTAAATAAAAATTATTTCTTGATTTAGTCAAATACTTTTATAATACGTTTCCAACAGTCGTCATGTCGTGTCCTTCTGATGACAGCTGTCCAGCGATGTCTTAGTATTGGATCCGTTGGAAATCTACATTAATTAAGTATTAATAATAATTATAAACTAATTAGAAAATTTATTTTTAATTTTTTTTTATATAATTTATATTTATAATCATAATTATTTAGAACTAGGAAATGCCCGCGGCTTCGCCCGCGTGAATTTCGGTTTTAAACAAATCCCGAGGGAATCGTGGATTTCCGGCTCCCGTTCCCGCTCCCTTTTCTAACCTTTATACCTACTATCAAGGAAGTTCTCTATATTAATCTACCTATAGCTGTAGCTATAGATTTCGGGTTTTTCAAAATCCCGTGGGAACTGTGAATTTTTCCAGGATAAAAAGTAGCCTATGTTTTAAGTCAGGGCATATTCTATCTCCATTCAAAATTTCAGCCAAATCGGTTTAGTAGTTGCGGCGTGATTGAGTAACAAACATCCAAACATACAAACATCCAAACATCCAAACATCTAAACATCCAAACATCCACACTTTCACATTTATAATATTAGTAGGATAATTATTATTTAAAAAAATTATTGAAGGTCAAAATTCAGTAAGTATAATATTAATAATAAATATTTACTATATTCCGGGACTTCCCTATATTTGTGGCAAATTACCTCACTACTGGCAACAAATTGATTTTATTAATAATTATTAATGTTCACACACGTATAACATACAACAATATATTTTTGCACAATAATGTGCAAAATACCACAATGCTCAGCTGGTATCACCGGCCAGTTCGACGTACCTATAAAACATCGAAATTAAAAATCCTATTTTCTCAAAAAAACATACGCAAATGTAAAAACTTACTGATGATATGAGATCTTCGACCTCTTATTTTGTTGTGAAGGATAATTACGACATAATTTCACCGCACAAACCGGCATATTTTTTTATTTTTCGGGAGCTGTTTACTGCGTAGTTTATTAAGTGACACTGAAGTAGGTGAGAGCGATCCTACCAATTTAAGTGAACATTTTTTAGGGCGCACTCGTGAGTTACATTATCAATCTGGCCATGTGGATAATCAAAGAATCCTAGATTGCGAGCTTCATACACGCGCTCTAGATAATTACCCTTCAAACATATGCTAGCTGGTTCAAAGTTAACTTTATTCAGTTGAGCTCTAGATCCAAAAATTATAAGCTTTGATTTACAAGGATTGAGAACCAACGAGTTACTATCTGACCAGTCTGCTATTCGTTGAAGGTCTTCATTAACCCTCTGAACTGCTATTTGGTACTCATTTGGCTCGAATGAGAAATACACCTGCAAATCATCAGCATATATGTGAAATTTACAATTTTTAATACATTTAACAATATCAGCACTATATAAGATAAATAAAAGTGGACCTAATATTGACCCTTGAGGAACGCCTCTGGTTACATCTGCAATGGAGGAATGACATTTTTTCCCATCTTCCTGTGTCACTTCTACATATTGGGTTCTGTTGCTCAAATAGCTATTGAACCAGTTAACAGTATTGACATCAAAGCCATAATACGATAATTTGGACAGGAGCAGCGCTATATTTATACTGTCAAATGCACGCGAGAAATCCAATAAAACCAAAATTGTACACATTTTTTTTGATGATGCAGTCTAAGACGGAAGCGGGCTAACTTGGAAGAGGTATGCATATCCCTGATCAGTTTCTACACGGCACCGTACCGGAACGCTAAATCGCTTGGCGGCACGGCTTTGCCGGTAGGGTGGTAACCAGCCACGGCTAAAGCCTCCCACCAGACCAGACCAGAGACAATCTAGAAATTATAAAATCCCAAATTGCCCCTGCCGAGAATCGAACCCGGGACCTCCCACTTATAACCACAGCGCTCACCACTACACCAGGAAGGTTAGCCTAAGCTTAGGTATGTTCATTAGATGAGCTATGTTGTAAACCATTTTTGAACAAAAGAAAATAAGTATTTCGATTTGGAACTGTGGATTAATTAGTAAATAGGGAAATCTCGCTCGATTTTCCCTAATATCCATTTATAATTACCATACAAAGAAGCTACAGAAGCGCATTGACGTTTTCCATTACGAGTGAGTTACCAGGACATCGATGAAACCACGCGAAATCCTGAAATATTAATTAACTGAAATGTATGTAGGGTTGCCAACCGTACGATTATTTAGTGTTATTATATTACATATTAACTAAACCGTATTATTTTAATACTATAATATACTGCGTACTGTATACTGTCAAAGAAATATATAGTACGCAAAAAATACTATTTTTGAATTACATAAATAAGGGCCTGCTTCACCACCTTGATAAGTGTCGGATAGCGTAAACGTAAGTTTTATCACTTTCTTTCATTATGTTATGTGACAAAGACAAGATATGTGAATAAGCTATCCGACACTTCTCAGAAGGTGGTGAAACAGGCCCTTAATCTGCTATTGTAACTGTTAAGAAAACTTTCGATCTATTTAATAAATAAATGTAATGCGATAAAGTAGATAATATAAAGAACAAGTTTATTGCAGACAAAAAATTGTTAACAATTGCAAGAGATGCAAAAAATATGGCTTTTTGTAAAAATAAATGATCAGCAAAAAAATTTTCATTCTTTTCATTTTCATTGAAGTTTTTTAGGTATATACATATATTACACTTCAAAAAAAAGTATTTTGTCTGCATAAACCATAATAGTAGTTTATGAAACGGTTGCATAATAGAGGTTATTAAAACACGAGTGTTACTTTAAAAAACGAGCCGCAGGCGAGTTTTTTAATAGTATTACACGAGTGTTTTAATAACTAATTATGTAGAGTTTCATACACTACTTTATCTAAGCTCATCAATAGGTATCTTACGTATAAAAGAAAAGACTAAGAAATTAACAAAATTATTTATTACTAGCCGACCCCCGCGACTTCGTCCGCCTGGATATAGGTTTTATATAGGATCGGATTGGATCCCATAATCCTTTTTTGTACCTAAACTAAATGTAGCCTAAGTTACTCCTCATAATATCACCTATCTGCCATTGAAAGTTCCATCAAAATTGATCCAGCCGTTTCGGTAATTAGCTGGAACAAATAGACAGATCGACAAACATAAATTTAAACGCACACCAGATTAAAATAAGCTGTACGTTCAAAGATCCGGGTCCCAAGTTATTTGAACCAAATAAATATCTGTCATTTCTGAACTAAAAAACCTATGACCTTGAAATATTTACGGGACAATACTTAAAGTACTACCTTTCTAACAAAAAAAGAATGAGTTAAATCGAACTACGCGTTATTGAATTAGAGCTAAATACACGTTTTAACTTTCTTCCCCTCTCCCAAGGGAACCGTGCTGAATTTCGGGATAAAAACTATCTTATGTCCTACCTCGGAGTATAAACTAACATCATACCAAGTTTTATCTGAATCCATTCAGTAGTTTCGGCGTGATGCGCGGCCAAGATACAGACAGACAGACAGACAGACAGACAGACAGACAGACAGACAGACAGACAGACAAAAATGAAAAAAATTGCAGTTTTGGCTTCAGTATCGATTATATAGTGCCCTCCAATAAAAATTTTCAAAATATCTTCAATGTACAGAATTGGATCTGTTACAGTCTTATTATATTATAGATAATAAGTATTCATGTTTTGGACATTGCAATTTATAAATGTACTCAATTCTTCAGGGGAGAACGTTTTTGCATTTTTTCCCTTAAAGCCCTGCGATTTTCTTTTTAAAACAGCAATCAGTCTTGTGTATTTAATAATATCGATTTGGTTATAGAAACTCAATATACTTTTGAGCATTGAGTATTTAGCCCATAAGGACAAAGACTTAAATTTATTTGATAATTCTTGGAAATATGCTAGCATTACATTTTCTGAAAATGAAGTGGTTTTTTTCAAAATTTTCCAACTCATAAAATCTTGGTAAAATTTATCGTAAATTTTCTTTGATTTTGCTGGCAAAAGATTATTTGTCATTCCCGATGCTATTTCCAGAATGTCTGGTGGAGTTAAATTCTCTTCAGTATCACTGCTAGACATTTTTCCGCGCAACAAAAATCACTTGCAAAATTTTGAGTTACAAAAACTGAATAGTAAATAAATTTAAAATTTAAATAATAGGCGCCAAAATTCAATTGTCAATTTCGAATGTGCGGTGCGTGCAGTGCGTCTATGGTCAATTATGGTAGCACTACACTCTGTCCTCTGGCCGCATCTTGCTACCGCCACACTTTCGCAGTAGTAGTAATAGGGTAACTTTGATAGCGGGATAATCATTGTAAGTAACAAAATTAAACTAACTAACTATTGTAAACTAACTATTGTACCTATTTCTTTTAAAATGTTTCTTTTGTTTAATTTATGTTTTTTTGGTGTACAATAAAGTATTAAATAATAATAATAATAATAAACACCCGGCATGGCTCAAAAATACCAGAACCCAGTGCCTGTACTATAATGTAGAAAAAATTATTTTTTAACATTGTTTTGCAATAATTTCCTAACAAAGTAGTGTTATAATGAACTTTTTTTTTTTTTTTTTTTAAATATTATAGATGTATGTGAATAAAGTAGTCCAATATATGACACATTTTGATTTCATATTCGGAATTTTATGATATGAGAGTAGATAAAATATATTTTATGGCTTATGCAGTCGAAAAAATACTTTTATTATTCAGGTGAAAAATGTTGGCAACCCTAAATGCATGTCACATTAAATATTGTACCCATTTTATAAAATTCAGTTGCACAAAGCCGCTGTTATAGACTGTTTTATATTCCATACCTATTTAATGTTCTTGACGACCTCCCTGGCGCAGTGATGAGCGCTAAGGCGGGAGGCGGGTTCGATTCGCGGCAGGGGAATTTATGAATATTCTTCTGGTCCAGTTTGGTGGAAGGTTTCGGGCGTGGCTAGTTACCACTGCCGGCAAAGCCGTCTCGCCAATCGATTAAGCGTTCCAGTACGATCCCGCATAGAAAGTTTACACGCACTAGAGCTATCCATTCGATGGAACGTCCATACTTCCAACTCATCAAATCAAGTCAGATTTTTTTAACAATCCTCAGTACAAGGAAAAACTATTCCCTCAAAAGGGATAGACGATCTCAAGTGAGTTGCTTGGAACCGCTGGATACAAGCGACACAAGATCTTGCTCTGTGAAGATCCTTACCTATACCAACATAGGACGTTTATAGTTTGAAACAACGACTTAACTATTATATTATAAATGCGAAAGTAACTTTGTCTGTCTCTTACGCTTTTACGCCTAAACCGTTGAACCGATTTTGGTGAAAGGTACAGAGATAGATTAGACCTTGAAAACGGATAAGGGTACCTTTTGTAGCGAAAAAAACGGTTGAAGGGGTTCAAATAATGGACAAAAGTTTGTATGAAATTTGTAAGAATCCACGAGAACTGGCATCGCTGGTATCAGCTAGACTATAATATTTCTCCCTCCTAATTACCATACAAAGAATATAATATTATTATGTACACCAAAGATATTTATGTTCATTTTACTACGGAATGCCTCGTTTCTGATTTACAATTTAAATGTGACTTCGCGGTAAATACTGATTTCTGATATTCGGTCGTGCAAAGTTCAGGCTTGCTGCCATTTTCGTATTCATTTTATGAATGTTATTTATATTTCCAACATTATGACTACCTGTGTATCTCGCTTTTTGTCATCGTTTCGTATTTTTAGAGTTCCGTAAGAAAAATAATAAATAAGGAACCATTATGGTGCGACTTCGTCTATCCATCCAATGTCTTTACAAGTATAAATTGAAAATTTAAAAAATCCCCGACATTCGCCATTTTGTGGCGGCGGCCATCTTGGATTTACAACAGTGCTGTTCTACTAGTCAAGCCCTTTCATTTGATACCCATGTTAAGGGAGTTGTGAAAAAATATGTAATCCGCCATTTTGTAGCGGCGACCATCTTGACCGATTTTCATCAAACATAGCTAACAACACTCTCGACTAATTCACCATTTCAAACAAAAAAAAAACCGCATTCAAATCGGTCCACCCGTTTGAGCGCCACAGGGGAACAGACAGACACACACACACATACACACACAGACAAGTCAAAGTTATAACACCCCATCGTTTTTGCGTCGGGGGTTAAAAATTGGTACAATGTGCACTACTTGAATGTTAATAGTTATTTATGCAACTGTTGTGTAATAAGGGGTATTAAAACACGAATGTGGGTTTATCACACGAAGCGAAGCTGAGTGTGATAATAGTATCACATGAGTGTTTTAATACCTAATTATCAACAGTTGCATACAAGACTTTATCTACACCCATAATATGAATCCTCTATAAGATTCTGAAACAGTTAGCTTACTGCTAACATTAAAACAGCCAGTTCTAGTAGTAACCTAATATCATCCATTACTAATATACAAATAAACTAAGAATTAATGAAAGAATTATTTATTTTAGTAGTAATTTACATTTTGTATAGTGCAATTATTAAAATTCACTTGAATATTATGTTCTTTAATGTTGGAAGGTCCCGATCCCGATGTACTCGGCGGAATATTTATATTTACCACTTCACTATTTTTATTTTCTATGGAATTCGAAATTACATTCGACACGTGGATTTTGTTGGCTATAGAGTCATTAATGTAGCCCTCAGCAACAGATGTAGACTTCCATCCGCCGTGCCGTTTTAAACTTGTTATGTCTCCTCCGGCATCTACTAATATTGTGGCAGATGTTCTGCGAAAGCAATGTCCTGTATATAACTCAGGATTATCAAGTTGTAAATAGTTAGCAATTGTTTTACCCAAACTGCTAAATGTGTTTATGCCCATCCTTTGTGATATACATTTTCCAGATCTGTATTGTAAAAAAAAAACTCGGATTGCTGCATGGATCCGGACGCAATGCTATATATTTTTTGCAAATTTCTAAATATTTGCCCGTAATAGTAAATGTACGGTTTGTTTTGGTTTTTGTATTATTGACATTGACCACAATTACAGTTTCATTTATCTGTAAGTCGGTATATAACAAAGCGTATAATTCTTGACGACGGCATGCGCCCATGGTTCCGAATATTAGCGCAGTCTGAAAGAATAAGTAATATTGTAATTTATTTATCATTTCACAAGAAAAATAACATTATAATGAAGTAAGTAACTAACGTACCTTTATCGCTAGATATAGTTGATCAGGCGCTTGGCTTAAAAACCTATTTATTTCATCAGGTGAAAACGTTTTCGATTTCTTCCCTGTATAGCCTTCTCCTTTACGTTTTAACAAGGTAATTAATTTTGAATATTTTGAGATATCCACGTTGTGATTAATACTCAGTGTACTTTTGAGCATTGAGTAGAAGGTCCATAGGGATGAAGATTTAAATTTCTCTGATAAAGCTTGAAAATAAACTAAAAGTACTTCTTCAGAAAATGATGATGAACCCTTTGATAGTTTCCAATTCATAAAATCTTGATACGTTTTTTCATAACGCGTTCTTGATTTTTCCGGTAGTAATTTATTGTAAATGTCTTTTGCAGCGTTTAAAATATCTGGCGGTGTGTTATTAAAACTTGAATCGCTCATTTTTTGTAACAATAAAAATATCGAAGAAAAATGGCGGGGATTCGAATAACTTAATTTTTTTTACGGCGCGCGACGTAGTCAGTGGTCAGAACGCGTGTAAACGAAAATGTTCTTTTTTTGAAATTCATACAGATACCGCGCATCAAGCAATGAATGTGGCTGTATATTGAAACTCTTTGCGCGCATGAAGGGATTGAAAAAAAAAACAAAGGAGTGTTGTTATGAAATTCAGTACAAAATAACATCATCCGTTTGGATGATGTAATGGTTATTAGGACATTGGGTGTTTTAATGTTGGCAATAAGCTAACTGTTTCAGAATCTTTAATAGAGGATTTAAAGCATGGGTGTAGATAAATGTATTTAAAGCATTTGGAAGTGAGGTAATCATGATAAATTTCTGCGACAACTAAAAACTTCCACACCATCAAACAAATAGTTCCAAACGCGCCCCGGTCTTAGAACAAACCACTACAAACTATCACAACTATTTATTTCCAGGATACAAAGTAGCCTATGTCCTTCGCCAAGGAAATAATATTTGGCATCGGAAAGTCGCCTTTTATCCCATTTACCCAAAATTTGTTATGACCTCTTGGTACCTATCTATACTTTAGACTAATAAATAAAATTGAAGTGTCTGTCTGTAATATCGAAATAACTACCTCATATTAAGCTCATATGGTTATTTGAACGGTACCATAACCGAATCACACGTTTTTAAAATTTTTGTCTGTCTGTCTGTTTGTCTGTCTGTCTGTCTGTCTGTTTGAACGGGCTAATCTTCGGAACGGCTGAACCGATTTCGACGGGACTTTCACATACAAGTAGAGAATTAACCAGGGAGTAACATAGGCTACTTTTTTAACCGACTTTCAAAAAAGGAGGAGTTGTGTTTTTCTACCTATGTACACCGATATCTCCGAGATTTCTGAACCGATTTGCGTAATTTTTTTTTTAATCGATAGAGAAACATTGCGACACTGTCCTACAAAAAATTTGGATTCCAACTCCTCAATCCTGATGCTGTAGGGGAACTGATCCCCAAAACTAATGGGATTTAGGAACTGTCGGTTATTTAAATTGATATTGGGGGTAAAAATTAAAGACTTTATCGTTGAATGAACTCGAGTAGGTATATACCCAACTCCTCAGCCCTGCTGCTGTAAGGAATTGCATTCCGAAATCGTGGGGATCCCACGGAATTTTTCTGTTTTGGTGACGGGTTACTACAGATAGGCTACTTTTTGTACTGGAAAATCAAAAGTTCCCACGGGATTTTTAAAAACCTAAATCCACACGGGCGAAGCCGTGGGCATCATCTAGTATATAAATAAAACCTGTTTTCTGAGATCAACTTATTGCCCACAGTTCGTCCACTGTGGGTGAGGCTGCTGGGGGGCAAGCGACCCCTGGTGGCGGGGCAGAGCACCGAGCTGGTGTGCCAGGCGGTCGGCGCTCGCCCCAAACCCAACATCTCCTGGTGGAAAGGCGGTACCAGATTGAAGAGTATCAGAGAAACTGTGAGTAACCAAACTTCGATTAAAAACATTATCCTCAGCCGAATCTTGGACATGAGATGATATTGTAGTGCACAAGTGTTTGCGCAAAATGCACTATCTGTTCCCTTACTCTCATAATTTGATGGAACGGTATTTTTTTTTGTAATAATTGTGGGCAAACGAGCAAGTGGGTCACCTGATGTTAAGTAATTACCGCCGTCCATGATCATTAGCAGCACCTGAGGAACCCCAAATGCGTTGCCGGCTTTTGAGGAAGAGGACTGGCTCTTCAACTCGCTGCCGAAACACATCGGATGCTTTGTGACAGATTACGGCTGAAGTGTGGTCGCTAGTCAGCTAATACTGTTACGGATTCGGGGTAGAATCCTACCACAAAGCGGTGATACCATCTAGATTAAGTTGTGTAGTGTCAGGCACAACGACCCGTAGAGGGGACTGAGAGCGTCAGAGCCTCGTCAGCGCATATTGGCAGGGTGCACCGCGCGCAGGTGAGGTTGACTTTGGCCATATACATGGAATTTGGGCCACTTTAAATACTCCAAAGGTAATTGAACACAATCGGAAAATAAATCATGCGCAGATGGTAGAATAAAATTTTTAAAATAATAATGGAACTGTATTACTTAGAATGTTGTAAGGGATAAAACTGCACTAGGGAAAGAAAACCACGAGAGACCGTAAAGTCGAAACGTACGTCGGCGCGCTTAGGCTGCCACTACGACCGCGTTTGTTCGACGCCCGCCGCGAACTGACTGCACTTTTGCAGGTCGCCTTATATGGAAAAAATAGACATCGGGTGATCAGCCGCCGCGCGCCTTCTCGAATCTTCGTTTATTGTAAATAAAATAGGACAGGTAATATGCGTCGCCTACAATCTGCCTCCTTAGTACTAACTAGTTAGCATTACAATATCTGCCTCCTTAGTGACAACTAGTTAGTACTACATATCAATGTGGGGACAATAAGGCGACGCGCGTCACCGGCCGACGCAGCGACCCGGTGCGCGTGCGCACGTCAACGATTCGAACCCGCCCGTCCGCGCCAGCGTGGGTCGCACTCACTACACCATGCCGCCAGCTACCACGTTCGAAATTGGGTTCTACCAAAATCACATAGTCACCCACCTGTGTTCTAATTGTGAAGCAAGTAAATACCGTACCTCCTAAGTCTCCTGCGACCTACAGTGACTTCGAGTAGACCAAAAAAGCGACTGCAATAAACGGCTAATACTCGCCAGTGGCTTACCTTGTTTTAAACAGGACAGCTCAGCTCTAATGAGTCCGCCTGACTCTTCTTTTTAGCAATTCCTCTGCCTCCTTCATCAGAGAAACGTCAAGCTGCACATCTTTGCGCTGACATTTTCTAATAAAGAGCAAAACCCTTGCGGTGGCACGTACTAGTGTGAGTCAACTCGAGAGGTTGTTTTCATTAGGCAAAAAACAACTCTGAGTAGTCACTGATCACCGTATGTACAGACCTCTCTTCACACTTCACCTCCTCAGCCAGCTTGGTGAACTTACGATCCTTGGGCCATTCCTCTTCAGGACGACGTAAAAGAAGGACCTTGAAACCAAGCATCGGAATACGTAAGCGGTGGAGAGTCTTCTCTCGTTGCTATTTCAGCCGTATTAAGACGAGTCGGTACGTACCGCCACTCGGATGATTAAATCGCCAGTAAATTACAGCCGTAAACGATTTAGTAGAAGCGTCGCAAAAATATGCATTTGCACTTCGATAATGTCCCTCTCGTTATTCGTTTGGTGATGACTCATTCGGTGCATAGCATTCAGACCAAGCGCCCGCGTCGTAACAGCGCGGTATACGGAGCGCGCCCAGTAGCTTCAAGTCTCGTAGCCAGTTCACCCATGCGCTATGTTCGGACTGGATGCGGCATTGCCAATCGACGCCGCCGCTTCGGTGTACACTGTACATACATTATGAAAAATGATTTTACCTTTTATTATGAAGGGAGACAAAAAACGACGGACATAATAATACTGAGCATCTGTGCTTTAGTAGGCGGTTCAATTCCGTCTAAAATATCTTTAGGGACTCGATGTAATCAAATTTTAAATCCGAACGAATCATCGCTCGGATACCACATCGAGCCGAGTGTACGCTCCATGCTATTATTAGATCCGTGTTTGAACTCGATCGCAGCGCGCGCGAGCGCATCGGGCGGGAATCGGGATGGCCTGCAGCACGCGCTTGCCGTTGCTCGACCAGTGCGAGATCTCCAGAGCAATCGAACACTAACCTGAGCTTGCCTGACTTATTGGGGTTCTGGACCCCAAAGTGTGAGAAATACCATACGTGACTAGCCGAGAGTTCTTCCTCATCTAGTTCTCGAGCATAGCCGCTAACAAAGAGCTTCTCCATCTCGTGCCGATACCTACCGGCGTACGCGCTGTCCGCTTGGCATTTTTTTTTCTTCAATAGCTGCGCAAGCGATACCGTGCGTATTCATAGCTGTCGGGCAAAGTGAAAGTGTTCTTGCAGAAGGGTAAACCTACCTCCCAATGCTCGCTTAGATAACAAGCCGTCGAATCGAGTATCTCCACAGCTCTCAAGTGCGCCTTATTTGCACGGCTTAAGGTTGAAATTCCGATTGAATCTTGAATCGAACGTTTGCTTAATTAAATTATTTCAATGTTGCTGTTCACTTGAGGGTGGGCGCGATCTAGAAAGAAAGTGTGACCGCTTACCGGTGAGTGAGTGCGTCCAACCTAGACGACGTTTTGTAGTAGGTATACCTAAGGCTTATTTTTATTACCATGTAATATTTTTAGAGGAGGTAAAAGATCATAATTATAATTGTCTTCCCCTATTAACAATCGTGGAACTACACATTCCTACACATACAAAACGTTTTATATTTAACAAATGTTTACATTTCATTTGATACAGACAAATTATGCATAGACAGTTAAAGTTTATTTACATTATATCATTTTAACATTATATATGTATATTATAACATTATATTATTTACTTAGAACTATCATGACCTGCGATTTTAACATTTAATTTAGGCGCATCTTATTGATATATTTTCCTACCGAACGCCTCGACTAATTTAATATAGGTTCCGACCTATAACTATTCACACATAGCTAAGCTAAGTCCGCAACGATCATTGGACAGCCGCGCCGTCATCGAGCAACGCATACGCATTCACCACTACACCACTAGCACTATACAGATCGACTTTAATCACTTTGAGCACAATCGCACTTTCGCTGCAGCTCGAAGTCCCTTTCAGGCTCGGTGTCGAGGGTCCTTTATTGAGTCTCGGAAAGGCATATAATCTGTCCATCGTGAAAGCATTATGCTGGGTAGTTTTGACACTACCGCCGCGGCCACTTCTGGACTTCTCAGGTAGTCATCCTTATTTAACGCCCGTAAGATGGACACGCAGTTATTAATTTTGGTTGCAAAGTTAACTAAGTCATTTTGATAATTAGATGATAAAGGTGACAGCTTTTTAATTCTATACGTTAGGTTTTCTATTATTAAATCGGATTGACCAAACCTTAGCTCCAGTGTCTTCAATATATCAGCTGGAGATGTGTTCGCGATGAGTAGATCTGTCACCGCTTCCTTGGCGTCGCCTTTCAATGCACGACGTAACCTCCAGAGATTCTCTGATGCTGTAAACTGACACACGCGGGTGGACTCCTCGAAGGCACTTTTGAAATGCAGCCATTCGACGCAGTCACCGCTGAATACTGGCAGGTCCCTCGGTGTTGCTAACCGTGTCAACAGACGGTCTTCTTTCGGAGTGGATGAAGAAACCATTATGTCCTTCAAAGCTTGGGCCACTTGCAGGAGGCTGTCGACCGGCAGTGCGGGGGCGAGTAACTGGCTGTTGTCCGTTGCCAGCTGTGCTGCCCGCGTTGCCGTCGTTGCTGCCGCCGGTTCCGCTTGTGGAACCTGTGACGGCTGTGCCACGCTGTGCTCCAACCACTCTTCGACAGAACGACCACTTTGAGAGGCGCGGTCACGAAGTTGAAGGTCGTCGTCAATTGCAGCTATATCGGCTTCTAGTTGTTTGTTGATCAAATCGATTTTGATTCGAGCCCTAGCCCGCGCAGCTTCTAATTCTAATTGTTTTTTACGAGCTGTTGAGGACTTTTTGCTTGACGTATTCGACACAACACTTCGCGGCGTGATATTACTTTTGGTGCGACGCGGCGAGGGAAATTTCTCGATTGTGGCGCGCGCGAGTATGCGATCTGAAGCGCATTCAAGTCTTTCATTTAGCTTATCCCTATCTTTTATTGTAATAGGTGGTGTGCTGAACATATTGATTCGGCTCGAATGACCAGCAAAACGATTATAAGGGATAAAACTGCACTAGGGAAAGAAAACCACGAGAGACTGTAAAATCGAAACGTACGTCAGCGCGCTTAGGCTGCCACTACGACCGCGTTTGTTCGGCGCTCGCCGCGAACTGACTGCACTTTTGCAGGTCGCCTTATATGGAAAAAATAGACATCGGGTGATCAGCCGCCGCGCGCCTTCTCGAATCTTCGTTTATTGTAAATAAAATAGGACAGGTAATATGCGTCGCCTACAAATGTAATTAAAAGCGTTCATACTGCAGAGCAGTTTTAGGTTCAAAAGTCAATAAATTAGCGCTCTGAAAATAGACTGAAAAATGGGGCATTTGAATCGTATTAATTAATTATGTATCCCAAAAACGCACGCGGAATTTAGCATCAGTGCCATTCACTGTGTCGGAACTACGGTGAAAAATATGTTCATTCTCTACGAACTGACACTGAAACACTGCGTCGTCACTGATACGGACAGGTGTGAACGCGTGCATAGAGAATGTATGAAAGAATATTTTTCACTGTGCCGGCACTGATGCTTCACTGATATGTGCGAATCGGGCTTAAGTTTCGCTTCTATAAGCTAATTTAAAGTGTCATTGTCACGATTCTGCGATCAAGTTAACTACCATTCACCCATGCCAATATAATAGGTACCTATATTTGCATATCCCTAATGAGTAATCCATCGTGATGAAATCAATTGTATTGTGTTTGTTCGCAATCATTAAGAGAACTCGATCTGTATCGTGATTCATTACGAGATTACAATCACCGATATCTATTAGAGATAAACTTTAGACAATAGTATAAAGGTCAGTATACCCTACTTGCAATATTTAATTGGCAATTGATATGAGAACAAATTTCTATCCCGATAACGGTTCGGTTCTGGACTAATTTGTTTAACGACTGATTCTTAGAAAGGTTGCCTATTGGAAAGTTATGTTGTTTTATTTGGACTCTGCATGAGTTTTAAGCATTAGTTCTTGCTTGAATTGTAAAGCATACGCGACCCATACAAACGAAGTTTGATTTTAATTTGAATATAAACTTTCATCCTTGTTGAGTGGGTTTTCAAGGACTACTATCGAAAACTTAGCGATATTATTATACCTACAACTTAACGTAATCCAATAGGTGCCAATATAGCGGTTTTTCGTTTCTTAATTTTTCAGTGTCTTTGAAAATCCTGACACTTTTCCCACTCAAATCACCACCGATTTTCTTTGCTCCTGAACAGACGTCATCCGATGATAACGTATTATAGCAGCATCTTGACCTTCGTGCCCTCCATAGAAGATGCGGGAAGGGTTTTTTATCTACACCCATGCTTTAAATCCTCTATTAAAGATTCTGAAACAGTTAGCTTATTGCCAACATTAAAACACCCAATGTCCTAATAACCATTACATCATCCAAACGGATGATGTTATTTTGTACTGAATTTCATAACAACACTCCTTTGTTTTTTTTTTCAATCCCTTCATGCGCAAAGAGTTTCAATATACAGCCACATTCATTGCTTGATGCGCGGTATCTGTATGAATTTCAAAAAAAGAACATTTTCGTTTACACGCGTTCTGACTACGTCGCGCGCCGTAAAAAAAATTAAGTTATTCGAATCCCCGCCATTTTTCTTCGATATTTTTATTGTTACAAAAAATGAGCGATTCAAGTTTTAATAGCACACCGCCAGATATTTTAAACGCTGCAAAAGACATTTACAATAAATTACTACCGGAAAAATCAAGAACGCGTTATGAAAAAACGTATCAAGATTTTATGAATTGGAAACTATCAAAGGGTTCATCATCATTTTCTGAAGAAGTACTTTTAGTTTATTTTCAAGCTTTATCAGAGAAATTTAAATCTTCATCCCTATGGACCTTCTACTCAATGCTCAAAAGTACACTGAGTATTAATCACAACGTGGATATCTCAAAATATTCAAAATTAATTACCTTGTTAAAACGTAAAGGAGAAGGCTATACAGGGAAGAAATCGAAAACGTTTTCACCTGATGAAATAAATAGGTTTTTAAGCCAAGCGCCTGATCAACTATATCTAGCGATAAAGGTACGTTAGTTACTTACTTCATTATAATGTTATTTTTCTTGTGATATGATGAATAAATTACAATATTATTCTTTCAGACTGCGCTAATATTCGGAACCATGGGCGCATGCCGTCGTCAAGAATTATACGCTTTGTTATATACCGACTTACAGATAAATGAAACTGTAATTGTGGTCAATGTCAATAATACAAAAACCAAAACAAACCGCACATTTACTATTACGGGCAAATATTTAGAAATTTGCAAAAAATATATAGCATTGCGTCCGGATCCATGCAGCAATCCGAGTTTTTTTTTACTAAAATGTATATCACAAAGGATGGGCATAAACACATTTAGCAGTTTGGGTAAAACAATTGCTAACTATTTACAACTTGATAATCCTGAGTTATATACAGGACATTGCTTTCGCAGAACATCTGCCACAATATTAGTAGATGCCGGAGGAGACATAACAAGTTTAAAACGGCACGGCAGTCTACATCTGTTGCTGAGGGCTACATTAATGACTCTATAGCCAACAAAATCCATGTGTCGAATGTAATTTCGAATTCCATAGAAAATAAAAATAGCGAAGTGGTAAATATAAATATTCCGCCGAGTACATCGGGATCGGGACCTTCCAACATTAAAGAACATAATATTCAAGTGAATTTTAATAATTGCACTATACAAAATGTAAATTACTACTAAAATAAATAATTCTTTCATTAATTCTTAGTTTATATGTATATTAGTAATGGATGATATTAGGTTACTACTAGGACTGGCTGTTTTAATGTTAGCAGTAAGCTAACTGTTTCAGAATCTTATAGAGGATTCATATTATGGGTGTAGATAAAGTCTTGTATGCAACTGTTGATAATTAGGTATTAAAACACTCATGTGATACTATTATCACACTCAGCTTCGCTTCGTGTGATAAACCCACATTCGTGTTTTAATACCCCTTATTACACAACAGTTGCATAAATAACTATTATTACACACTAAAGCAGCAATGTACATATTATATCATACTAGTTCGATGGCTTTCATTTAGTGATGTTCACTATAGTTGAGCCATTACAATTACCGTGCGAACTGAGTCATAAATCATTTCTATTGGACCTCTCGCTCGCACGTACAGGCTTTATGGAACCGGAACCTGATGTTTTGCTGGTCTGTGTAAAGAAGACTATAGTCTGATTATTAATTCGGTGGAATTCTGACAGTTGTCATTTAAAAATAGAATGAGTTGAAAAATATTTGTATGGAAAACAGGGTTACCACCTAAAGTTCGATTTTTTTATGTCTGGTAACATTTAGAAACGTCAGAATTCCACGGAATTAAAAATCAGAGTGTAAACACTTTCTCGGTGTGTTTAAAAATCCCGCTACTTTTCCTACTGAATTCACCACCGAAGGAATCTGAAAAAATTGTTGCAGGAAATATTTTAATTTTTTTTTCCGATAGCGGTTTTTCGTTTCTTCATTTTTCAGTGTCTTTGAAAATCCTGACACTTTTCCCACTGAAATCACCACCGCTTTTCTTTGCTCCTGAACAGACGTCAACTGATGGTAACGTGACCAGCAGCATCCTGACCTTCGTGCCCTCTATAGAGGACGCGGGAAGGGTGTTGTCATGCCGCGCGGTGCAGCCCACGCTGTCGCATTCAACACACGAGGACGGGTGGAAACTGGAGATACAACGTAAGTTCACATACATTAATTATTTCAGTATCTAGATACTAGTAGATACTGATTTTTAACCCCCGACGCAAAAACGACGGGGTGTTATAAGTTTGACGTGTCTGTGTGTGTGTGTGTCTGTCTGTTCCCCTGTGGCGCTCAAACGGGTGGACCGATTTGAATGCGGTTTTTTTTTTTGTTTGAAAGGTAAATTAGTCGAGAGTGTTGTTAGCTATGTTTGATGAAAATCGATCCAAGATGGCCGCCGCTACAAAATGGCGGATTACATATTTTTCCCAACTCCCTTAATATGGGTATCAAATGAAAGGGCTTGACTAGTAGAATAGCACTATTGCAAATCTAATTATAAGATGGTTGCCACGACAAAATGGCGAATGTCGGGGGTTTTTAAATTTTTAATTTATACTTGTACTCTGAAGTCATTCAAGATTCGATCAATAGTATTTAGTAACGTTTTCGAGCTGAACAAACTGAGACTACCGGCACAGAGTAAATTAGTCTAGACGTAATTTCGTGAGGTACAAAACTTTCAATCGGTTGTTTGTTTCACAGATTTGCCGGTGGTGAAGTTGGAGTTGGGTGCCAACCTGGACGCCGACAAAGTCGTGGAGGGATCGGACGTGTATCTGGACTGCATGGTGCGCGCCAACCCGTGGCACACCCATGTGTATTTCACTCATAATGTGAGTCATTTTTAACCCGCGACTCAAAAACGACGGGGTGTTATAAGTTTGACTTGTCTGTGTGTGTGTCTGTTCCACCGTAGCGCTCAAACGGGTGAACCGATTTGAATGAGGTTTTTTTTGTTTAATTTAAAACGTGAATTCCGTGAGAGTGTTGTTAGCTATGTTTGATGAAAATCGACTCAAGATGGCCGCCGCTACAAAATGGCGGATTGCATATTTTTTCACAACTCCCTTAATATGGATATCAAATGAAAGGGCTTGACTAGTAGAATAGCACTATGCAAATCCAAGATGGCCGCCGCCACAAAATGGCGAATGTCGGGGTTTTTTATAATAATAATAATTTATACTTGTTAACCGACTTGAAAAAAGAGGTTACCAATTAGGACACGTGCCTATTTTGTGTATGTATTTTCTTTTGGGTTTAGCTGTTAATAACTGAAGCTGTGAATGAGGCGGGAACCGCAATATATGTACATATGATAATAATTTATCTATTAGGCCTTCCAAATGGATATTGTTTTTATGTATGTTTGTCCACGCATTTCTCTGAAACCATTATTCGGATTGCTACCATTTCTTATTAGATTTAGTAGTCAGTTAATGTTAGCTAATAAAAAATGGGATACAGCCGTATCCCATTTTTTTATTAGCTAACATTTACTTCAACTTAGGGAACAGTGCAAGTTTTATTGGAATCGGTTCAGTAGTTTTCAAAATATTGACAATTCTTTATTTCGGTGTATTAAAACAGGTTTAATTTTTTTTTTATTATAGCTTGTTCCATTAGCTTGTTACTCCATTCGGACATTAAATCCTTTTTGAAATTCGAACGCGTTTTTCATTGCGAGTTCGTATTTAATTATTCGTTACACAGTATATTTATTTTCCGAGCGATAAATGAAATTCAAATATCAATAATTGATGAACTCTTAACCGAGTTGTACATGAAACGTGTTTCATAGGATTTCATAGTTATTTTCGCTACTGTTTGGTTTTGCGTTCGAATTATTTTTGATTTACCTACTGATTGTAATTTTAAAACAAAACGTACAAACGTAGGTTTTACTTTGATAAATTAACATTGACCGCTAAAGTGCGTAAATTATACTCTGATTTTTAATTCCGTGGAATTCTGACGTTTCTTAATATTACCAGAGATCCCACAGTTCCCACAAAAAAGATAAAATATTCTATACTTACACATGAATATATATCAATTGCCTCATAAAGGATGTGACAAATGTCTGACAGATACTTTAGGTACTTTAGTTTGGGGTAAAATCGAATTTCAGGTGGTAACCCTGTTTTTCATACAAATAACTCATTCTCATTCTATTTTTAAATGACAACTGTCAGAATTCCACCGAATTAAAAATCAGACTATAATATTTAACGAGTGTTGGGTATACGTTTAATCTAGAATTTTAATCTCAGATTAATTAAGGGACAGACAGATTATATACAGTTTAACTGAGACGGTTCTTACCTCGTTGGCCTAGTGGTTAACATATTCGACTGCAGTTCACGAGTTTCGATTCCCCGGTTGGGCAAATAATAATTGTTAGGGATTTTCTGTCAAGAAATTCTCAGTGCGGTTTGTAGTTGGTGGTGTTTTACCCCCGTGCCTCGGAGAGCACGTTAAGTAGTCGGTCCCGGTTATTATCACTATCACGTGACAACAATAGTCGTTAAAGCCCGCAAACAGCGTGGCGGGTCTAAGTTCTAAATCCCGCTCTCCTATGAGAGAGGAGGCCTGTGCCCAGCAGTGGGACGTAGTAGAGACGGTTCTTGAGTGCGTGCATGTGCGTATAACTTACCATTTAATGTTATAATTAGGTAATGTATGCCTGATCAATAGAACATTTTATGTTCCGTTAGGCATTCTTCTGTTCTTAACGTCTTGAGATAGCTGACTTGTACGTCTAACCGTACAAGTCAGCACTACGTGACAGCAGCATGGTGGGGGGGGGGGGATACCACCCCACCATGCTGCTGTCACGAATACCGTTCGTACCGTTCGTAAATAATGCATAAGATTAGGTCGAATGTAGCCCAGTCTTGTCTGTCCTACCTAAGCCGAGTGTTTTTGTAAACGTTGTTCTGAGTATGCGGAAACCAAAATAAACATGCGTTAAATACACAAAAGATAATGGAAAATGAAGGATCTCCTAGTAAACAAAAGTTATTTACATAATATATTTGTGTACGATATTTATTTTAATGATCCGTAAATAAAAAATATGTTTGCGATCCATTTCGAGGGAATAATATGAAATCAATTACTGAAACGAAGTTGTAATCAATTTATATATAAATTATAATTACATTTCTGATTCGGGAAGTTGATATAATTAATTACCTATCCGTTATGATATACCTCGGACGTCCTAGCTAATGCCCGCGACTTCGTCCGCGGATTTACGTGTTTATACTGTATTCGACTATTTCAAAAACCATAATGAACCGTTTTTAATGATTTTTTTACTATCGTAATCCACATACTTTCAGGATATACCTACACATATTATATCACTCACATTTTTGATTGGTACACCGATTTCTCTGAGATTGCTGGACCGAAGTCGGTTTAATTTTTACTAAATGATAGCTTTTTCTAAATCCCATAGAAACTTTGATTTCCTAGATAAGTAAAAAGTTGCCATTCTCCGGTTCTCTATGTAAAAAAATTATTGTGCCGTGATTGAAAGAAACCAACAAACGAACACAATGCAGCATTTAATAATATTAGTAGATAGGGATGTATAAAAATACGTATTATTTGCGTTCGAGTTCAGGAAATAACATGAAATTAATAAATTATTTATTTAAAAACGTGTAAGCAATTCGCGTGTATTTTCGCCTCGGGTGCTGCGCACTTAATATTCAATTATTATTTATTATGTAGTTACTTGTTTATTTTGCGAACATTGAACTCAATGAAAATAAATCGGTAAGTACCTACAATAATTATTATGAAAACACGTGAAATATTATGCCAAAAATAAAGCGGGACTTTTGCCCGCGCCACACGAGTAGAATCTACAGAGGGGAAACTTCCACAAGCGGCCCGCTGTAGGTACACTCACACAAACACACTCACCAACGGTTCACGGACGCGCGCTCGTTCCACTAACCGGTACAGTTGGTGACAAACATGCGCATATGTGTGAGTGTACCTACAGCGGGCCGCTTACTAGAAGCTTCCCCTCTGTAGGTACTCTGTGCCCGCGCCTTCGTATGTGACGTAGTAACTTAAACATCTATAAAAGATCGAAAGTTAAACCGACTTTACTACACACTTAACAGTCCATATCTTGAAAACTACTGAACCTATTCTGATGAAACTTGCACTGTTCCGTAAGTTAAGTAAATGTAAACCAATAAATAATAATAATAATAATAATAAAGTTTTTATTAAAGGCAAAATACCCAGTATACATACGGAACAATATTATACATAATAATATTCTAATATAAATAAAGATAAAAAGTAAAATATACATAAAACTTATAAACTATCTGGAAAGGTTAAAAAACTCTTCCCAGGCGTCTTGGTCAAAGCACCTTCTTTTATTTCCTATTTTTATTTTGATGCACAGATAGCCAATATGAAAAAATATTGCTAGGCATCCCGTCACAAACCGTTTGGAGAATGCGGTTCTGAGATTTTCGAAGTCTATCCCAGAAGGAAGCAACTCTTTGTCTCATCACAGCATAGAAATCAGGCACCCTCGATTCGGCAAACATACCTGAGGCACTGCAGTATCTAGGTAATCCCATCAATATGCGAAAAGCATCATTGTACTGCACGCGCATTGCCGTGTATGACTTTTTGAGAAATTTCGTCCAAAGTTGGCAGGTGTAGAAGCACTGGCAATACGCGTTAAACAGTACAATCTTGACGGGATTACTGCATTTGCCAAATCTTCGTGCTAACATGTTGCAACGAATCGAGAGTGCCCTCCTCTCTCTCTCAATATCACAGTCATCCTTCAGATGTTCTGTAAGAACATGTCCCAAATATTTAAACTTTGTCACAACCCGAACCGCTGAGCCGTCCAACAAAACCTCAGGTACCCTCTCCGGACCCTTGCCCGCACGAAACACCAGCATGTCTGACTTATTAACGTTATATTTCAGCCCGTGAGCATTGGCATAATGCTCACAGACTGAAAGTAACTTTCTAAGTCCCTTGATAGACGGGCTGAGAACCACCATGTCATCGGCGTAACTGAGACTGTTAAAACACGTGTTACCGATGTGACATCCGATTTTTGTGGTTCTCAACTCCTCTATCAAGTCATTTACATATAAATTAAATAGATCCGGAGAGGTGATACCTCCTTGACGTACTCCGCAGTCTAATTTATAAGAATTAGACGTCGCGTCGCCCCATTTAACACTGTTTATTTGGTTTCCGTACCAATATCTCAAGAGACCCACCACATGTTTTGGAACCTGAGATTGGTACAATTTCGCCCAGAGAATGTCATAATTCACCAGGTCGAAGGCTTGACTCAAGTCCAAAAAACATGCGTACACAGATGTTTCTCGACTTGTATAATAATCTACGGCATATTTTAAGCTAAGAATTGCTGAATCTGTCGAGAGACCAGGACGGAAACCAAATTGCGCGTCATCAATCACAATGTTCTTCAGCAGATCGGGTTGCAACAATCGCTCCAAAATTTTACCGGTGATGGTGCCTAGTGAGATTGGGCGGTAGTTATTTGCTGAACCCAAATCACCGGTTTTGTTTTTGACGATCGGTACTACCACTGTCCTCATTAGATCTTGTGGGAGGTAACAGTATCTTATACACAAATTGTATAACCTACATAATTTAATGTGCAATAGTTCACCTCCATAGAGTACATGCTCTAAACTTAGCTCATCATGACCTGGTGACTTACCACGCTTCATTTCACGAACTATTTTAGTCACCTGGTCAGGAGTAAATTGCACCACAGGTTTATCGGGTGCAACTGAAGGATGACTGTTTTTAGCTCTTAAATTAGCATCTATCGATCGAGGATGTACTTTAAACTTGTTAGCAAACATATTGGCTATCTGTGCATGTTCATGTAACCCATTCACCTTTATAGGCAGACTTTGTCTGTGGTTAAACTTTTTGGTTTCCTTCCAAAATTTTGGAAAGTTACATTCCTTTCTATACATAGCCAATATATCTAGTTTTATGGTCTCTTCATTCCTTTGGCACCAGCGAAGTCTATTTTTAAAGTCCTTACGTGTAATTACCATTTGATCATATATTATTCCAGTGGATGGTTTACCTGCCATTAACCATGTGTCAAAATTTAATCTATAAATTTGATGACTTTTCTGAACATGCAGATTCCACCCCGTCACTTGTTTTTTATTCTGGGTATTACCTTGATTATAAGATCTTCCTAATGAAGTTTTTGCACTAAGTTGCATGATTTCAACTATTTGACTATACAATTGATCTATAAAAACATAATGTTTACCTAAATTATCACAGTATTTAAAGCTTTCGCATTCCTTACATTCAAAATTATCAGTAATATTGACTAGATTATTTTTACAATAATTATAATATTTGTCTATTTGTATATTATCCCTAACACCCCAGCGGATGCCCGTCTTGCCAGCACGAACGTCATCAGTGATATATCCCTCTGCAACTTCGTTGAGGTTGCACGTGACACATAATGGAAAATGGTCTGACCATGTGACCTCGTACAAAACGTTGACAGATAGTATCGTGTCCCATGCTGCTTGGGTAGTAATACAGTGGTCCAACCACCGATGACTTCCATGGGCCTCACTTATAAAGGTGAATGCGTCCGAACTTATACCTAATTTTACAATATCTGCCCATATCCATTGCTGCTCGTCGCAAAAACTTTTCAACTCCTTACCAAAACTGGCAGTGGGATGAGCATTAAAATCTCCTAAAACGTACACTGCTGAGACGTCAGATTCTTCCGCAATGGCGCTAATTCTTGCTAAACAATTCGTGAAGTCGGGAAGGTTATCTAATTCATCTGTTGGCATATACACATTAAAAACTAAAAACGACCTTAAATTTAGCGTAATCCGAATAGCCATAAGTCTGTCCATTGAACAGTTGACTATAGAGACGTCGGAGAATCGAGTTTTTCGCCACATAATGGCAAGACCGCCATATGGTCGACCGCGCAATACGCCAGCTGAAACGTCAACAGAAGAAATTGCAGCACAAGCAAAGTCATTATCTATGCCATGTATAAAGTCCAAATCATGGGGCAGTAACCACGTTTCCTGCAAAAGTAATATATCTGCCTTACGGCATAAATCGCGAATACATTGAACCGACCTCTTAATTGATTTACAATTAAAAGATACTATTGTGGTATTAATAATAGGCGTATTATTCATAATTATTTATAGAAGCGTCCTTTACATTGTTACGTCCACGAAAAACTCGATACTTGACACCTTCTGGCCAAAAGTCATTTTTTAAAAATACTTCCAATTTATTACGCGGTACTTTAATTTTAAACGATTTAAAGGACGTTTCATATTTTTGATTTAAAATTTGCACGTCGCCATCTTTACACTCCTGTCCCATGTCAAGTATATGAGTCAGCATATCTTGTGTTGTTGTAGTCTTCGCCAACCTCGATACATAAACGAATGCGGGTATATCTGCCACTGTAATTTTGCATGCGCGCTGAGCGGTACCGCACAAATTATTTCTCACCGTGCGCTTTTTTCTTTGCACGAGCGTAAACTCGGGCTCGTCAAATTCAGTATTATGAACCTTCGGATTTAAAGACGTACGGTTCATTGTCATTTGCTTCTTATTTGCATTTTGCACAATAATATCACGGTAAGTAGGCGTGTGTATCGTAGGTACGGTGTTGTTGTCGGATGGTCCAAGTGAAGGCGTTTGGCGGGGCATGTTTTGAATACTTTTCTTCGGAGTCGTCACGGACTGCACGGTGGACTGTTCACCTTTTGTCTTTTTTGTATCTTTGGTAGATAAAGCCGTGCTTATAGATATACGTAAGTCATTTAATTCAGAACTAACACTAGTCTGAAATGTAGTCAGTTCTCCTTTAGACGCTACTTCACTACGTAGTGTAGAAATCTCTGTCTTCATAGCCACTATGTCTTTAAGAAGTCTAGTGACGTCTACATGGTCAAAACTTACTGGTGGCAACCGATTTAAATCACGAGCAACAAACGTAGGCTGAGTGGCCGGGTCAGTCTCTTTCAAAATTTTGATAACGTCTCTGATATTTTTCTTCTTCTTGTCTTCTCCTTTCCGCTGCACACGTCTAGTCTCCGCACATGAATTATCATAAAGTAAGGTTTTTCCCGTTTCCACATCCTCATCACTAAAATGAGAAGCGCATATTTGTGTTATACTGAGTTCATCAAGCACATCAATTTTGTTCTGGACGAATGTCAGAAACTCGTTAACTATTAGGTTATTTCCCGCCATACTTTCATAACTTGGACCACATGTTAACGTTAACGCGTGCAGTGTAAAACAGAACACTGCCAGTTCGACTGAGCGCGCGGCGAAGACTAAAAAAAGAGTGGTTACAATTCGACTAATAGTTTCGGAAGTTTTATATATTTTTTTATTTTTATTTTTCTATAAAACAATTGAAGCAATGTGCAAAGTTTTTTCAATAAATCTCAATACTAGTTGTCCGCACTTGTGCTTTTTCTCTAAGGAGGGCAGAATAGTCCTACAGAGTAACCATTATAATTAGAGCACTTCCCCGCAGAATAACCATTATAATTAGACCTCTTCCCCGCAGAATAACCATTGTAATTAGACCTCTTCCCCACAGAGTAACCATTATAATTAGACCTCTTCCCCACAGAGTAACCATTATAATTAGACCTCTTCCCCACAGAGTAACCATTATAATTAGACCTCTTCCCCACAGAGTAACCATTATAATTAGACCTCTTCCCCACAGAGTAACCATTATAATTAGACTCTTCCCCACAGAGTAACCATTATAATTAGACCTCTTCCCCACAGAGTAACCATTATAATTAGACCTCTTCCCCACAGAGTAACCATTATAATTAGAGCTCTTCCCCGCAGGGTGTGACAGTGAAGCCGGGTCCAGGCGTGGTGGTCGCCAACCAGAGCCTGGTGCTGCAGAGGGTGTCGCGCCGCGTCGCCGGCGCCTACGTCTGCATCGCTAGGAATAGTCTAGGAGACGGTGCCAGCGAACCGCTGATTTTGGATGTTAAATGTAAGTTTTTTTTTAATTGTATGATAGGCTAGGATTACGCTTGACGACAATCATGCCTGAAAAGCAACGAAGAGGTCTAAGTTGGAACGCGCTTGCCTAGAAAATGGATATTCACTAATTATTTAGTACCTAAAAATCGTAGCTCTCCAGCCCTGCATTTATTTTATTTATATTTAAATTATACACTAAATATGTAAAAGTCATCATCATCATCATCATCATCATGATCAACCCATTACCGGCTCACTACAGAGCACGGGTCTCCTCTCAGAGTGAGAAGGGTTTTGGCCATAGTCTACCACGCTGGCCAAGCGGATTGGCCGACTTCACACACCTTTGAGAACGTTATGAAGAACTCTCAGGCATGCAGGTTTCCTCACGATGTTTTCCTTCACCGTTAAAGCAAGTGATATTTAAATACTTAAAACACACATAACTCCGAAAAGTTAGAGGTGCGTGCCCCGGGATCGAACCCACGACCTCCGATTAGAAGTCGGTCGTCCTAACCACTAGGCTATCACAGCGTTGTAAAATGTAAAAGTACCACCAAGAAAATTGTCTATAATAATTTGTTTTTATTATTGAGAATTGTGTTGATTGTGTTCTCTGCGAAAGCGATGATATAGAATATCATCGCTTTCGCAGAGAACATTATGAAAAAGTATTGCATTATTTTTTAACTGTAGCTGCATTGGTACGTACCTATGTTTTTATCTTTTATCGAAACAATACCTCTGAATATTACCACAATACCAAGTTACTAAAAAGGATACCAATACACGAGAATGTAAAGAATTTCTTTAATATGAAACTTTAAGAAATGAATGAAAAACTCCAAATGTTAATTAATTAATCTATTCAATTACTTAGATTTAAGTCACGGGTCATCTGCTAAGTTTAAAAGAAAATTATTTACATCGTATAGATATTTTATCCCTTTTGGTAACTTGGTATTGCGGTAAAGTTCAGAGCTACTATGTATTTCGAAGCAAGTATATACTTTTTAAAATTAAAAAATCAGCCAAGTGCGAGCCTCGCTCTTTCAGGGTTCCGTACATAATTATGAACAATATAATATTTTGGGTCTAAGAAATATTTAATTTCCGAGCTAGACATCGCAACAAACCGTGAAAGAAAAACCCAAAAAAATGTTCAATTATTTTGGTCACAGCTTATAAACTATTTAATAAATCGTTGTTTTCAGTATTTGTTGTTTAAATAGAGCATATAGTACATAATATACTGAAATATCATATTCCCAACTAGTTTAGTTTTTGAGATAGCTCCCGTCACAAAAATGGTCTAAAACTGACAACTTTGATGGCCTCCCATTCCCTTATTTTTTGAGATAAAAATTAAAAAAATATATATTTGTACTCTACTTAATCAGCTCTAAACAATGATACCCCACAAGCTAGGGTAAAGAAAAAATTTTTTTTTCCGGCTCCTTTTTCATGTATGGGAGCCCCCCTGAAAAATAATTTAATTCAATTTCTAATTCAATATTTGATTTTGGGTTAACGTTTTACACTAAATACCAAAATTTCAGGTTTGTAACTCATTTCGTCTGCGAGCTAGAGACCTGTGACCGGCGGACAGACGGACAGACAGACAGACAGACAGACAGACAGACAGACAGACAGACAGACAGCCGAGTGACATTAATAGGGCTCCGTTTTTTACCCTTCGGGTACGGAACCCTAAAAAACCCCGACATTCGCCACGTTGTGGCAGCGGCCATCTTGCACCGATTTTCATCAAACATAACAAAGAACACTGCCGACTTATTCATCTTTCAAAGAAAAAAACTAAATCAAAATCGGTTTATCCGTTCGGGAGCTAGATGCCATAGACAGACACACACACGCAGACACGTCACACTTGTCACCCCGTCGTTTTTGCGTCGGGGATTGAAATGGTATCTTAAGTATAGGAACGAAGTTGTGAAAGCAGTTACATAGGTCGACCAGAATCTCATGAAAAATAGAGAAATTAAATTTTGTAGTGTACTCTGAAACCTGACTGGACGTATGGCCTAGAGCTTTGGGGTACAGCCAGTAATTCAAACTTAGAAATACTTCAGCGATATCAAAACTCAGTTTTTCGCACAATACTTAATGCCCCATGGTTCACCAAAACAACAGAAATGCATGAATATCTTGCAATGCCTACAATTAAAGAGGAAATAAGCCAGAATGCCAAAAAATTCAAGACCAAGCTAGAAGGCCATGTGAAGAATGTGGCAGTGTCTCTAACCACGTGCAGTAGAATCAACAGGCTTAAAAGAACAACAGTGGAAGAGCTGTCTTGTCGATAATAAAAGCCAGCATATTATAAGCTACATGAGAAGAGTCACTCAGTGGAGTGACCTTCTCCCAACTCACGACGCACACATCGACTCTACTTATAGTCCAAACAGACTGATTGTAGATAGACCAAAAATTACAAAAAAAAAAAAAAAAATTTGCAGTAAGCAACACTAGGTTAACTCGGCTGCCCGAGTGATAAACAAAGTAATTACATTCAGAACACCTTACCTGGGATCATTTCACGAAACGAAAAATCAAGCAACTGCATTTTAAATACAAAAACAAAGTAATCAACATCCAATTACTTTGTTTTTGTGTTTTGCTTGTTGTTTACTTGGTTTTGCATTTATATTCCGGGTTAGTGTGTGCAGTTACTTTGTTTGGGCAATTTAAATTTCAGTAAACGGTTCAAGTTATTTGAAATATTAAACTGTGGTAAAAAACTACTCGACATAAAACTTTTGTTAATGCAAAAAAGTCAATTTCACAAAAAATGTACTTTGTTTACAAACAAAGTACATTTGTTTATCGCTAGGGCAGCCGTAGTGTTGCTAACTTTGGAATTTAATTTCCGTATTTTTCATGAGATTCTGGTCAACCTTTACAATTTACATAGATGCTTTGAGAAAGTCACATATCGAAAGAGTAAATACACTTCATCTAATATCATACAAAATAGGTAAGTACCTACATGTCATTTGCATACATACGAGTAGATACATTAAATAAATGTAAACATTTGGTTTACAGGCATCCTGCAGAATGTAAACAGACATATACCTTTCAAACGGACCAGTGTAAACAAATCGTTTTTAGGGTTCCGTACCCGAAGGGTAAAAAACGGAGCCCTATTAATGTCACTCGGCTGTCTGTCCGTCTGTCCGCCGGTCACAGGTCTCTAGCTCGCAGACGAAATGAGTCACAAACCTGAAATTTTGGTATTTAGTGTAAAACGTTAACCCAAAATCAAATATTGAATTAGAAATTGAATTAAATTATTTTTCAGGGGGGCTCCCATACATGAAAAAGGAGCCGGAAAAAAAAAATTTTTCTTTACCCTAGCTTGTGGGGTATCATTGTTTAGAGCTCATTAAGTAGAGTACAAATATATATTTTTTTAATTTTTATCTCAAAAAATAAGGGAATGGGAGGCCATCAAAGTTGTCAGTTTTAGACCATTTTTGTGACGGGGGCTAACTCAAAAACTAAACTACTCTAGCGGCACGCTATGATGGCCGGTTTGACGTTTGTCCGCTCATGAAGTTCCGTATTAATTGATAACGACTTTGAAGGAAATAATTGTATTACTTTATTGACGATAGTGATGTGCAGAGATTCATAAATTTTATGGAATGTAGTTTTAGGTTTAGGACTCAAAATTTATTTATTAAATTGATTTCTTAAATGTATACAAGTGTAGAAAAATCAGTTTGCACCATTTAAGGGGTGAATGTACTTGTGAATATGAACAATTTTCACTATGTGGACAAACCTCTGAAATCGCAAAAAAATATCAATAAATTTTTAAAAATGGAATCTAATACGATCGTCACATAGGATCGCTGGCTAGCACAACTACTACCTCCGGCAAACTCGCGTCAATGCTCAATGCAAAACAAAGCAGTTTCGAATTGACGTTGCTTCGAAAAGTATAAACTGTCAGTGCAATGCGATTGTGATATAGTTTTGACCTGGCTTTGGATTTCAAATATTGATACTGCATTACTGTTGACCCTTGCTCGTTAATTTGGACTCTGTTCAAGCCCTTTGTTGTGGATTTCGTCGATATGACCGAACGTACGCAGAGAACTGTTCTAAATAGTCAGACACGTGAGTTCGTAATACGCCTTCGTAACTATTTCGATCGTGAAGCTCAAAATGGAGGGCCAATTTTACCTATAACGTCAGTGGTTGAACGCGTAGCTGATGCGCTTAATATTGGACAACGAACTGTTAGACGGATAACTAAAAAAAAATATGGCGAGACTGGCACAGAAGAAAATAAACTTCACACACCAAAAAAGAGAAAACGAGCAAAACCAGTCGTAGGCATCGATAGCTTTGATGCCGATGCTATCCGAAGACATGTTTACGGCTACTATTTACAGAAGGAGTATCCAACAAGAAAAAAGTTGGTGCATTCACTGAAGGAAGCTGGATTATTCTTCGGTGGGGAAAGTTCTTTAACGAAGATTTTGAAGACCATTGGATTTCGATACAAAAAATGTAACAAACGCAAAATATTGATGGAAAGATTTGATATAGCGATGGCAAGGTATACTTTTTTACGGCAAGTGAAAGAAATCAAAAATTGGCAAAATGTTGTGTTCTTGGATGAAACATGGCTTAATGCTAACCATACTGTAGGCCGTTCTTGGAACGATGACACAGCAGCATCTACTTCCAAAGTTCCTGTAGGAAAAGGATCGCGACTTATAATTTGTCACGCCGGAACCATCAACGGGTTTGTCGAAGGTTCTCTCATGGCTTTTGCGTCAAAAACCACTGGAGACTATCATGAAGACATGAATGGAGAAAAGTTTACTGAATGGTTTACCTCAATGTTGTGTAGCCTCCCTGAACCATCTATTATAATTATGGACAACGCCCCATACCACTCGATGCAAATTGACAAGCCACCTGCCCAATCCCAAAAGAAAGCTGATATCGTCGCATGGCTTCGTAAAAATGGCGTAGATGCAAACATGAATATGTTAAAAGCGGAATTAGTACGTCTTTTAAAAGAAAACAAACCAACCAAGATCCGATACGTCATTGACGAAATAGCATTAGAACATGGGCACAGAGTTATACGGTTACCGCCTTACCATTGTGAGTATAATGCGATTGAGTTGGTGTGGGCTCAAATTAAGGGATATGCTGCAAGACACAATACAGAACCCCCATTTACCACAAAAAAAATGCTAAAATTATTAGAAGAAGCTTGTGAACATGTGACTAAAGGAGACTGGGAAAAGGTTGTGAATAGAACTGTTAAATTAATAAGGGAAGATTATGAAAGAGATGTGAAAATAGATAATATTATAGAAAACGAACATATAATTATTAATGTATGTGATGATAGCAGTGACGACAGTGAAAATAGTAGTATGGACGAATCTGATTAATTATGGCCTTTTGTGGCACCTTTTTTGGTATCTTTTGTATTCATATGTTTCTTGTGTGCATATAAAGTATGTATATTCATTTTCGTTCAAATATTCAGTTCGTTCAAATAAATTAAATAAACATATACATTTTTGTTTTATTAAACCTATTTAATCAGGTACAAAAACAAAACTTAATTGTTTTTTGTTCGAGAATAAATTGACATTCCACATCACTATTGTAATGTGTCAAACCGGCCATCATAGCGTGCCGCTAGTGTAGTTGGGAATATGATATTTCAGTATATTATGTACTATATGCTCTATTTAAACAACAAATACTGAAAACAACGATTTATTAACGAACATTTTTTTGGGTTTTTCTTTCACGGTTTGTTGCGATGTCTAGCTCGGAAATTAAATATTTTTTAGACCCAAAATATTATATTATTCATAATTATGTACGGAACCCTGAAAGAGCGAGGCCCGACTCGCACTTGGCTGATTTTTAGATATCGGTAAACTTTGTCGGGATATACGAGATTTTGCAAGCGAATACGTCCTTAGTAGTTCCTTACTTTGTTGGTATAGTCTGATTTTTAATTCCGTGGAATTCTGACGTTTCTTAATGTTACCACAGATAAAACAGGTCCCACAAAAAAGCTTATACGAGTACCTACCTATATATAAAAAAAAACAATTGCCGCATGTAGATATTATGACAAATGCCTGACAGGACAAGTCGTTCAACTTCCATTCTTGAAATTTCAATGTGCTTCTTTTGATTTCTATTGCAGTTAGTTTGCACTTTCCACTCTGCGATTTATATTTTAGGGCGAAACGACTAATAAGACTGATTATTACGCGGCTTAGGACTTTCTTATGTTAACAGTGATTTAAAGTAGTTTAGGGTAAAATCGAACTTCGGGTGGTAACTGGTAACCCTGTTTTTCATACAAATAACACATCTTTTGTATTAGGCACACTTATTATTATTGACTAGAAAATGCCCGTGGCTTCGCCCGCGTGAATTTCGGTTTTGCACAAATCCCGAGGGAAGCGTGGATTTCCGGTTCCCGTTCCTGCTCCCTTTTGCAACCTTTATACCTACTGTCAAGGAAGTTTGCTATATTAATCTACCTATAGCCTATGTAGCTCTATAGATTTCGGTTTTTTCAAAATCCCGTGGGAAGTGGGAACTCTTTGATTTTTCGGGATAAAAAGTAGCCTATGTTTTAAGTCAGGGCATCATAATCTTTCTCCATTCAAAATTTCAGCCAAATCGGTTCAATAGTAATATTAGTAGGATGAATACGATACAGACGCAAATTAATGGACAATTTACATTATTTTGCTACTAAGGCAACTACGAAAGACTTCCACTGTCAGTGACTGTTGTCTCGTCTCTTACTGGAACTTCCACACGCTGCGGTCTTGTACCGCTTATATCCAGTGGTTCCGCGAACTAATCGGTGTGTATATCTGTGTATAGATATCCCGACGTGCAAAACTCAGCAGGCGGGAGTGCTGAGGGCTGCGAGAGGTGAGGTCGTAGAGATCGACTGCGACGTTGATGCCAACCCTAAGGTATGTAATGAGAATACAAGTATAAATTAAAAATTTAAACAACCCCCGAAATTCGCCATTTTGTGGTGGCGGCCATCTTGAATTTGCATAGTGCTATTCTACTAGTCAAGCCCTTTCATTTGATATCCATATTGAAGGAGGTGTGAAAAAATATGTCATCCGCCATTTTGTGGCGGCGGCCATCTTGGACCGATATCATCATTTGTACACAGGCACACTCACACACCCACACACACACAGACACGTGAAGCTTATAACACCCCGTCGGGTGTTAAAAATTTGAATTATTGACTATTGTATCAACAAAACTTGATCTTGAATGGGTGACAATACTTATTTGAATATTAAATAATCAAATGTTTTGTAGACAGGCTGTAACTTCGAAACTACATATTTTTACAGAAATATGACAAACCAAACACGTAGGTATATTACTTTGGTACAACATTTCAATTAATTCGATTGGTTAATATTCAAATAAGAATCAAACTTCGTTTGTATGGAGCGCGCTCGGGGGAGGCTTCTCTTAAATTTCATTTTTCCCGCAACAGGAGCCGATGACGTACCACTGGTGGTTCAACAGCACAACGCACTCGAAGCTCGAACTCAACACGCTAGCGACGAACGCGCAAAACAACCTTGGTAAAGTATTTGTCCCATAATGTTACATAATTAAATGTTTATCTGTCTCTCTCAATTTCTCTCTCTCTCTCTCTCTCTCACTATCTCCCTCTTTCTCTCTCTCTCTCTGTGTGTTTCTCTCTTTCTCTGTCGCATTCACTATCTATCTCTCTCTTACTCTTTCTCTCTCTAACTATCTTACTGTACCCTCTCTCTCTGAATCTACTTTTCGAACCGAATTTGAATCAAAATAAAGAATCAAAAAGCGGTTTACCCTTTCCTATGTTATGTAATCAAGGACAACAATTCGTGCGCCCAATTTTTCAAAATATGTACCTACTATTAAAAGCTGTGATAGCCTAGTGGTTAGGACGACCGACTTCTAGTCGGAGGTTGTAGGTTCGATCCCGGGCACGCACCTCTAACTTTTCGGAGTTATGTGTGTTTTAAGTATTTAAATATCACTTGCTTTAACGGTGAAGGAAAACATCGTAAGGAAACCTGCAACCCTGAAACCTGAGAGTTCTCCATAACGTTCTCAAAGGTGTGTGAAGTCTGCCAATCCGCTTGGCCAGCGTGGTAGACTATGGCCAAAACCCTTCTCACTCTGAGAGGAGACCTGTGCTCTGTAGTGAGCCGGTAATGGGTTGATCATGATGATGATGATGATGATGTACCTACTATTCTCTATAATTATGTACTTCATTGATTTAATGTATACATTTTTATGTCGTTTTATCAGTAGGACCTACTACAGTATTGTCGGGTGTACTGAGTTCGATCCCCGGTACGCACCTTTAACTTTTCCGATCTATGTGTTTTTAAGCGTTTAAATATCACTCGCTGTAACACTGAAGGAAAACATCGTGAGGAAACCTGCATGCCTGAGAGTTCTCCATAACGTTCTCAAAGGCGTGTGAAGTCTACCAATGCGCACTTGACTAGCGTGGTGGACTAAAAGGCGTGTGAAGTTTACCAATGCGCACTTGACTAGCGTGGTGGACTAAAAGGCGTGTGAAGTCTACCAATGCGCACTTGACTAGCGTGGTGGACTAAAAGGCGTGTGAAGTTTACCAATGCGCACTTGACTAGCGTGGTGGACTAAAAGGCGTGTGAAGTCTACCAATGCGCACTTGACTAGCGTGGTGGACTAAAAGGCGTGTGAAGTTTACCAATGCGCACTTGACTAGCGTGGTGGACTAAAAGGCGTGTGAAGTCTACCAATGCGCACTTGACTAGCGTGGTGGACTAAAAGGCGTGTGAAGTCTACCAATGCGCACTTGACTAGCGTGGTGGACTAAAAGGCGTGTGAAGTCTACCAATGCGCACTTGACTAGCGTGGTGGACTAAAAGGCGTGTGAAGTCTACCAATGCGCACTTGACTAGCGTGGTGGACTTAAAGGCGTGTGAAGTTTACCAATGCGCACTTGACTAGCGTGGTGGACTAAAAGGCGTGTGAAGTCTACCAATGCGCACTTGACTAGCGTGGTGGACTAAAAGGCGTGTGAAGTTTACCAATGCGCACTTGACTAGCGTGGTGGACTAAAAGGCGTGTGAAGTCTACCAATGCGCACTTGACTAGCGTGGTGGACTAAAAGGCTGAAGTTTACCAATGCGCACTTGATTAGCGTGGTGGACTAAAAGGCGTGTGAAGTCTACCAATGCGCACTTGACTAGCGTGGTGGACTAAAAGGCGTGTGAAGTTTACCAATGCGCACTTGACTAGCGTGGTGGACTAAAAGGCGTGTGAAGTTTACCAATGCGCACTTGATTAGCGTGGTGGACTACGGCTTAAACCTTTCTCATTCTGAGAGGAGATCCGTGCCCTGTAGTGAGCCGGTAATGGTTTGATGACGAGGATTTTTTTTAATTAGTGTATGATTCTAACACACAGTTTATTGTTTAGATAGATACTTGTACATGGTCAACACTTCGTCGGACTACGGCTGGGTACAATGTACCGCCAGCAATGCGGTGGGACGTCAGGACACTCCGTGCCTGTTTCACATATTACCAGCTGGTATGAGCAACACGTTTTTAACTAATTTTACTACAATATACTAAATTTTACTACGTTTTCAGGCTGAAATCACATTTATCAACATCGATTCGATTTAGGTGGGTAGTTTTGAAATACTTACGCATATCATAAGCTAGCGTTCGCATCATGCATTCATTAAACATGTTTTTCGTATGTTGACGAACGTAAGGCATAAGTACTTTAAAGTACCGAGTAGAGAGCCAAACTTGTAAGCATTTTCGTGTAAACAAGAAAAAGTTCATAAACTAAAACCCGACTACGCATAATAATTTAATTTAATGTAAAATAATAATTTAATGCGAAAGCGTGGGGCAAGCAGCTAGTGGAGGCATCTGTTATGTCTATCCGAAACTATAATTTCATAATCCAGAAAACCGCGCGAAGGTCACTTTTCGATTTTTTTCGTACATAAAATGTAGCCTATGTCACCCGGGTCCCGGACTATAACAACGAATCAATAGACACCTCATTCATCAAAATCGGTCCAGTAGTTTAGACGTTACAGTGGTACACACAGAATCTCATACGAAAATAGGCCACATACATACATATATACATACATACCTACATACATACATACATATACTACATACACTGCTAAAATCATAACCCTTTTGGCTTTGCCGTAGTCGGGTAAAAAAATTTATTCTGAATTGACACTGAAACGAGAATTGATGCGCGTGCGTCTTCATAGTTCATACAAAATAGACAATTTCAATAGTATGTTGACGGATTTAATTTAAGTTTGAATAGAAATATTCTACATAGATTTACAAGTTTTAATTAAATTCAATTAAAATTTTGTTTGACCACAGAAAAGCCATCATCGGTGAAGAACTGTGAGATCACCAATGTGACATACGACTCCCTGACGCTCGGCTGTGCGCCCGGCCACGACGGCGGACTGCGGCAGTCGTTTTTATTGCAAGTTAGTTTATCTGTAACGTCGTATGAAAATTTCTAGTAAACAAAAATTATTATTAAGGTGGTACGTTTTCCATACTAATTTATTATTATTACCATTTAAGAACGAATGGATTATATATTTACACTGAAATTAAATCGCACAGCCTTAATTTAATGTTTAATTTGCGGAAAATTTTATTTACATAAAGAAAACATTACATAAACAGCTAAAGGTGAAGTAAAGCCATCTTGGTCAGCTAGGCAAAACAGCGTTTAATAGATGGCTACTATAATAATTAAGCTGTCTATGTAATGTTTTCTTTATGTAAATATAATTTCGCGCAAATTAAAAATTATATTAAGGCTGTGCGATGTAATTTCAGTGTAAATATATAATCCATTCGCTCTTGAATGGTAACATGAAGTTAGTATGGAAAACGTAACATCTTAAGTCAGGGGGGCTAATTCCGTCAAGTCAAGTCAAATAAACTTTATTCAAAATTGGTACACTGTACACTTTTTGAACGTCAATTTAAGAAAATTGAGGTAATGGTGATAAAAAACAAAATGAAAGCTTAAAAACAAAATGCTACGGGGATTAGCTACTTACGAAAGCTTAGAAACAAAATCCTACGTAACGGGGCAATTCCGTCTTTTTGTTACTGCGCTCGCTACAATCGAGATGTGCCTTTGATTTTTATATCAGCGTTTTCGTGACGAAACTACGTAGCTATATTTGCCGACAGAATACATTTTAGAACTTATCAAACTTATCAAATTAGTCGGGAGTGTTCTTAGCTATGTTTAATGAAAATCGGTCCAAAATGGCGGATTACATATTTTTCCACAACTCCCTCAATATGGGTATCAAATAAAAGGGATTGACTAGTAGAATAGTACTATGCAAATCCAAGATGGCCGCCACCACAAAATGGCGAAAGTCAGGGGTTTTAAATTTTTAAATTTATATAATATACCTACTTGTATTTTCAAGTTTCAACTAAAAGAATACTACTAACTTACTTAATTCCTTTAGAAGACATATTAATTAATTCTCTTTATATATACCAGGTATACGACATGGCAACGGGTCTTCTACTTCGGAATATAAGCAGCGACGACCCCCAGTTCGTGGTGTGGGGTCTGTCCGGCACCAACGCCGTGGGTATTTCCGTGCGAGCGTACAACAAGAAAGGGTTGAGCGAACCCTACACGCTTTCTTCTAGTCTGCTGAAATATCCACAAAGGCATACAGGTTCGTTACACAGAGACCGCTTTTGAAAACTTAGCGCTATTATTATACTACCTAAAATCGAATACCAATAACCGAAGACATGCCAACGGGCCTTCTACTTCGGAATATAAGCAGTGAAGACCCCAGTTTGTGGTGTGGGGTCTTTCCGGCACCAACGCTGTCGGTATTTCCGTGTGGGCGTACAACAAGAAAGGGTTGAGCGAACCCTACACGCTTTCTTCTAGTCTGCTGAAATATCCACAAAGGCATACAGGTTCGTTACACAGAGACCGCTTTTGAAAACTTAGCGCTATTATTATACTACCTAAAATCGAATACCAATAACCGAAGACATGCCAACGGGCCTTCTACTTCGGAATATAAGCAGTGAAGACCCCAGTTTGTGGTGTGGGGTCTTTCCGGCACCAACGCTGTTGGTATTTCCGTGCGAGCGTACAACAAGAAAGGGTTGAGCGAACCTTTCACGCTTTCTTCTAGTTTGCTGAAATATCCACAAAGGCATAGGTACAGCTAAGTTATATAGGTATTTAATTTATTACAAAAAAGGAGGTTCTGTATTCGACCCGTAATGTATTGTATGTTCGGGTTATTTTTATAAACCAATCAACCGATTTTAATGATTTTTTTCACTATCGTAATCTACATGCTTTCAGGAAGATTTTGGTATGTAGGTAACACACGTAAACATTCTTATGTACGAAGTTACACGCATATGTACCCATTATGTTTCTAATATTGTTGATTCCTACCCTACACCACCTACACCAATTTCTCTGAAATTGCTGGACCGATGTGAGTTTATTTTTTTCTAAATTAAAGCTTGTTTTTAATTCTAGGTAAATTTTCGTTTTACCGTGATGAAAAATACCTACCTCCTTTTCCGGGATGCAAGCTATGTCTGTGCCAAATTTTATCAAAATCTGTTCAGCGGTTAGATCGTGAAAATGTATCAACCTTATTGACCCAAATATTTATAGTTTTTAGGGTTTCGTACCCGAAGGGTAAAAAACGGAGCCCTATTAATGTCACTCGGCTGTCTGTCCGTCTGTCCGCCGGTCACAGGTCTCTAGCTCGCAGACGAAATGAGTTACAAACCTGAAATTTTGGTATTTAGTGTAAAACGTTAACCCAAAATCAAATATTGAATTAGAAATTGAATTAAATTATTTTTCAGGGGGGCTCCCATACATGAAAAAGTAGCCGGAAAAAAAATTTTTTTTTCACCCTAGCTTGTGGGGTATAATTGTTTAGAGCTCATTAAGTAGAGTACAAATATATATTTTTTTAATTTTTATCTCAAAAAATAAGGGAATGGGAGGCCATCAAAGTTGTCAGTTTAGACCATTTTTGTGACGGGGGCTATCTCAAAAACTAAACTAGTTGGGAATATGATATTTCAGTATATTATGTACTATATGCTCTATTTAAACAACAAATACTGAAAACAACGATTTATAAAATAGTTTATAAGCTGTGACCAAAATAAACGAACATTTTTTTGGGTTTTTCTTTCACGGTTTGTTGCGATGTCTAGCTCGGAAATTAAATATTTCTTAGACCCAAAATATTATATTGTTCATAATTATGTACGGAACCCTGAAAGAGCGAGGCCCGACTCGCACTTGGCTGATTTTTAATTTCTTATGCAGGAACCCCAAACATTTTCAAAATGAAAAGTACCTTAAATCACTCTGTACATTCCTCTACCTGCTTCTGAAAGTCCCCTCAAAATCGGTTCATTCGTTTTAAAGATTATCCCAAACAAACACACGTTGAAAAAAATTGAAAATGTCTGATTGGGTTAGGTTACAGTTCAGATAATCGTATGAGCAGTTTATTAAGTTATTTAAAGCCCCATAAGATTTACATACCTATTTATGCAAGCAAGAATATACAAGCTTTTGCCTGCAACTTTCTTCAGCGTTTGTGCAACTTAAATAAATATCTATATTTGTAATTATTAGCATTCGTTTAATAAACTCCCGGTGTAACGTGTCCAAACGCCATTACGGATATGATTTATCACATTTATCTTTTTTAATTTAAATGTAAACGAACGTAAATATTCCATTGCGTGTAGTTCGAATAAACAAAATGGAGGGAAAAAAATAGATCGTCCAAAGAACTCCAACCCGACCAGTTTGCGCTTTCAATTAACTGCTTGACTAATAAATAAACGAATACAGTAAGCGAATAAAAACGTCAACGGAGTAGTTATTAATTCAAAATGGTGGACACTCCAAGATGGCGAGTATTTTAGTTGGGAATAGGGATATCACACTAATTAACTAAATTATTAAGGTGAACGTTTGTGTGTGTGTGTACGTGTGTGTGTCATGTGTGTATATGTTCGTTACTCTTTAACGCCGTAACTGCTGAACTGATTTGGCTGAAATTTCGAAAGGAGATAGATTATGTCCTGACTTAACACAATAGACAAATAACTTTTTATCCTGGAAAAATCCACAGTTCCCACAGGATTTTGAAAAAATCGAAATCTATAGCTACAGCTTATAGGTATATTGTGGGTATATTACTATAGCAAACTTCCTTGAAAGTAGGTATAAAGGTTGGAAAAGAAAGCGGGAACGGGAACCGGAAATCGACGATTCCCTCGGGATTTGTGAAACACCGAAATTTAAGCGGGCGAAGCCACGGGCAGTAACTAGTAAACAATATTTCTTCTTAAAAATTTATTAGCCTTTGATGATAGTAGCCATAGTGATTTAATGTTCTAATCGCTTTTTAACCGACTTCAAAAAAAGGAGGTTCTTAATTTCTACTAAAATTCCGCCATCCTGGACCTAGAGAATGGGTCATACTTATTTATTTTATTTATTTATTTATTTAGTACATACCAAAACTTATAACTAAAACACGAACATAAAAAGGATGTGTACAAGGACAACTTATCTCTAAGAGAGAGATTTCTTCCAGAAGCCCTCAAAGAACTTACTTTATGATGACGTTAATTTATAAAGTCTTATACGTCAATATTAAAGGGAGATATGTGCTTTATTCGACAGCGTTTAATAGTCGATTGCGGTGGGTAGGCTACGTTCAGCCAAGTCTGTAATTGGACAGGTTATTGACTTTGGGATGTTCTAATCTGGCTCTTTCGTCCACTCCTTACCTCGGAGAGTACGTTAAGCTGACGGTCCCGGTTGCTATGACTAACATCTGATAATAATCGTTAAAGCTCGAGTTGAGACTGAGAGTTGAACTGTAATGTTCTCATAAACGCGTGAAGCCTACCACTCGGCCAGCGTGACAAATTACGGCCCTTCTCATTCTAAAAGGAGACCCATGCCTTGTAGTGGACCGGTAATAGATTAATAATGATGATGATTATGCGCAAAGGTCTACATTCTCAAAAGCTATGAGAGGGGGAGTTTCGCAACCCGTTGAGCTATGTTGGTAGCTCTGGTTCTCCCCTACGAAACTCTTCATTGCTAGATACCTACTCCTTTGGAATAATGAGATTATATTCTGTGCAGCCAACGTGCCAGTCCGAGTGGAGCTGACCACGGTCCTGGTGACCGTGCTGTGCGCGGTGGCCATCATCGCCGCGGTCACAGCAGTCTCCGCGTTCGTCTTCTGCTGGAAGTACTGCAACAAGAAGGATGGTGAGTTATTCCCAACTTCGCAGTCCGAGTGGAGCTGACCACGGTCCTGGTGACCGTGCTGTGTGCAGTGGCGATCATCGCCGCGGTCACAGCAGTCTCCGCGTTCGTCTTCTGCTGGAAGTACTGCAACAAGAAGGATGGTGAGTTATTCCCAACTTCGCAGTCCGAGTGGAGCTGACCACGGTCCTGGTGACCGTGCTGTGTGCAGTGGCGATCATCGCCGCGGTCACAACAGTCTCCGCGTTCGTCTTCTGCTGGAAGTACTGCAACAAGAAGGATGGTGAGTTATTCCCAACTTCGCAGTCCGAGTGGAGCTGACCACGGTCCTGGTGACCGTGCTGTGTGCAGTGGCGATCATCGCCGCGGTCACAGCAGTCTCCGCGTTCGTCTTCTGCTGGAAGTACTGCAACAAGAAGGATGGTGAGTTATTCCCAACTTCGCAGTCCGAGTGGAGCTGACCACGGTCCTGGTGACCGTGCTGTGTGCAGTGGCGATCATCGCCGCGGTCACAACAGTCTCCGCGTTCGTCTTCTGCTGGAAGTACTGCAACAAGAAGGATGGTGAGTTATTCCCAACTTCGCAGTCCGAGTGGAGCTGACCACGGTCCTGGTGACCGTGCTGTGTGCAGTGGCGATCATCGCCGCGGTCACAGCAGTCTCCGCGTTCGTCTTCTGCTGGAAGTACTGCAACAAGAAGGATGGTGAGTTATTCCCAACTTCGCAGTCCGAGTGGAGCTGACCACGGTCCTGGTGACCGTGCTGTGTGCAGTGGCGATCATCGCCGCGGTCACAGCAGTCTCCGCGTTCGTCTTCTGCTGGAAGTACTGCAACAAGAAGGATGGTGAGTTGTTCCCAACGTCCCAGTCCGAGTGGAGCTGACCACGGTCCTGGTGACCGTGCTGTGCGCGGTGGCCATCATAGCGGCGGTCACAGCGGTCTCCGCTTTCGTCTTCTGCTGGAAGTACTGCAACAAGAAGGATGGTGAGTTGTTCCCAACGTCCCAGTCCGAGTGGAGCTGACCACGGTCCTGGTGACCGTGCTGTGCGCGGTGGCCATCATAGCGGCGGTCACAGCGGTCTCCGCTTTCGTCTTCTGCTGGAAGTACTGCAACAAGAAGGATGGTGAGTTGTTCCCAACGTCCCAGTCCGAGTGGAGCTGACCACGGTCCTGGTGACCGTGCTGTGCGCGGTGGCCATCATAGCGGCGGTCACAGCGGTCTCCGCTTTCGTCTTCTGCTGGAAGTACTGCAACAAGAAGGATGGTGAGTTGTTCCCAACGTCCCAGTCCGAGTGGAGCTGACCACGGTCCTGGTGACCGTGCTGTGCGCGGTGGCCATCATAGCGGCGGTCACAGCGGTCTCCGCTTTCGTCTTCTGCTGGAAGTACTGCAACAAGAAGGATGGTGAGTTGTTCCCAACGTCCCAGTCCGAGTGGAGCTGACCACGGTCCTGGTGGCCGTGCTGTGCGCGGTGGCGATCATAGCCGCGGTCACAGCGGTCTCCGCTTTCGCTGAAAGGAGAGAATAGGGACCATAGTTACTAAAATTTGTAGAGAATCAAGATTTTTTTTATACTACGTCTTCAGAATTCTAGATCTAGCATTCATTACTCTTTAAGATTTTTAGTATGATCTTGTTGACAGATATGAAGAATGAGAAAACGCATCGAAAACAGGACGAAATATCTAACATACCGCTCACGGGGACTACTGAGTGTGAAAGTGTCGACAGCTTAGGTAAGTCTCTAGAGACTAGACTGTGACCACAAAACTTTACAAATATTATATTATTCGTGTGATAAACAAAATATTATATAAATAAAACAAAACATACAGAAAAAAAATATAGATTTACGCTCATGAACGTCTACTCTTGCCTATTTAACATCGGCGAGATAAAAATGCCTCTATCTATACAGAGTCGCTATCGACAACTTAGCGCTATTATCATACTACCTATACACAATCCAATACCAATAACCATTTGCCTGTCAACGTTCGTTGACCTCTAGCGTCAGCTGATTGCGTTACATTGCGAACTTTTAAAAATACAGAAAATATTTTTTTCGCGTTTTTTTATGGTAGGTATCTTGTAAATATCATCATTACTATTACTTGTCTTCGTTTCTGATAGCGATCCTTACACTCGTTATAAATAGATTGCAAATTAATACCTAGTTAATTTGCAGTCTATTTATAACGGGTATTAAGTATTCTTTCTATTCAATTCAGAGTGCTTAGTCTCCGTTTGAAGCGCTCCAAAACTAAAAGTATACTATAAGTATACTATTGATCGAATCACAAATGACTTCAGAGCAAAATGAACCCAAAGACTCGAAGTCATTATGATTCGATCAATAGTAATATATAGTATACTATAAAGTTTTGGAGCGCTCCAAACTGAGACTAAGCACTCAGTATTCAGTATATTTAATAATTATTATTAACTCAGTGGTAAGACGGGCTATACTTCATCTTACCCCGTTGTCACCAGATAAGAATCCAGACATAATACCGATCGAGGGCAAAATTAGCGACAATTGCTCCAACAAATCCTCCGCTACCGACTACAGCTCAATAAGACCGCTTCTCTCAAAGTCCGAGCCCGATAAATACGATTGCGAGCGACATTACGACCACAGCGAGCCGTGCAGCCAATACGTCCAAGTCCGGCCGTTGGACTTCCGAGTGCACCAATACCAGGGCATGCACATGCCCAACGTTGGCCCAAGCATACAAGGATATACCAACATGAGCCACGTGCCCAACGTTGGACCCAACGAATGCCGAGCGTCATACGATAAAGTGTACGAGAATTGGTTGAAGTACAAAAACTCTTTGCCGTTGAACACTAGCGGATTGGTGAGTTGTTTTAACCTCTATTTACTGGAAACAATGTACTTTATAATATACGTGTCTCTTTAAAAGTGAAAACAGCTGTTCTGTTGGGCGGCCATATTGCCGTACGTGTGTGTGTGTGTGTGTACACGTGTGTGTGTGTTTGTGTGTGTCTGTCTGTCTGTCTGTCTGTCTGTCTGTCCGTCCGTCCGTGCGTGCGTGCGTGCGTGCATGCGTGCGTGCGTGCGTGTGTGTGTGTGTGTGTGTAAGGAAGGAAGGAAGGAAGTGATACAGTAGTATATTATTTATATTATTATATAGTATATTTTTAATATTATATATATTATATATATTAGTATAGTATATTATTCATTACGACACGTCTGACTTAAGTATCCTTTTAATGCATGGCGTGTATTACTGAGTGCAGCGAGGGCGGTA